>CM076575.1:943132970-943556853 GCA_034641835.2 Pinus albicaulis
CATGTAACTTTCTTGTAATTGGAACAATAATTATAATCTATTTTTGAAGTGATGAAAAGGAATTGTTGGAGTGGTATAGGAGCTTCTCTTGGTCATAAAATCATAGTTGGGGGTCATTATTCATTATGTTAGCACCCAATCTGAACCTCAGGCTGAAAAAGGCAAAATCAGGGTAACAACTAAACCATGCTCAACCTTGTAGCTAGCCCTACAAGGACAGGAGAGGGCTCTCTCCGTAGAATAGATATTCAATAAAATGGTAATGAACTAATTTTAGGCTAGGTATATAAATGGGAAAAAGAGTTTTGATGAATTACTGAAATTTCAGGGATGTATGGGACAAGGGGACAATATGAACTAAGGAATTAAATCGGGATACAGAATATTTCTTAGGGCAAGATAGGCAAGAGGTTTAGCAATCAAGTCTAAATAATATGAAATGGAAAGACTGTTGAGAAGCTGAAAAGAGCATAATAAATTAATCCTTTTCAAACAGAAGAAAATACACAGAGTATGAATGATTCCCCAAGGCAGAGCATATAAAATGGATTCTACCTTTCTAACTTGAAAACATTCAACTGTAGATGTTAATGAATGAATGGTGTAACATAACAATGTACATATGAAACATAAAGGAGAAACATATGCTAAAACTCATACCACATGAATCCCATAAATCAGAGCTACATCACTTTATTTAATTCCCTGCCAAACTGTACAACGGAGCCCAGAGCTCACTGCCACACTATTCCCCTACTTCTGAGTTTTTAGACCTCAAACTTTCCCTCATTTTGCAAATAATTAGAATTTACAATAAATAGACGAATTTTGCCGGAATACAAATCGATGGAAGGGGGGAAATCACAACTGAAGATAGAAGGCCAAAAGCCAACATTCTCTTCATAAAGGAAGAGCTGCATTACATCTGGCTAGTGATAAGGCAAAAAATTGTAACGTAGATTTCTCTACAACGTAACTGAAGATGTGACTGTTACAATTTGGGTCTCGGCCTCTGGCTGTCGCTTTGCTTTCCATTATTCCTTTTGAATAACTGGCTTTTAATAAGATGTCGTTGCAGTAAATTGGAATAAACTGAAATAATGCCTTTCGTGAAGGGAAATAGTGAATAAGAAGGAAGGGAGAGGAGAAGGGACCAGCATCTTAATCGCAATCGGGATCGGGGAGCGGGAAAATATATACAAAATAAAACTTTCGATGCGGTTGGATTAAACCATGGGAAGTCCTTTAATAAATGTAATAAAATGCGATTTTGGGACTTACAAAGGGGAAAGGGCCTTTATATTATAATGGGGAGTAAGTGCTGTATGGTGGGCCCGAGGATCAAATCGCAATCGCAATATTGGAATTTGCGATGGGAATTTTGCGATGGGAATTTTGCGACGGGGATTTTGCGACGGGAATTTTGCGATGGGAATTTGCGATGGGAATTTGCGATGGGAATTTTGCGATGGGAATTTTGCGATGGGAATTTGCGATGGGAATTTTGCGATGGGAATTTGCGATGGGAATTTTGCGACGAGGATTTTGCGACGGGGATTTTGCTACGGGAATTTTGCGATGGGAATTTGCGATGGGAATTTTGCGACGAGGATTTGTGATGGGAATTTGCGACGGGAATTTTGCGATGGGAATTTTTCGATGATCGCACATCGCACATCGCAAATTCCACATCAACAAGACACTTGAATCTCTAAACTTGCGATCTTGCAATTTTGCGCTAAAGTGGTGGGGTTTATATATATGATATAACTTTTTTATAAAGTTTGTGGGGTATTGGTCGAAGAAGTGTTTAAGGGGAGGGACTTTGTAATATGAAGTTTTTTATTATAAAGTCCAAAGGCATGGAGGGGAAGTGGTTGGGTAATAAAATCGCATATTTTATTAAATGATTTACAATGCGATATTATAATCGAAAGGGGGAAGGAAGGGTTTTTTAAAGGGATTTGAACATAAAGTTAAAGGGGAAACATGGGAAATAGGTGGGGCTTAGGGAATAGAGGGCTTTTACTTCACTTAAGCACAAAATTCAATCCAGAAGCCAGTTTTGAGAGTGTAGTATACCGTTGGAAAGCTCTTTCCGGGCTCTTTCTGATGGATCTACTTTGAAGATGATTTGGCACTGAAAATACTACAGAAAAATTCTCTGAAGGAAGAGACATCACTTTGTGGAGATAACAGCTTCTGAATTGTGGCTGAAAGGAAAAGTATCATGTCTTCACCTCAAAACATGGTTTTGAGGTGAAGCTTGCATCAAACCAAACAAATGATATCTTTGATCTTCCTGGTGCTATGAATTTGTATTTATTGACTTCCTCATGACTTCGCTGATATTTATTTGACACTTGACTCATTAATTTGACCATGGCGAGACCTTAGAGACTAATGAGACCCATCCTATGACCTACTAATATGATTTTGAGAATGAAAGTGACAAATGACTGAAGATCATAGGAAGGAAAATCAGCAAGTACCTCATGAGGGAAACTGGTAACAAATTACTACCATCAATGAATCCATGACCTAACAGAATGGCGAAATTGATTATTATGGGACTCCTAATATGCAAATGCAAAAGAGAAATTTTGATCACTGATGGCAGTATGACTAGAGTGACACTAACATTGGCTCCAATAGGGATGGTAGCTCCTTGGAGGTGCCAAGAACACCGTAGACCAAGTAGCCTTATCCATTGGGCATGGAGTCAAAAATACTGAAAAACTGACACAATGCATACTAACACTGACTCAAGACTAAGACTGAAAAACTGAAATAAACCAAACCATACACATATCATTCAAGTTTTATAGCCTTCACTTCGGGCCCCAAACTTCAATGACTATGTACTCTGAACTCTGATAAACATAACATGGTATATACAATGATGATGACATATATCCTAATCCTTTGTTTTCAACAATGGTAGTGCTTCAAAAGCCTACCATTTACTGCTCCTCCAGGACAATTTTGGCCATCCATTTCTGAAAGCAAGAAGGCATTCTGTCCTCTGTAAGTTGAGATCCTGTATGGTCCTTTCCACAGATTGTCGAACTTACCATGCTTCCCTTTGTCTTCATTTCTGGCATCCCATTTCAACACTATATCATCCAGCTAAAACTTTTCTGCCTTTGTCTTCCTGTCATAGATCTTTTTAATTTTCTCCTGCAACTGAATAACGTTCTGTGACACTTCCTCTCTTGTTTGCTGAAGGTGGATCATTTGATTGATTCTTTGCTGATTGTCATTGTCCTCGCTGCCAACTTCTTGCAATAATTTCATAACTGGGACTGTATGGGATGTAGGAAAGACAGTGTCAGTACCATAAACCAGCTCAAATGGTGACATACCTATTGATCTTTTACTGCTAACTCTGTCTGCCCACAACGCGTTGATGAGCTTTCGGTGCCAATTTCTTTTGTTTGCCTCCAGCATTTTTTTCATTATATTCACCAATGATTTGTTAGATGACTCAGCCAGGCCGTTTCCTTGTGGATAATAAGTTGTCGAATGGCCCAGCGCGATGTTGTATTTGTCACAAAAGTCGATCATTTTCTTGGATCTGAACGCTGTTGCATTGTCTGTTACAATTTTACAGGGGCAGCCAAAACGAGATAGAATATTCGATTCCAAGAATTGAATGATTACCGTGTCTGTTGCTTGCCTGGCTGGGACGGCCTCGATCCATTTAGTAAAGTAATCTGTCCCTGTCAAGATCCATCGGTGCTGTGCTGAGGACGCGGGATGAATCTCCCCTATAAAATCGAGCCCCCACTGCTGAAAGGGTGCATTCACTGAAACTGGTTTCAAAGGAAGTGGAAGCAATTTCTTCTTCCCTTGGAAGATTTGGCATTTGTGACATTTCATCACTGTCTTATATAAATCAGAAAATAATGTGGGCCAATAATATCCTGCTCTCAATATCTTGTTAGCTGTAGTCTTCCAAAACAAGTGACCGCCGCAGTCGCCTTTATGAAACTCGTGCATTACCTTCTGTGCTTCTTCTTCAACCAAACAATTGAGCAAAACGCCTCCTGGATCTTTCCAATACAGAGTGCTGTCTAAAATGCAGTATTTTGCGGATTTTAGCTTCAGAGATCTACCTTTGCTTTTGGACATGCCCGTAGGAGGAGACAAATGCTGAAGGACATAGAGGATATCTGAATACCACGGGGACTGTAGAAAAATGTCTGCAATTGGAACAAGTAAACCTTCATCTTCCTCTTCTGCCACTGTTGTTATAAGGTTTATATCTAAGGCGTGCAGATTTGATTGGGCCATCAATTTCGCCAAGCCTTGGCCTTTGATCAATTTCATGGGCTTGATCTCCAGATCATACTCCAACATGGCTACTATCCACTTACCTCTTCGACCTTCTGGATCAGTTTGCATCAACACCTCCTTCACTGCTATGTTTGGGACATATGCTATAGTATGTGAATGCAGAATATAGACCCTGAAATCCTTCAATGCTTTGATAAGGGCCAATGCCTGTTTTTCAATGATATTATACCTCAAAGCAGCGTCTCTAATAGTTCTACTGAAAAAGGCAATTGGCTTTTCGATCTCGTCTCTCTTTTGCATTAAAACAGCCGCTAAAGTATGCTTTAGATGCAAACGAAAATATGATAAAGTCTTGAGTGTAGTCAGGACTGATCAAAACTGGGGCATTGGACAAAGCAAACTTTACCAGATTGAATGATTTGATAGCCTCCTCACTCCATTTAACAGTGCTGTCTTTCTTTAACATATTAGTCATTTCCCTCAAATGCTCAGCCAGATTGGGTATAAATCGACGTAAGAAGTTCATCTTACCATTGAATGCTTCGATCTCCTTCTTGTTTCGTGGCAGGTCTATGAGCTGGATTGCTTCCACTCTAGCTGGATCGATGCGAATACCATCTTTGGAGATGATATGTCCCAGCAGCTTGCCTTCATCCATGGCGAAGAGGCACTTCTTGGGATTGAGAGAAATTCTGAACTTTCTGCATCGCTGAAAAACAACTCTCAAATGGTACAAATGCTCATCATCTGATCCTGAAAACACTGTCAAATCATCCAAATAGACAACCAGAAAAACATCTTTTTCATTTGCAAAGGCGATGTCCATTGCACGTTGGAAAGTAGCTCCTGCATTCTTCAGTCCGAAAGGAATTTTGGCATACTGGAAGGTTCCCCAGGGTGTTGTGAAGGCAGTTTTATCTTGGTCCTTCTCATGCACCAAGATTTGGTTGTACCCTGAGTAGCCATCAAGTAATGACATCCTGGATGCTCCAACTACTCTCTGCAGAATATGGTCCATTTTCGGAAGTGGATAATTATCCTTTAAGGAAGCCTTATTCAAGTTCCGAAAATCTATGCACAACCTTATTTCTCCAGTCTTCTTACGTACCGAGACCAAATTTGAAATCCAGTCAGAAAATCTAATGGGGACTATGATACCAGCTTTGTATAATCTGTTTACCTCTTTTTCAATGGATGGCAACAGCTTCAGATTGATTCTTCTCAGCTTCTGTCTGAATGGCTTTTGATTTGGCTTGATAGGAATAGTATGCTGGATTATGTTCCTATCATACACTTTCAAATATGAATAATCCCATGCAAATACATCAGAAAATTTGGAAAGAAACTTCACATACTTATCCTTCACTTCAGGGGACAATGTCTTTGACAATTTCACGAACTTGGGCTGATCAGGTGTTCCAAGATTCACATCTTCAACTCCTTTCTTTGTGGGCACCAAGCTTGGCTTCTTTGCAACATCGTCCTGATCAAACAGCTCCTCTAGAGGTATGAGACCTCTAGGAATTATGTTATCTTTCAGCTGCAATATGTCCATCTGGTTTGTTTTCATTTCTTGATCATCCACCACATACTCACCTTCTATGAGAGTGTCCTTGAATTTTCCATCACCCTGCAAAAATGCATTTATCTCATTATCATCCCAAAATACTTGCCAATACCTCAAATTATCCGGAACAGCAGGCCTATGTTTGACATGGATTTCGAATTTGTTGCTAGAGTTCATCGGAATTTTCAGGTTACTTGCAGTAGTTGCAAGAGAATCAGCAATAAGATTCTGCATCCTGGGCACTCCTGTCAAAGTGTACTCTGGGAATGTCTTCAAAATGTCCAGAACTGCATTTCTGTATGCCCTCAGTCTTGGATGTTTAGCTTGGTACTCTCCTTTCACCTGCTTGATTATTAACTCAGAGTCACCATACACAGAAATCCTTTTTTCCTTCAACTTCTTCAAGATTTTGAGGCCTGCAATCAGAGCTTCATACTCTGCTTCATTGTTAGAGCATTCAAAAGCCAACTTGTAAGCACATACTCTAACATTACTAGGGACCTTCTCAGGTTGAAAAATAGGACTCCTAATCCATATTCCAATGCCAGCTCCATCTTTACCAACAACTCCATCAAAATCCATACTCCACAGACCTTCTTCTTCTTCTTGTAGATGCTGAAAATTTGTTTCTTTCTCTTCTTTGCCTTGGCTGATTTCTGGCTGTTCATTATCCATTTGCTGCTGGCAGGCAGAAGGCTTAGAAGTACTTGCTGCTTTTTCTTTTTCCTGTTTGAGGATTTCTCTGAAATTTTCTGAAATCTCAGGTATCTCCTCCACTTGTACCAACTGAACATCCTCATCATTTAAACCACCATCTGAATATAAGACAAAAGACTCTAAATCTGTGTGTACTGCATTGATGGGATGATTTACTGGCTTGTCTTTGCTAGTGATCATGTATTTCATTTTATTTTCCCTATATAACTTTCTCAACTGGCCAAACACAGGGATTGTGGCATAGGAGAAATCAAGCTGTATGGTCCCCTTAAGTTTGGCACCCCAAGACCTAGATAGGAGCATTCCAAACCCTGGTGGGACATCAACAACAACTACATCCATCAAGACATTTTTGGCTGGGATTTGATCTAAAGACACTACTAAATCTTTGATGAGACCAATACAGTGGACCCTACTTGAATCAAAAGAGTACAAATCATGGTATTTTCTAGTAACATCAAGGCCTAAATTCTCCATGACAACTTTGGGCATTAAATTATGGGAGGCCCCGGAGTCTAACATGGCATTATGCAAGATAAACTCATGTAACCTAAGACTGAGGTAAAAGGGGGGAACTTCATTTTCTTCAGACTCTTGTGTGGCTGGACCAAAAATAAGTTCGGGGTAGTCATCCTCCACATTAACCATATCAGAAAGAGGGTCAATTTGCAAGACTTTAGACACTTGATTTTTATATACACTATTCTTTACCAACTCGGTCAAGGGCACAGACACTTTCAACTTGGAAATTTCATTTTCTAAATTAAAGGAAGGAGTTTTTTCTACCTCTTTAATAGGAGGGTCTTTATTCTCCATTTTTTCTCTCGCTACGTTCTGCTGGCATTTTTCTTTTGCGGCATTCTCAGCTGTGGGTGCTTTGCTGGATGAAGGATTGGCCGGCTCTTTTCCTTTCTTCTGTGCCTCGTCCTTCATTTGTAGTTCTTTTCTCCTTTGAATGGGGCTGATGGTGACGTTTCTGTTCCTTAGAGAATATTGCCCTTGCTGGGCTGACAGCGCGTTCATATAAACTCTCTGGTAGTCATCAGATTCCTTTTCTAACACCACGTCATTGGCCAAAATGAAATTTTCATCCCCTTGAATGTCTGGAGTCGCCACTATGTATTCTTCGTCTTCCGTGAGGAAAATGGGTGCACCATCAGCTGTGAAAAAATGATTGGTTTCAAACAGAGGACCATCATCGTCTGAGTCAGTCCCTTGCACGTAGTTATGCTGTAACGGTGTTTTAATTGGCTGTTGTGGTGCCGCTTGGTCCTGCGCCCTTTGTTCTCTCTGTCTAATTCTGAATTGCGTTTGCTGCTGTCCTCTAAAATTTGGATTTCTTATTTGAGTTTCGGGTCTGTCGGAAATCGTCAAATGCTCAACCATCTTTTCCATTGTACGAATTAGAGTGTCCATTCTGCTGTCCGCAGTGGAGGCTTCCTCTTTCACCACGACTTTCTTTTCGGTTCTAGCTCGAGCTCTTCTGGTCAGCAGATTAGCTTCAACGCTTACTGCTATTTTTTGCATTTCTTCAAGAGACGGTGGATCTCTTTCACGTAGCTGATATGCCATATCGGCATCAAAACCGTCTGGAAACTTTAGCATAGCTGAATCCACGGGTGGTTTGAGGTTGGCCAGAATAGCATTGTATGCAGCATTGAATCTTAAACAATAGTCTTGCACAGTTTCACCCACATTTCTTTTCATATTCTCATATTCAGACAGAATTTGGTGTGGGTTCCTTTTCACCTCCCACCGGTCTAGGAACTGTGTGTAACTCTTGCAAAGTGTGAATAGAGCCTGCTAGTAAAGCTCTGAACCACTTTCTCACTTCACCTCCGAAGCTTTGAACAAACAACCTGGTTGCTACATTCTCTTCTTCCACTTCATGCAAGTCAAAAAAGTCATTCATCTTGTCAACATGCTGCTGGGCTGTAATGCCCTGAGTGGCATCAAAGATAGCAATTTTACTCTGATAATCAGCAGGCATATCATTGAGAACCTGAGGTAAAACCAAGGGTGCATACCGGGCAGCCATATTTCTGGGAGGATTTATCACAGCGTTTGTAATGCTGGAATTTGAGGTAGGTGTTGATGGAGGAGATGAAAAATGGGAATTGATTGATGGGAGTGCTGATGAATCAGGAGGATGGAATGCTGTGCCTGATGATTCTGAAGGCTCAGGAATATAAGTTGCAGTGATGGACTGAGGCGAATTCAAAATGTAGTCATCAATGGAAGAATTTGCTCTCTGAACTTCAATATCTACAAGAAACTCTGGATCTAAAACCGTGTCTTCAAGTGCAGTTTCAGACTTACTTCTAAACAAAGAAAGCTCAAAATTCTCATCAAAAGAAATCTCCTCTACAAAAAAACATTCACTTGGCCAAGTATGGGACCTGAAAATAGGTGTAGGACTTGGCGATCCCTCTTGTCTTCTGACTATTCTTGGGATAAGATTCGGATTTTCGAACACAGGGGGAGGATTTGGATCAGGATTAGCCCTTGTATATCTTCTTGAAGCCAGTGTGGTCAACTTACTAATATACAATATTTATATCAGCCTAGAAAATTCTGAAATATCATCATCGAGACTTTGCAAGAAAAATATTACTGGGGTGATAAATCTTCTACACAAAAGTTTGTAATCGCCTCCCCAGTATGGTCGCTAGAGATGTTAGCACCCAATCTGAACCTCAGGCTGAAAAAGGAAAAATCAGGGTAACAACTAAACCACGCTCAGCCTTGTAGCTAGCCCTACAAGGACAGGAGAGGGCTCTCTCCGTAGAATAGATATTCAATAAAATGGTAATGAACTGATTTTAGGCTAGGTATATAAATGGGAAAAAGAGTTTTGATGAATTACTGAAATTTTAGGGATGTATGGGACAAGAGGACAATATGAACTGAGGAATTAAATCAGGATAGAGAATATTTCATAGGGCAAGATAGGCAGGAGGTTTAGCAATCAAGTCTAAATAAGATGAAATGGAAAGACTGTTGAGAAGCTGAAAAGGGCATAATAAATGAATCCTTTTCAAACAGAAGAAAATACACAGAGTATGAATGATTTCCCAAGGCAGAGCATATAAAATGGATTCTACCTTTCTAACTTGAAAACATTCAACTGGATATGTTAATGAATGAATGGTGTAACATAACAATGTACATATGAAACATAAAGGAGAAACATATGCTAAAACTCATACCACATGAATCCCATAAATCAGAGTTGCATCACTTTATTTAATTCCCTACCAAACTGTACAATGGAGCCTAGAGCTCACTGCCACACTATTCCCCTACTTCTGAGTTTTTAGACCTCAGACTTTCCCGCCTTTGCAAATAATTAGAATTTACAATAAATAGATGAATTTTGTCAGAATACAAATCGATGGAAGGGGAGAAATCAAAACTGAAGATATAAGGCCAAAAGCCAACAGTCTCTTCGTAAAGGAAGAGCTGCATTACATCTGGCCAGTGAGAAGGCAAAAAATTGTAACGTAGATTTCTCTACAACGTAACTGAAGATGTGACTGTTACAATTTGGGTCTCGGCCTCTAGCTGTCGCTTTGCTTTCCATTATTCCTTTTGAATAACTGGCTTTTAATAAGATGCCGTTGCAGTAAACTGGAATAAACTGAAATAATGCCTTTCGTGAAGGGAAATAGTGAATAAGAAGGAAGGGAGAGGAGGCGGGACCAACATCTTAATCGCAATCGGGATCGGGGAGCGGGAAAATATATACAAAATAAAACTTTCGATGCGGTTGGATTAAACCATGGGAAGTCCTTTAATAAATGTAATAAAATGCGATTTTGGGACTTACAAAGGGGAAAGGGCCTTTATATTATAATGGGGAGTAAGTGTTGTACGGTGGGCCCGGGGATAAAATCGCAATCGCAATATTGGAATTTGCGATGGGAATTTTGCGACGAGGATTTTGTGATGGGAATTTTGCGATGGGAATTTGCGATGGGAATATGCGATGGGAATATGCGATGGGAATATGCGATGGGAATTTGCGATGGGAATTTTGCGATGGGAATTTGCGATGGGGATTTTGCGATGGGAATTTTGCGATGGGAATTTGCGATGGGAATTTTGCGATGGGAATTTTGCGATGGGAATTTGCGATGGGAATTTTGCGACGATCGCACATCGCACATCGCAAATTCCACATCAACAAGACACTTGAATCTCTAAACTTGCGATCTTGCGATTTTGCGCTAAAGTGGTGGGGTTTATATATATGATATAACTTTGTTATAAAGTTTGTGGGGTATTGGTTGGAGAAGTGTTTAAGGGGAGGGACTTTGTAATATGAAGTTTTTTATTATAAAGTCCAAAGGCATGGAGGGGAAGTGGTTGGGTAATAAAATCACATATTTTATTAAATGATTTACAATGCGATATTATAATCGAAAGGGGGAAGGAAGGGGTTTTTAAAGGGATTTGAACATAAAGTTAAAGGGGAAACATGGGAAATAGGTGGGGCTTAGGGAATAGAGGGCTTTTACTTCACTTAAGCACAAAATTCAATCCAGAAGCCAGTTTTGAGAGTGTAGTATACTGTTGGAAAGCTCTTTCCGGGCTCTTTCTGATGGATCTGCTTTGAAGATGATTTGGCGCTGAACATACTGCGGAAAACTTCTCTGAAGGCAGAGACATCACTTTGTGGAGATAACAACTTCTGAATTGTGGCTGAAAGGCAAAGTATCATGTCTTCACCTCAAAACATGGTTTTGAGGTGAAGCTTGCATCAAACCAAACAAATGATATCTTTGATCTTCCTGGTGCTATGAATTTGTATTTGTTGACTTCCTCATGACTTCGCTGATCTTTATTTGACACTTGACTCATTAATTTGACCATGGCGAGACCTTAGAGACTAATGAGACCCATCCTATGACCTACTAATATGATTTTGAGAATGAAAGTGACAAATGACTGAAGATCATAGGAAGGAAAATGAGCAAGTACCTCATGAGGGAAAACTGGTAACAAATTACTACCATCAATGAATCCATGACCTAACGGAATGGCGAAATTGATTATTATGGGACTCCTAATATGCAAATGAAAAAGAACAATTTTGATCATTGATGGAAGTATGACTAGAGTGACACTAACAAGTTCACAATCTAGTGAATTGCAATATTTGGCCAAAACTACTAAATATACCACCAATTTTGTCAATATCGTGAAACAATTACCAACTCATTCATGTCACATTCACCAATTTTACCATACTTCTAGTTTTGGGTGTTGTTGACGAGAAAATCTGTCCGGCCAACACTAGGGGATCTCCCCGGTAAAAAGTCCCAATTAGACCTTTAACCATTTGGAATAGGGATCTCGTCTGGGGTGTGGGCCTGACTACTGCTGATTTATCCTTTCTTTGGGTCTCCCTTAAACGCTATAAAACTATGGATGCACACTTAATCGGATGATATGAGACATATGATTGATGCATTAAATGTACATATAACATTATGCGTAGCGAGATGAAATGATAAAGCATAAGCGCCAAAGGAAGTGTTGTTAACAACGCATCACTGGGGTCATGCTTGTAGGTTGTTCTGACCATAAAAGAAATAATTCTTTATGGAAAAAATGCCCTTCACTTCCTGAAAGCTTTAAATGATAACACAAATGCTAATAAACAAATTAATTAACATTCGCTAAGAAAGTGAAAAGAACTCAACCATAATTAACATGTATTCAGCAAACTGTCACACAAATGTGATATGAATTAAAGATACAGTTCAATTAATCTAAAGATGTTTAGAAACTGAAAAATATAATACTCATAGTTCTCATACATATATCAACATCAGATCCACAAAGGGATTTTTCAAAATTCTTGTATTCATGCTCAAATTTTATAACCCTGGTAATACAGTGTACTCAGCTTGAGTCCCAAAAAAATCCCTTTACAAATCCTCGAAGGGAGTATTTATAGCAAAACTTTCCCTTTGGGCTGCCCTGGCTTTTCGTCTTCCGGACTGTTGGGCTTCCTTGCGACTTAGCACAATTTGTGACCTGCGAGCTCAAGAAATCTGCGACTTGCGACTCGAGTAAATGTGTGACCTGTGACCTTAAGCAGATCTGCGACTTGCGACCTTCAGCAATCCGCAACCTGCGACCTGCGACCTCACTGGATCTTGCGACTTGCGACCTCTAGCAATCCGCGACCTGCGACCTGAGGAGATCCGCGACCTGCGACTTGCCCAGATTATGTGACCTTGCAACCTCAGCAATCTGCAACCTGCCCAAATTATGCGACCTTGCGACCTAGTTGCTGGGTTGCTGGGTCGCGCCGTTGGGCTTTTAAAAGGGAGTGCGACTATGCGACCCGGTGACCTGAGGAAATTTGCGACTTTAGACTTTCGGTCATCCCTTCTGCATTTCTCTTTCAGAGATATCATAACCTTGTTCTCCGGAAGCTAGCCTTAGCCCTCGCCATGAAACAACAACTTCTATTTGTTGGTGATGTCATTGTCGCGCTAAGGGAATTTGCATGTGATGATAAGTGGGAGAATGGTTTATGTTTCGAGCAAGATACTGAGCATCCACAGAATGTGGGTTTTGTTGTCGATTTGAAACCCAGTTGTGCATCCTCTAGAGAGAGTTGGTAGCTCTCTTCATTTGGGTGGACATTATTGTTCCCTTATGTTACCTGCAAGAAAACAAAGTAAATCAGCATAGTATTTTTTTTCTTCTCATATTACCTGTAGATAAATGAATTTAAATTAGCCATATATATATATATATATATATATACACACACATGTCAGGGAATCAACACAAGAAATTCAATAATTTATCATAGCTAAAATCAGTTGGACCCCTGTGTGGTCAAATGTTGTGCCATTATGTCATCAGGGAGAATGGCTCAAGTGGGTTTTCTTTGCACCTGTTAAACCACTTTTAACGTCCATTGATATCGCTATGGACTCAGTGCTAAGGGTGGTTCCATAATTAATTTCATGAGACATGTTTCTCCCTCCTTCTTTCTGAACATGATACCATATAGAAAGAATTTATGAAATGTGGGCATCGACATGGATCCGCCGCTCCTACCTCCCTTGATGATATGGATCCTCCATACTTGTGACCCTTGAAGTTGTAGACCTGGATGAGGTCGAATTCTTCACAAAGGAGAATCTGGTAATCATATAGCGGCATACCTATTAAGTTGTCGACTGCCTTTTGTGGCGTAGTCGACAATGCTTTTGTATTAATACTGATCACATATTTTATGAAAGAAAAATGCTTCATTTATGATCGCGGAGGCCTAAGGTTGATGGCACGCTTAGCTCCTATTGTGAGGCAAATAATTTCCCACCTGAGAGTCGCAGGATAGCAGTATGAGGTATCTCCTCTTTCTCAGAAATATTTTGTGCATATTGCAGTGTATTCGCATTAGGTCGCAAATTTGGGCGAGAGTCGCTGAGTCGGGTGGTCGCACCTCGGATGAATTTTCCTGTTCTGTGACCTGGCGACTTGGTCGCACAGCTACATGGTCGGAGGTCACATACGTGGTAGATTCTCTTGGGCATTGTATTTGTGACCTTGTGACGTGATAGGGGTCGTGCTGTAGTGAGGTCGTAACCCTTGTCATCTGGTGTAGATTGCGAGCAGTGAATGGAACATGCCTCTCTGTGATCATGTGTTCCTTTTTTGGCATTCATGGTTGTGCGACCTCGGTAAAGATTGCGTGGGAGGAACTCGATAGCTAATGCTACAACTGCGGGCCATGAACGCTTGAAAACACATTTTGACCTTGCCGTGCTAACACAAATAGAATAAATTTCCCTTCTGCATTGCGATTCGAAGGTTACCCACAATGATTTCATGTCCAGGGTTACTATGCCTTGTTCCTTGCATGCATGCTCATGCTGCGTGTGACCTCACTGTCTTGGAGGTTGTCTTGTGGTATTTAAAAATAGAAATAAACTACAGGTCGACTATGATTACACTTCGGTCCCCCATGGCTTGGTCGCGCGCTTAAAGTACATTGCGTGGAAGTAGCATGGCTTAACCCAGTTGCCAAGTCGAAAATTCCACAAGTTGCATTTCTGGTTGCTCCATCAATATGTGAGACTTGGTGATTAGCCAGTCCGATCATCTACCTCCTCATGCACTGGACGCCAATGGTTTCCACCAGAAAAACTAGGTTAGTCACTAAGACACGCGATTTATGGGAGGCAATTTTTCGCCTATGCCGCATCGTGAGTCCCTCTTATGTTCCACCACTGGCGACTGCGTGAACCTTTCTCATGCAAACTAGTCATGGCCTTCAGCAGATGAAAGCATACGTCGGTGCACCAGAAATACGTATTGAAATGCTTTAGATTTGCGATAAGTGAACATTAAGTTGAAAGCAGCATATTTTGGAAAGTTTTTTTTTTTATGCAGACATGCCCCATCTGCTTTTTCTTCTTAGCATTATTCGTAAATAGCATTATGAGAATAAGGCAGCGTAAAATAGCGTTATGTGTAAATAACATTATTGTGCTTGATTATTAATCTTAACCAAAAATTCGAACACAAAAAATTGTAAAGGCCACGGTCCTGCACCAAGCGTGATTTTATCATAATATCATTTTACACATAATGCGGTCGACGTCCTTCTCCTACCAATATTTTATCAGAATAGAATTTTACGCATAATGCGGTCGACGTCCTTCTCCTGCCAAATTAGAAAAAGAGTATTGTTGTCGCCCGCTTACATAGAAATCTTCCCACTTGACTATTTAACTAATGCTTTGGCATTTGGGAGTACTTGGAAATTCTATGGAAGAAAACGTCGTGAAGAGGACCCTCCCAATGTGGAGAGTATGCCTCATCCAAGTTTAAATAATGAGGAATAACAAATCATGCACCGATTTTTATGTAGCGAAAATGACATGAAGAAACCCCATGTGAGAGTATGTCTTGTTAAAAAAGAAAAAGCCACGAGGAAGGGCGCGAGGGGGCCAAATTGAAATAATGAAGAATAAGAGATTAGGTGTCAATGTTGTGCTCGTTCACTAGAGCGTTTCAATTTTCCTTACAAATCCATACGTTATGATACCCCCATCCCTAATAGATGGCAAACAACACTTCCCATTTCCACTAAAACACTAATTAATGACACAGTCCACGTGCCCAAAAAAATAGTCGCATGGTAGTGGTATCGAATAAAAAAAGAATCACCTCACCTTCCGCAATTGCTAGAAGACTATCCCTGGGTGATATACCTTCTTAACTAATGGGATATCAATTTCTCATTGGAATTTAACTCACGTCCCTCCACACCTTAATATCTTCGTTGTTATTAAAACGGTGTTTGCATCTCCATATGCCATTCCAAACATTGCTTTATTATGTGTGTATTATCATTTTTTATCCTTGTATTCGATATATGTCCCTTGAGTAATCTGCAATGGAAGATTAAACTGCTCAAATCACCCTTCTTTTATTCCAATTACTACGCAAACTCCGCGTGCATTGACACTGCAAGACCTTACTGGTGTCGAATCTTACAAACATGGATTCATAATGTGTTCACCAATTGCAAAGTCCTGAAGACGCTATATGCGCGTATGTGTAAGGATCATCCTAATGGCAGGTGACATTATTTCACTAGATTCTTCCATGAATCTCAGCTACATCAAAAGTAATGATTGGAGGAATTTTTATTTCTTCATCTGAAGGTTTTCTACTTTGTTGATCTTGTATACCAGAGAAAATTCGGAAAGCTCGATCTTGCCCAGCAGATAAAATATGTTGCATTCTACCCAAATCCCTCATACACATAGGAAGTGCACTATGGAAACTTCTGCACTCTAAGAGTCATGCTTCTTCATCAGTTGTGTCGAAGATCCACATCTCGATTGAATTATTGAAGAATCATGATCATCTTTTATTACAGACTGTAACCATTTCCTTTTCAAGGTTCCATATACTTACCACCCTAGAGGTACCTTCAGCTGCTAAAAGAGGTTGCTCATCAGGATCCCACCAAATGATGTGGAAATGAGAATTTGGAATGTCGAGTGTTTCTTACAGAAACCCTGTTGCAGGTACCATATTGCAGATAAATTCCTGTTGTTGTTTCAAGCCACCATCGACGTTTATCAATATATATCTGTTTGAGTCAGGTAACCCTTTCCCTTTGGGAATGAAAATACACATCCGGAACGGAGTGGCTCAACCGTGATTGACAACTCTCTAACTGATGTGTTCTTGTTGTTTTAATTCCCATTTCTTTCTCCTAATGCGATGGAAATATTGCTTGGTATACCAACTGTGGGGTTGACCTGTATACAACATTATAGTACTAATTAGTTCATGTTTACCCTTTAGAGAACGGTTCCCCCCACATAATTTTACATGAGACTATGAGCTTAGTTAAAATACACAAACAAAGTGCCTAAAGAATCCATGATGAAAGGGCTTCTAACAGATATACTTAATGCGCAGGGAAATTCCTATTCGAGGGTGTGTTGGATGATCCCTCCCACACATGGCGTCATTGCAGAAACAACATTTGATCACGATGGTGAGAAAGCTCATTAGTGGTTTGGGATAGTTTGCTAGGATGTCACTGACTGCAGGTCGGGTGAAAGACTTTAACGACTAAGCGAGAAGAGGGGGACCCGAAATTTTGAATATACCCAAAATTTTGGGTGGTGTTGTAGCGGCTACAACAAATGGCGAACCACTAGTATAATCCAGCATATCTGTCAATATCACAACAAAATTCTGAGCCAAGATAGTGATGCAAGGGACTATTGAACAAGTTCTGTGGGGACCCTTTGAATTACTTTTTCCTTTACAGGTATGCCTAGTCCTTGTGCCTCAACTAGGTCTTGCTAATCAAAACACACTGAAGCGGGAGCTCACAGAAGCTAGTAGCTTGTTGATGATTTGAAGAGCAAGGCAGTGGGTTTATTATTTTCAAAACTTTTAAAGTAAGTTTCCGGTGTTGCTCCACTGCCAGCAGGCCTGGACAGTACCTCGACGGAGTCACTTCAAGAAATCAAAAACATTTCTCCGCTACCAGCGAGCCTGGTCAGTACCCCGGTGGAGTCATTGCATTACCTTTCTGCGTAGGAAGCCTTTCTCGATCCTTTACCCTTATTTGTTTCATGTGCTTGCAACACTTATTTTCATGTGCTTGTGGCACTTATTTTTCATGGGTGGATGAGGGATCCCCACTTATTTTACAAGCAAGAGAGGTTGTTCCTTGTTTTATAGAAACTGAAAGATATCGTGATTTGGGTTTTCCCTTGTGCCAAACCTTCACATCCCATTCACCACAATAGGCAAAGCGTGTAAAACAGATCATTAAGATGTCTAAGACTATGCTGGGTACAAGGCTTAGGTTACAGGTATGGGCCATTCAAACTCATTAGGTCTCCCACAAGCAACCGACTAATATCTCCCCGGCTAAATAGGTTTGGAATAATATGCATCTTGTTGAGGATGTGACTTCGATGACCTGTCCTAAGAGAAAGCTTCCTCTTGAGATAGCCACCGCAACCTCATGCAAACACTGGGGTTACTGTTTCAGCAGTCGGGGCAGAACAAATACGCAAGGCGGTAGGGTTTCAATGAGGGCTCATGCAGTGATCAGCAATATGTGGAATATTTTCAAAGATATATCAGCTTTCTACAAAAATGATGTGAGGAATACAGTGTATGACGCAATGTAATTGGCGAGGCTCAAGATGAAATGTAATGCCATGTGTGAGAACGATCAACCAGTTGTAGGTGGAAAAGAGGCGCAATACAAGCAGTGATTATTTATGTTGCAACAAGCAACTAAAAAGGAAATGAAAGGAAAATACTTGTAACATGATGATGCCTAAGATATTAATCGTAAAAAAAATAACACACACACTTTTAAATTATAAGGTAAAAATTTGGCAAGTAAACCTAATAAAAACTTTGAACTAACAAATTTTTATTAATAGGTCCTAGCTAGCCTACACCTAAAACCCTACCTTAACCAATGATGCGGTCGGGTTATGTGAAATTAGCTTTCCAGTGCAGCCACCGCATTAGTTCCTGACATGCAAGAACGACAATGTTCGCAATCAGAGCCAGCATACAAAATCGTGCACCAACAGCAAGACTTACCTGAAGAGCATGTGCAACGGCAAGAAGATGATGGATACTTACCAAAGAACATGCCAGAATAGATTTTTCAAGCTGAATTCCACTCTCATCTTGATACACAGCAATATGTTCTTGAAACTCAACATTTATAAATGACACACATCCATTCATGCATAATCCTAGGTCTGATGGGCGCTAGGTAATCCATTTCCTATTTGCAGGCACATCCACCGGATAGGATCCGTCGAACCAAACGAAAACCTCATCATGGTGTTGAGGATGATTAGTTTTATGGAATGGAAACAATAAGCATGTGCCAGGCGAATTATAGATGCTTGCGCATCCAAGTGCAGAAACCCTAGTTCGGGGTTGCTCCTGTTTTTGGTCAAGGGTATGAGGATCCGAATCCATGTTTAGTGGAGGCAGCGATTCCTCACCATCTTGAACAAACTCCGGACCTTCGAGTGGGGGGTTTCCAAACTTTGATGGTTTGGCGAGACCAACAGGTGGGTTGTTGTGATCATGAAATGTGGTGATTTGAACAATGTCAGTGGGCTTTGAATAAATTTGGCAGAAAGTTTTCGCACTGACATATTCGTAATCCAATGTATCAGATTCTTTAGCTTTGCCAGGATGGGGTGAATTTACCGTAAGGTTTTCGGGCAGTCGAGGGATTTGCCAAACATCACATGTTGGTGCCTGATTGCAACTGGTACTAGCTGGGCAACAACTGGAAAGATTAGAGACAATGGATGGTATTTTCTTACCAGTGAATAAATTGGGGTATATCGATTGTTGCACACAAGCTGCTGGGGGACAGGAATATGTGCTCACGGAAACCTTACTTGAATGAAATATTTGCCCAGATGAAATGATATCCGACGTGGTTATGCTGGGAGGAGCATGGTACTTGGGAGTCATTATTTCAGAAACCCTAACCTGAGAAACCCTAGTTGGAGTTGTTTGAGGAGTCTTGTAAGGATTAGAAGGACTAGGGGTAATGGCCAGTAGAAGCGTAAGTGCTTTGATTCCCTGATAGGTACTCAAGTCTTCATAAAGCAGATCATAATCGGCAGAGAGATATGAGTGACAGTACTCAGCGGTATGAGTGAATATGTTTTCAGATAAGCAATGATCGCTGGAACCATCGATTTGATCAAGTCGGGTACCTGGCATGTTAGGCTCCCCAGGGGTTACCAACTGGGATGGATCAATAAAGAGGACATCTTGAGGTTGTCCAGACAGGAAATCGCCCCTATGGCTGTCTAAATATTTCGAGTGAGACAAATCAGATTTAAAAGATTCATCGATTTTGAACTGTGATTTCGAAACACCATCTGCGTGCTTATGATTGTCGCCAATACCAATATAAGGAAATTTTGAACGTCTCAAAGAAATTACTAGTGTGGCAGACTCATTAAATAAATCGAGGAATAATGAATGAAAATATTGAGCTGTAGGGGTGTTAACCGTACAAGGTTTTTCAATACGCACATCTGTGTCATTCAGAGAAAAAAATGATCTGGCAGGCCTTGTAAGAGAATCAACTTCATCTGGGATAAGAGTCGATTCATAATCAGTATGCGAATTAGATTCAGGACTGTGTCCAGGGAGACATCGAGTGGGCTCAAGGTAGGTTTCATGAACCTGGAGGGATGTTGGCCCCATCTAGTTTTCAAGCCTTGATTTGACAAGGTGCGTGAAAGATTCAAAGTTAGTATAATAGGCTTTATCCTCTTGCAAGTGTCTATCCTTGCTCAGAACTTTTGAGGTCACAACTCCACAACCTGGCAACTCAGGAGGAGGAGCAAGAATATCACAAATAGAAATACTCTCCTGGGAGGCCGGAATGTGGTCTGGCCTCAGGGAGATGCACAAGGAAGCATTGGGGACGCAGTCTGAATAGTTGGAAACTTGCGGGTTGTCATAGTGAACAATAGGATCAGGCTGGGTTGCTACTTGAAATTTTTCAAGGGAAACGAGGATCACATACCTGAACTGTTCACTTAAACATTTCCAATCAACATCCCTTTCAGGGAACTCAAAACAATAATGAACAAATCTGATAGAGAATTCATCTAGAGGTTCCTGAGGTTCCATTCTGATGTCATTTAACTTCATTAATACGTTCTGAAAATCATACCTGTAAAAAGCTTGTTGTAATTCACTAGTGAGTTGTTCAAACGAATGGATGGAAGCTTTCGGCAATGTGTGACACCATTGCTTAGCACGACCTTCGAGAGTGAGGAAAAAAATCAAACAAATCAAACCTTCATTGTCAATTTCGTAGCACTCACCAAAGTCACATAAATCTGAAAGGTGTCGGGTTATGGACACTCCATTTTCACCATCGAATTTTAACTGGGACAAGCGATACATAAGTTCATCGGGGATGAGACATCAATGCTCATAAAACTCTGACAAACATCTCAGGAGAATGATTTGGGAACGAGCCATTACAGATATGAGATTAACTGCAGGCTCTAACGGCCCAGATTGTCATCTGGCCCTCCTTCTAGCGCCAATTATGTTGACAAGAAAATCTATCTGGCCAACAGCAGGGGATCTCCCTGGTAAAAATTCCCAATTAGACCTTGAACCTTTTGGAATAGGGATCCCATCCGGGGTGTGGGTCTGGCTACCGCTGATTTCTCCTTTCTTTGGGTCTCGCTTAAATGCTATAAAAAAGTGGATACACACTTAATCAGATGATACGAGACATATGATTGATGCATTAAATGTACATATAACACTATGAGTAGCGAGATGAAATGATAAAGCATAAGCACCAAAGGAAGTGTTGTTAACAACACATCACTGGGGTCATGCTTGTAGGTTGTTCTGACCATAAAGGAAACAATTCTTTATGGCAAAAAAACCCTTCACTTCCTGAAAGCTTTAAATGATAACACAAATACTAATAAACAAATTCATTAACATTTGCTAAGAAAGTGAAAAGAACTCAACCATCATTAACATGCATTCAACAAAATGTCATGGAAATGTGATATGAATTAATGATACAGTTCCATTAATCTAAAGATGTTTAGAAACTGAAAAATATAATACTCATAGTGCTCATACATACTTCAACATCAGATCCACAAAGTGATTTTTCAAAATGCTTGTATTCATGCTCAAATTGTATAACCCTAGTAATACAGTGTAATCAGGTCGAGTCCCAAACAAAATCCCTTTACAAATCCCCGAAGGGAGTATTTATAGCAAAAATTTCCCTTTGGGATGCCCTGGTTTTTCGTCTTCCGGACTATTGGGCTTCCTTGCGACTTAGCACATTTTGTGACCTGCGACCTCAAGCAATCTGCGACTTGCGACCTGAGTAAATGTGCGACCTGTGACCTCAATAAGATCTATGAATTGCGACCTTCAGCAATCCACGACCTGCGACTTGAGGAAACTCGCGACCTGTGACCTGACTGGATCTTGCGACTGGCGACCTCCAGCAATCCGCGACCTGCGACCTGAGGAAATCCGCGACCTGCGACCTGCCCATATTTTTTGACCTTGGGACCTCAGGAATCCACGACCTGCGACCTGAGGAAATCTGTGACCTACGACCTTTAACAAGGAGTACCACTATGCGACCCGGTGACCTTAGGAAATTTGTGACTTTAGACCTTCGGTCATCCCTTCTGCATTTCTCTTTCAGAGATATCATAACCTTGTTCTCTGAAGGCCAGCCTTAGCCCTCGCCATGGAACAATAGCTTCTATTTGCTGGTGATGTCATTGCCGTGCTAAGGGAATTTGCATGTGATGATAAGTGGGAGAATGGTTTATGTTTCGAGCAAGATACTGACCATCTGCAGAACGTGGATTTTTTTGTCGATTTGAAACCCAGCTATGCATCCTCTAGAGAGAGTTAGTAGCTCTCTTCATTTGGGTGGACATTATTGTTCCCTTATGTTACCTGCAAGAAAACAAAGTAAATCAGCATAGTCTTTTTTTTCTTCTCATATTACCTGCAGATAAATGAATTTAAATTAGCAATATACATACATATCTCTCTCTCTCTCTCTCTCTCTCTCTCTATATATATATATATATATATATATATATATATATATACACACACACATGTTAGGGAATCAACACAAGAAATGCAATAATTTATCACAGCTAAAATCAGCTGGACCCCTGTGTGGTCAAATGTTGTGCCATTATGTCATCAGGGAGAATGGCTCAAGTGGGTTTTCTTTGCGCTTGTTCAACCACTTGTAACGTCCATTGGTATCACTATGGACTCAATGCTAAGGGTGGATCCATAATTTATTTGATGAGACGTGATGCTCCCTCCTTATTTCTGAACATGATACCATATAGAAAGAATTTATGAAACGTGGGCATCGACATGGATCCGCCGCTCCTACCTCCCTTGATGATATGGATCCTCCATACTTGCGACCCTTGAAGTTGTAGACTTGGATGAGGTCGAATTCTTCACAAAGGAGAATCTGGTGATCATATAGCAGCATACATATTAAGTTTTCAACTGCCTTTTGTGGTGTAGTCGACAATGCTTTTGTATCGATACTGATCACATATTTTATGAAAGAAAAATTCTTCATTTATGATCACGGAGGCCTAAGTTTGATGGCACGCTTAGCTCCTATTATGAGGAAAATAGTTTCCCACCTGAGAGTTGTGGGATAGCAGTATGAGGTCTCTCCTCTTTCTCAGAAATATTTTGAGCATCTTGCGGTGTATTCGCATTAGGTAGCAAATTTGGGCGGGAGTCGCTGAGTCGGATGGTTGCACCTCAGATGAATTTTCCTGTTCTATGACCTAGAAACTTGGTCGCACAGCTGCATGGTCGGGGGTCGCGTACATGGTAGATTCTCCTGGGCATTTTATTTGCGACCTTGCGACCTGATAGGGGTCGCGCTGTAGTGAGGTCGCAACCCTTGTCGTCTGGTGCAGATTGCAAGCAGTGAATGGAACATGCCTCTCTGCGATCATAAGTTCCTTTTTTAGCATTCATGGTTGTGCGACCTCGGAAAATATTGTGTGGGAGGAGCTTGACAGTTAATGATACAACTACAGGCCATGAACGCCTGAAAACACATTTAGACCATGTCGTTCTAACAAAAACAGAATACATTTCCCTTCTGCGTTGCGATTCGAAGGTTACCCGTAGTGATTTCATGTATAGGGATACTATGCCCTGTTCCTTGCATGTATGCTGATGTTTCACGTGACCTCACTATCTTAGAGGTTGTCTCGTCGTATTTCAAAATAGAAATAAACTACAAGTCGACTGTGTTTACACTTCGGCCCACCATGGCTTGGTCACGCGCTTAAAGAACATTTCGTGGAAGTAGCATGGCTTAACCCAGTTGCCAAGTTGCATTTCTGGTTGCTCCGTCAATATGTGAGACTTGGTGATTAGCTAGTCTGATCATCTGCCTCCTCATGCGCTGGACGCTAATGGTTTCCACCAGCAAAACTAGGTTAGTCAATAAGACACGCGATTTATGGGAGGCAAGTTTTTGCCTATGCCACATCGTGAGTCCCTTTTATGTTCCACCACCGGCGACTGTGTGAACCTTTCTCATGCAAACTAGTCTCGACGTTCAGCAAATGAAAGCTTACGTCAGTGCACCAGAAATACGTATTGAAATGATTTAGATTTGCGATAAGTGAAGGCTATGTTGAAAGCAACGTATTTTGGAATTTTTTTTTTTTTTATGTAGACATGCCCCATCCGCTTTTTCTTCTTAGCATTATGCATAAATAGCATTATGAGAATAAGGCAGTGTAAAATAGTGTTATGCGTAAATAGCATTATTTTTCTTGATTAGTAATCTTAACCAAACATTCCAACACGAAAAATCGTAAAGGCCACGGTCCTGCACCAAGCGTGATTTTATCAGAATACCATTTTACGCATAATGCGGTCAACGTCCTTCTCCTGCCAAGATTTTATCAGAATATCATTTTACGCATAATGCAGTCGACGTCCTTCTCCTGCCAAATTAGAAAAAGAGTATTTTTGTCGCCTGCTTACATAGAAATCTTCCCACTTGACTATTTACCTAACGCTTTGGAATTTGGGAGTACTTGGAAATTCTATGGAAGAAAACGCTGTGAAGAGGATCCTCCCGATGTGGAGATTATGCCTCATCCAAGTTTAAATAATGAGGAATAACAGATCATGCGCCGATTTTTATGTATCGAAAACGACGTGAAGAAACCCCATGTGAGAGTATGTCTTGTTAAAAAAGAAAAAAGCCATGAGGAAGGGCGCGAGGAGACCAAATTGAAATAATGAAGAATAAGAGATTAGGTGTCAATGTTGTGCTCATTCACTAGAGCATTTCACTTTTCCTCACAAATCCATACGTTATGATGCCCCCATCCGTAATAGATGACAACGAACACTTCCCATTTCCACTAAAACACTAATTAATGACACAGTCCACGTGCCCAACAAATAGTCGCATGGTAGTGGTATCGAATAAAAAAAGAATCACCTCACCTGTCGTAATTTCTAGAAGACTATCCCTGCGTGATATACCTTCTTAACTAATGGGATATCAATTTCTCATTGGAATTTAACTCACGTCCCTGCACACCTTAATATCTTCGTTGTTATTAAAACGGTGTTTTCATCTCCATATGCCATGCCAACCATTGCTTTATTATGTGCGTATTATCATTTTTTCTCCTTGTATTCGATATATGTCCCTTGATTAATCCACGATGGAAGATTAAACTGCTCAAATCACCCTTCTTCTGTTCCAAGTACTGCACAAACTCTGCGTGCATTGACACTGCAAGACTTTACTGGTGTTGAATCTTACAAACATGGTTTCACAATGTGTTCACAAATTGCAAAGTCCTGAAGACGCTATATGGGTGTATGTGTAAGGATCATCCCAATGGCAGGTGACAGTATTTCACTAGCTTCTTCCATGAATCTCAGCTGCATCAAAAGTAATGACTGGAGGCATTTTGATTTCTTCATCTGAAGGTTTTCTACTTTGTTGATCCTGTATACCAGAGAAAATTCGGAAAGCTCAATCTTGCCCAGTAGATAAAATATGTTGCATTCTACCCTAATCCCTCATACACATAGGAAGCGCACTATGGCCACTTCTTCACTTTAAGAGTCATGCTTCTTCATCGGCTGTGTCAAAGATCCACATCACGATTGAATTATTGAAGAATCATGATCATCTTTTATTACAGACTGTAATTGTTTCCTTTTCAAGGTTCCATATACTTACCACCCCATAGGTACCTTCAGCTGCTAAAAGAGGTTTCTCATTAGGATCCCACCAAATGATGTGGGAATGAGAATTTGGAATTTCAAGTGTTTCTTACAAAAACCCTGTTGCAGGTACCATATTGCAGATAAATGCCTGTTGTTGTTTCAAGCCACCATCGACGTTTATCAATATATATCTGTTTGAGTCAGGTAACCCTTTCCCTTTGGTAATGAAAATACACATCCAGAACGGCGTGGCTCAACCGTGATTTTCAAATCTATATGTGGAATATTTTCAAAGCTATATCAAGAATCTGGGGAAATTATGTGATGAAGACAGTGTATGACGTAATGTAATAGGCGAGGCTCAAGATGCAATGCAATTCCATGTGCGAGAAAGATCAACCAGTTGTAGGTGGAAAAGAGGTTCAATACAAGTAGTGATTATTTATGCAGCAACAAGCAACTAAAAAGGAAATGAAAGGAAAATACTTGTAACATGATGATGCCTAAGATATTAATCGTAAACGAAATAGCACACACACTTTTAAATTATAAGTAAAAATTTGGCAAGTAAACCTAATAAAAAATTTGAACTAAAAATTTTTATTAACAGGTCCTCGCTAGCCTACACCTAAAACCCTAGCTTAACCAATGATGCGGTTGGGTTATGTGAAATCATCTTTCCAGTGCAGCCACCACATTAGTTCCTGACCTGCAAGAACGACAATGTTTGCAATCAGAGCCAACACACAAAGTCATGCACCAACAACAAGACTTACCTAAAGAGCATGTGCAATGGAAAGAAGATGATGGATACTTACCAAAGAACATGCCAGAATAGATTGTGGAAGCTGAATTCCACTCTCATCCTAATACATAGTAATATGTTCGTGAAACTCAACATTTATAAGTGACACACATCCATTCATGCACAATCCTAGGTCTGATGGGCACTAGCTAAGCCATTGCCTATTTGTAGGCACATCCACAAGATAGGATCCATCGAACCAAACGGAAACCTCATAATGGTGTTGAGGATGATCAGTTTTATGGAATGGAAAAAATAAGCATGTGCCAGGCAAATTATAGATGCTTGCGCATCCAAGTGTAGAAACCCTAGTTTTGAAAACCCTAGTTTGGGGTTGCTCCTGGGTTTGGTCAAGGGTATGAGGATCCGAATCCATGTTTAGTGGAGGCTGCAATTTCTCACTGTCTTGAAAAAACTCCGGACCTTCGAGCGGGGGGTTGCCCAAATTTGATGGTTTGGCGAGACCAACAGGCGGGTTGTTGTGATCATGAAATGTGGCGATTTGAACAATGTCAGTGGGCTTTGAATCAATTTTGCAGAAATTTTGCGCACTGACATATTCGTAATCCAATGTATCAGATTCTTTAGCTTTTCCAGAATGGGCTGAATTTAGCATAATGTTTTCAGGCAGTTGAGGGATTTTCCAAAAATCACATGTTGGTGCTTGATTGCAACTGGTACTGGCTGGGCAACAACTGGAAAGATTAGAGAAAATGGCCGATGTTTTCTTACTAGTGAATAAATTGGGGTATATCGGTTGTTGCACACCAGCTGCTGGGGGACAGGAATATGTGCTCAGGGAAACCTTACTAGAATGAAAGATCTGCCCAGATGAAATGATATCTGACATGGCTATGCTGGGAGGAGCATGGTACTTGGGAGTCATTATTTCAGAAACCCTAACCTGAGAAACCCTAGTTAGAGTTGTTTGAGGGGTCTTGTCAGGATCAGAAGGGGTAACGACCAGCAGAGGTGGAAGTGCTTTGATTCCCTGATAGGTACTCGGATCTTCATAAATCAGATCATGGTTAGCAAAGAGATACGAGTGACAATCCTCGGCAGTATGAGTGAATATGTTTTCAGATAAGAAGTGATCGCTGGAACCATCGATTTGATCAAGTCAGGTACCTGGCATGTTACGCTCCCCGGGGGTTACCAATTGGGATGGATCAATAAAGAGGACATCTTGAGGGTTTCCAGAAAGGAAATCGCCCCTATGGATGTCTAAATATTCCGAGTGAGATAGATCAGATTTAAAAGATTCATCAATTTTGAACTGTGATTGCGAAACACCATCTGCATGCTTATTATTGTTTCCAATACCAGTATAAGGAAATTTTGAATGTATCGAAGAAATTATTGGTGTGGCAGACTTGTTAAATAAATCGAGGAATAATGAACGAAAATATTGAGCCGCAGGGGCGTTAACCGTACAAGATTTTTCAATACGCACATCCGTGTCATTCAGAGAAAATAATGATCATGCAGGCCTTGTAAGGGAATCAACTTCATCTGGGATAAGAGTCGATTCATAATTAGTATGCGAATCAGATTCAGGACTGTGTCCAGGGAGATTTCGAGTGGGCTCGAGGTAGGTGTCATGAACCTGGAGGGATGTTGGGCCCATCTGGTTTTCAAGCCTTGATTCGATAGTGTGCGTGAAAGATTCAAAGGTAGTATAATAGGCTTTATCCTCTTGCAAGTGTCTATCCTTGCTCATAACTTTCGAGGTCACAACTCCACTACCCGACAACTCAGGAGGAGGAGCAAGAATATCAAAAATAGCAATACTCTCCTGGGAGGCCGGAATGTGGTCTGGACTTGAGGATATGGAAAAGGAAGCATTGGGGACGTAGTATGAGCAGCTGGCAACTTGCAGGTCGTCATAGGGAACACTCGGATCAAGCTGGGTTGCTACTTGAAATTGTTCAAGGGAAATGAAGATCACATACCTGAACTGTTCACTTAAACATTTCCAATCAACATCCCTTTCAGGAAACTCAAAACAATAATGAACAAATCTGATAGAGAATTCATATAGAGGTTCTTGAGGTTCCATTCTGATGTCATTTAACTTTATTAATACGCTCTGAAAATCATACCTGTGAAAAGCTTGTTGTAATTCACTAGCGAGTTGTTCAAACGAATGGATGGAAGCTTTAGGCAATGTGTGGCACCATTTCTTAGCGCAATCTTCGAGAGTGAGAAAGAAAAGCAAACAAATCAAACCTTCATTGCCAATTTCGTAGCACTCACCAAAGTCACAGAAATCTGAAAGGTGTTGGGTTATGGACACTCCATTTTCACCATTGAATTTTAACTGGGACAAGAGATACATAAGTTCATTGGGGATGAGACATCGAGGCTCATAAAAATCTGACAAACATCTCAGGAGAATGATTTGGGAATGAGCCATTACAGATATGAGATTAACTATAGGCTCTAAGGGCCCAACTTTTCATCTGGCCCTCCTTCTAGCGCCAATTCTATTGACGGGAAAATATCTCCGGCCAACAGCAGGGGATCTCCCCGGTAAAAAGTCCCAATTAGACCTTGAACCGTTTGGAATAGGGATCCCGTCCGGGGTGTGGGTCCGGCTACCACTGATTTCTCCTTTCTTTGGGTCTCGCTTAAACACTATAAAACTATGGATACACACTTAATCAGATGATACGAGACATATGATTGATGCATTAAATGTACATATAACACTATGAGTAGCGAGATGAAATGATAAAGCATAAGCGCCAAAGGAAGTGTTGTTAACAACACATCACTGGGGTCATGCTTGTAGGTTGTTTTGACCATAAAAGAAACAATTCTTTATGGCAAAAACACCCTTCACTTCCTGAAAGCTTTAAATGATAACACAAATTCTAATAAACAAATTCATTAACATTCACTAATAAAGTGAAAAGAACTCAACCATCATTAACATGTATTCAACAAACTGTCATGCAAATGTGATATGAATTAAAGATACAATTCTATTAATCTAAATATTTTTAGAAACTGAAAAATATAATACTCATAGTGCTCATACATATATCAACATCAGATCCACAAAGGGATTTTTCAAATTTATTGTATTCATGCTCAAATTGTATAACCATAGTAATACAGTGTACTCAGCTCGAGTCCCAAACAAAAGCCCTTTACAAATCCTCGAAGGGAGTGTTTATAGCAAAAATTTCCATTTGGGCTGCCCTAGTTTTTCGTCTTTCGGACTGTTGGACTTCCTTGCGGCTTAGCACATTTTGTGACCTGCGACCTCAAGAAATCTGCGACTTGCGACCTGAGTAAATGTGCGACCTGTGACCTCAAGCAGATATGCAACTTGCGACCTTCAACAATTCGCAACCTGCGACTTGAGGAAACCCGCGACCTACGACCTGACTGGATCTTGCGACTTGCGACCTCCAGCAATCCGACCTGCGACTGGAGGAAATCCGTGACCTCCGACCTGCCCAGATTATGTGACCTTGCGACCTCAGCAATCCGTGACCTGCGACCTGAGGAAATATTCAACCTGCGACCTGCCCAGATTATGCGACCTTGAAACCTAGTTGCTGGGTCGTGTCGTCGGGATTTTAACAGGGAGTGCAACTATGCGACCCATCGACCTGAGAAAATTTGTGACTTTAGACCTTCGGTCATCCCTTCTGCATTTCTCTTTCAGAGATATCATAACCTTTTTCTCTTGAGGCTAGCCTTATTCATCGCCATGAAACAAGAGCTTCTATTTGCTGGTGATGTCATTGCCGCGCTAAGGGAATTTTCATGTGATGATAAGTGGGAGAACGGTTTATGTTTTGAGCAAGATACTGAGCATCCGCAGAACGTGGGTTTTGTTGTTGATTTGAAACCCATCTATGCATCCTCTGGAGAGAGTTAGTAGCTCTCTTCATTTGGTTGGACATTATTATTCCCTTATGTTACCTGCAGGAAAACAAAGTAAATCAACATGGTATTTTTCTTCTTCTCATATTACCTGCAGATAAATGAATTTCAATTAGCCATATACATACATATATATATATACACACACACGTCAGGGAATCAACATAAGAAATGCAATAATTTATCACAGCTAAAATCAGTTGGACCCCTATGTGGTCAAATGTTGTGCCATTATGTCATCAGGGAGAATGGCTCACGTGGGTTTTCTTTGTGCTTCTTCAACCACTTGTAACATCCGTTGGTATCGCTATGGACTTAGTGCTAAGGGTGGATCTGTAATTAATTTGATGAGACGTGATGCTCCCTCCTTCTTTCTGAACATGATACCCTATATAAAGAATTTATGAAACGTGGGCATCGACATGGATCCGCCGCTCCTACCTCCCTTGATGATATGGATCCTCCATACTTGCGGCCCTTGAAGTTGTAGACCTGGATGAGGTCGAATGCTTCACAAAGGAGAATCTGGTGATCATATAGTGGCATACCTATTAAGTTTTCGGTTGCCTTTTGTGGCGTACTCGACAATGCTTTTGTATCAATACTCATCACATATTTTATGAAAGAAAAATGCTTCATTTATGATCGCGGAGGCCTAAGGTTGATGGCACGCTTAGCTCCTATTGTGAGACAAATAATTTCCCACCTAAGAGTCGTGGGATAGCAGTATGATGTCTCTCCTCTTTCTTAGAAATATTTTGTGCATCTTGCATTGTATTCGCATTAGGTCACAAATTTGGGTGGGAGTCGCTGACTCGGGTGGTCACACTTCGGATGAATTTTCCTGTTCTGCGACCTGGCGACTTGGTCGCACAGCTGCATGGTCAGGGGTCGCGTACATGGTATATTCTATTAGGAGTTGTATTTGCGACCTTGCAACTTGATAGGGGTCGCGCTGTAGTGAGGTCGCAACCCTTGTCATCTCGTGCAGATTGCGAGCAGTGAATGGAACATGCCTCTCCGCCATCATGCATTCCTTTTTTGGCATTCATGGTTGTGCGACCTCGGAAAATATCACGTGGGAGGAGATCGACAGGTAATGCTACAAATGCGGGCCATGAACACTTGAAAACACATTTCGACCTCGCTGTGCTAACACAAACAGAATACATTTCGCTTCTGCGTTGGGATTCGAAGGTTGCCCGCAGTGATTTCATGTCCATGGCTACTATGCCCTGTTCATTGCATGCATTTTGATGCTGCGCGTGACCTCACTATCTGGGAGGTTGTCTCGTGATATTTAAAAACAAAAATAAACTACAGGTCGATTGTGTTTACACTTCGCCCCCCCATGGCTTGGTCGCGCGCTTAAAGCACATTGCGTGGAAGTAGCATGGCTTAACCCAGTTGCCAAGTTGAAAATTCCACAAGTTGCATTTCTGGTTTCTCCGTCAGTATGTGAGACTTGGTGATTAGCTAGTCCGATCATCTGGCTCCTCATGCGCTGGACGCTAATGGTTTCCACCAAAAAAACTAGGTTAGTCACTAAGACACACGATTTATGGGAGGCAAGTTTTCGCCTATGCCGCATCGTGAGTCCCTCTTATGTTCCACCACCGGCGACTGCGTGAACCTTTCTCATGAAAAATAGTCCCAGCCTTTAGCAGATGAAAGCATACGTCGGTGCACCAGAAATACGTATTGAAATGCTTTAGATTTGTGATAAGTGAAGGATGAGTTGAAAGCAGTGTATTTTGGAAAGTTTTTTTTTTTTTTTTTTTATGTAGACATGCCCCATCCGCTTTTTCTTCTTAGCATTATGCGTAAATTTCATTATGAGAATAAGGCAACGTAAAATAGTGTTATGCGTAAATAACATTATTGTGCTTGATTAGTAATCTTAACAAAAAATTCCAACACGAAAAATCGTAAAGGCCATGGTCCTGCACCAAGCGTGATTTTATTAAAATACCATTTTACTCATAATGCAGTCGACGTCCTTCTCTTGCCAAGATTTTATCAAAATATCATTTTACGCATAATGCGGTCGACGTCCTTCTCCTGCCAAATTAGAAAAAGAGTATTGTTGTCGCCCGTTTACATAGAAATCTTCCCACTTGACTATTTACCTAACGCTTTGGCATTTGGGAGTACTTGGAAATTCTGTGCAAGAAAACACCGTGAAGAGGACCCTCTTGATGTGGAGAGTATGCCTCGTCCATGTTTAAATAATGACGAATAACAGATCATGCGCCAATTTTTATGTAGCGAAAACGATGTGAAGAAACCCCTTGTGAGAGTATGTCTTGTTAAAAAATAAAAAGCCATGAGGAAGGGCGCGAGGGGACCAAATTGAAATAATGAAGAATAAGAGATTAGGTTTCAATGTTGTGCTCGTTCACTAGAGCGTTTCACTTTTCCTTACAAATCCATACGTTATGATGCCCCCATCCCTAATAGATGGCAAAGAACACTTCCCATTTCCACTAAAACACTAATTAATGACACAGTCCACGTGCCCAAAAAATAGTCGCATGGTAGTGGTATCGAATAAACAAAGAATCACCTCACCTTCCGCAATTGCTAGAAGACTATCCCTGGGTGATATACCTTCTTAACTAATGGAATATCGATTTCTCATTGGACTTTAACTCACGTCCCTCCACACCTTAATATCTTTGTTGTCATTAAAATGGTGTTTGCATCTCCATATGCCATGCCAACCATTGCTTTATTATGTGCGTGTTATCTTTTTTTCTCCTTGTATTCGATATATGTCCCTTGATTAATCCACGATGGAAGATTAAACTGCTCAAATCATCCTTCTTCTGTTCCAAGTACTGCACAAACTCCGCGTGCATTGACACTTGCAAGACCTTATTGGTGTTGAATCTTACAAACATGGTTTCACAATGTGTTCACCAATTGCAAAGTCCTGAAGATGCTATATGGGTGTATGTGTAAGGATCATCCCAATGGCAGGTGACAATATTTCACTAGCTTCTTCGATGAATCTCAGCTGCATCAAAAGTAATGACTGGAGGCATTTTGATTTCTTCATCTGAAGGTTTTCTACTTTTTTGATCCTATATACCAGAGAAAATTCGGAAAGCTCGATCTTGCCCAGCAGATAAAATATGATGCCTTCTACCCTAATCCCTCATACACATAGGAAGCGTACTATGGCCACTTCTGCACTCTAATATTCATGCTTCTTCATCGGTTGTGTCAAAGATCCACATCTCGATTGAATTATTGAATAATCATGATCATCTTTTATTACAGACTGTAACTGTTTCCTTTTCAAGGTTCCATATACTTACCACCCTAGAGGTACCTTCAGCTGCTAAAAGAGGTTTCTCATCAGGATCCCACCAAATGATGTGGAAACGAGAATTTGGAATGTCAAGTGTTTCTTACAAAAACCGTGTTGTAGGTACCATATTGCAGATAAATGTATGTTGTTGTTTCAAGCCACCATCGACGTTTATCAATATATATCTGTTTGAGTGAGGTAACCCTTTCTGTTTTGGAATGAAAATACACATCCGTAACGACGTGACTCAACTGTGATTGACAACTCTCTAACTGATGTGTTCTTGTTGTTTTAATTCCCATTTCTTTCTCCTAATGCGATGGCGATATTGCTTGGTATACCAACTGTGGGGTCGACCTGTATACAACATTATAGTGATAATTAGTTCAAGTTTACCCTTTAGAGAATGGTTCCCCCCACATAATTGTACATGAGAATATGAGCTTAATTAAAATACGCATACAAAATGCCTAAAGGATCCATGATGAAAGGGCTTCTAACAGATATACTTAATGCGAAGGGAAATTCCTATTCAAGGGTGTGCTGGATGATCCCTCCCACACATGGCGTGATTGCAGCAACATCATTTTATCACGATGGTGAGAAAGCTCATTAGTGGTTTGGGATAGGTCGCTAGGATGTCACTGACTGCAGGTCAGGTGAAAAACATTAATGACTAAGCGAGTAGAGGGGGACCCGAAATTTTGAATATACCCAAAATTTTGGGTTGTGTTGTAGCGGCTACAACAGGTGCCAAAACACCAAATATGGCACAAAATGCTAAAAATGTTGTTGACTCATTCAAGCATTTGAAATTGTGCCCAAAGGCACTTTGTTTAAGCCTGAAGGCCTAACATTACAACACATAAAACATTCATATATAACCCATGTTTTCCCCTTTGCACTATGGCCCCAAGGGATTTACTTATGTGCATAAAAATTCTGCACCCTCGGTCACTTATCACTCATAAAGTCGAGCCCAAAAAAGAGCTTTAGCACCTAGCATTATTTCCTTGGAAATAAAAATTAGTGTTGCAAGGAATAACATCAAGCTCAATCCTCTGGGATTACTTGTCTAGTGGGGTCCACCACACTTCCAATGCACAATTCTTGATTTTTCCATACTATCCACTTCTACCACTTGTACATACTAATTCATCTGTGTGCCTTGTCACCACGAGGATAAAACTTGAGCTCCTTTCAAATATCATCAAGGTGATGTGTCCATGTGTGTAACAACTGCTTCCCACATCTACCCAAGCAACCGACTAGTCGAGGTAAATATGCAATGAGAGGCTACTATAATGAGATTCAACCTCCTAGGTTACCTTAAGGAAGTGGAAATGACATAAACATAACATAAAAACCTTGTATAACAACAACAACTCCCCCAAGAGGTAGCCCAACCATTCATGCCTCTTACCCCTGCGTCACACTGACCTTTTGACCTCTTTGAGCCATAGACGCATGTACATGCTTGACTTCCAGCCTCAAGAGGCTATAGATGCAGGAATACCATAGCATGCCATCCTCCAAGGCCCCATTTCCTTAGTTCTGTGCCAACATCCTTGGGAATTGAGCCACCTTTTCAGGTCGAGAACATAGTGTTCTGCTGAGAACTTCATGAAAAGTAAAAATATGATAAATAACAAAATGAAAATTATACTAAAGCAATCACATACATAATAACTCATATGGAACCCTCCTAGCCATCACAGGCATTTTTTCAAACATGTCACAAAAATTGAAACTACAGGTGTAAACAAAAAATATGAGCATAGGGTCTCATACTTATATGAGAATCACTAAGAAGGATTGTTCCCTTACATCATTAGCTGCAATACAATCTATTTCACCATATATATAATGTACATTAATTTACAAGTAAAAACATAAGTAGAGACATACATCATCACAGTTAAAATACATTCTCATAACCAACATAATAACAACATAAATATAGTGGATACAACAAAAATATAATCCGCATAATAACCAATACAATTATACATCAAATACGAAAGAAATGAGCACCTCATTAATGAATGTAAAAACCAAACAGAGATGGGACTTCCACGTTCCACCTGAACATAGATTGGTTGAGCCAAATCTCTTTTCATCCAATCACCCTCGTGCCATATTCCAAGCATGAATGTGGGACTCATAACAAAAAAAAAAGAACCAAACGAGCATGAATGCTACCAGATTTCTTTGCCTAAACCATGAGGAATTTTCCTATCTCCTAGACTCTTAGGCTTTATCGTAATCCATAGTCTGAATCAGGGATCACTAGACCCTAAACCGATACATACTCTCCAGGATTTACCATCCATCCCATCCTAGGAATACTAGACCAAAAAGGAGAGCACTCACCTCTTCGGATTTACTACAATCCATCCTGGATCATTAGGCTATAAAACAGGGAAAACCACATCTAGGATTTACTGTATATCCCACCATCAACACGCAAAAATTCCTAGGCCCACTGAGGCAACATAATATTCTACTTTATCGCAACCCACAATATGGTTTAAGGGTTAATAGGCCATGCGTTATATCAATTCGTAGATCCACCTCACTTGGATTCAAATCCAATCCGGAAATCCAGCTCAACCAAATTATGAGAACCCATCTCATCAAGGCTATCCACAAATGGAAAGGTTAGGCTGAAAACATTGTCACACCTAGAAAAACCCATGCCATGACAGAAAATAACCACATGTAATACCATGAATGCCAAATATAGCAAGGAAATGACACATGAAAATCAATACCTACAAATAATCCTGTTATAATTTCTTGATCCTGTTCTTCCTTGCTTGCTCCTTACTTCTTCTTGCTTTATTTTCCTTTCTTTTTCCAATGCAAAAGTGCTCCATGAAAAATCTAAGTGTCCAAGAGTGAGTGAGTGAGAGAGAGAGAATAGAATTGGATCCATTAGTGTGAGAAAAAATCTTGCCAACTGATCCTCAGAAGCTTTTTTATTAATGCGGTGTCTAATTTCTTCATTTTCCATTATTTTCCTTTAATTTCCTCATCACATGCAATCTGTGACCATAACACGCTCTTCCCACATCTACCCAAGTAACTAGCCAACCAAGGAAAACATGTGATGAGAGGCTACTAATACAAGATTCAACCTCCTAGGTGACCTTAAGGAAGTGGAACCAATGGAAACACAACAAACAAACCTTGTACATAATCAATGACACCCCCAGGATCTAACCCAAACTTTAAGGCCTTTTACCCCTAGATCAAACTGACCTTTTGGCCTCTTTGAGTCATAGCCATAGCTTTTTCCATTTTCCTTTATCCATAATAAACCATGTGAACACCCGCACTAGGATGTTTTTCCAAACATTCAGCTTGGAATAAGTGTCCCATCAACCATGGTTATTATTTTAGATTTATTACATGGAATTATCACCACATCTATTACATAACCCTCCGCCTTGGGGGACATCGTCCTTAGTGTTCAATCACACATATACCTCAGCAACACCACTGAAAAGAAAAAATTCTTCCCATGGAGCTTTATAACATAGCTCGATGCAGTATTTACAATCATTTCCTTGCTGAAAATAAAACCAACATGACATCATAACAACATGACAACTATAATGACATGACACCATACTTATTATTGGAGCTTTATAACATAGCTCATGGTGGTATTTACATGCATATACATATGTAAATATACCCAAGCATCGCATCAAAACATATATAAAAAAATCATCAAAATGTATGCCAAACAAATACCACAACTCACATTTGATATGCCATCTCCCAAGTATCTTCATCAGTCCCAAAGTGCGTCGATTACACTTTAACTTACTCGATTTCTCAATTCCAGAGTATGAGCATTAGAAAAATGTACTTCGATTCCGGCTGAAACTCTCTTTTTGGCTCCACTTGCAATATATATTAGTCAATCACATGATCAACATATTTAACATATTTATTAAGAAATGACATATGAAAAACATCATGGAGTTTCACTGTGGAATGAAGTGCAAGTCAATAGACCATTGGTTTGATTCTTTGAATGATCTTGAAGGGTCCACAAAACCTTGGTGTCACCTTAGCACATGATCCAGTCTGCAAGGAGCTCTTCTTGGGCTTGATATGCAAGTACACCTGATCCCCAACTTGAAACTCCTTAAACAACATGTTCTTGTCTACATAAATATTTTTCATATCCTACGTTTCTTTCAAGTTCTCCTTGATCACGTGCATTTCTTGCTCCATTTATCCCAACATCTCTGGTCCAATCAATACCCTGTTAACCAGATCACTCCAACTGATAGGATTTTTTCAACTTCGCCCATAAAATTCCTCAAATGGACTCATCCTCAATGAATTATGATACTCTTTGTTATAGGCGAACTCTACCAATGGAATATAATCTTCCCACTTACACTATTGATGCATCATAAACATCCTCAACGTATCCTCCAATATCCTATTGAACCTATCAGTCTGTCCATTTGTTTGCAGATGATAATTTGTGTTGAAGGCCAAATTAGTGTCTAAACCTGCAAATAACTCCTTCCAAAACTTGGAAGTGAGCTTTGCATCCCTATTTGATACAATATTATTTGGAACACCATGAAATCTGACTATGTATTTGACAAAAACATTTCCTACATCACTACCTGAGTATGTAGTCTTCATTGGAATGAAATGTGCAACCGTTGTCAACATGTCCACAACAACAGTGATGGAATCATGGTTTCTAGCTATATTGGGAAAACCTGTGAGGAAATACATGGAAAATTCCTCCCATTTCCACTCTGGAATCGGAATTGGCTATAGAAATACACTGGATGCTTATACACTTCCTTAACCATCTAACAATCCAAACATATGGCTACAAACTTTTCTACCTCCCTCTTTATATTTGGCCAATAATAATATCTATTTACTACATTCAATGTATTCTGATATCTTGGGTGACCTAAATATGGTTTCACATGAAACTCTCTCAAGGTTAGCTTATTTATCTCACTGTTTTCAAATACATATATACTGTACCTAAATCTAACCAATCCATCGGTTGTGAGACGGTAGTCCAAATCCTGTGCACATGTACATGTACCACCTATACCTATACCTATACCAACACATGTAGTTGTACATGTACCAAGACCTATACATGTACGTTTACTCTACTGCAACCTATGCACAATCTCCATATAACTATGATCCAGTTGACCTGCATGCAAGGTCCTATCTTGTAAGTTTGTCCCATAGGATTTCATAGGTGCTATGTGATTTACCTATACCTGCCTGCTAAGAGCATCTGCAACCTTGTTCTCCCTTCCCTTGATGTACTTGATATCAAAGTCAAACTCACTGATTGTGGCCAACCATCTAGCCTGTCCAGAGTTCATATTCTACTGGTTAAAAAGATACCGCAACCTAGTGGGATCACTCATCAATACAAAGATCCTGCTAAGAATATAGTGCCTCCACATCTTCAATGAATGTATGATCACTTCTAGCTCAAGATCATGTGTTGGGTAGTTCTTCTCGTGCTCATATAGTTTCCATGATTCATATCATACCACTTTTCCATCCGACATAAGGACTCCGCCAAGTCCTCTCTTGCAATCATTTGTACAAAATACAAACTCCTTGTCTGAATCTGTAATATTTAACACTAGAGAATGTGTCAACAACTTCTTAGGCTGCTCAAAACAAGCCTCACACTCCTCTCTCCAATCAAAATTCTTATCTTTCCTTTGTAATTATGTAATAGCATAAGTAATATGTGATAAGCTCCCGATGAACCTATTATAATAACCTGTCAATCCCATGAATTATCTCACCTCATATAAATTCTTAGGAGCTACCCACTCCATGATGGCTATTATCTTTTCTAGATCTAGTGCAATGCCCTCCTTAGAGAGCACATGTCCCAAGTAGTGTACCTCAGTCTAGAAGAAACTGCATTTGCAGAGCTTAGGATACAGATAATGCTCTCTCAAAAACCTCAATACTACTTCCAAATGCTCGACATGAGCTTCCTCATTTTTAAAATACACCAATATGTCATCAATAAACACAATAATTTTTTTTTACAAATAAGGATGCAACACACTGTTCATCAAACACATAAATGTAGTTGGGGCATTAGTAAAACTAAATGGAACTACAACAAACTCATAATTCCTGTACCTGGTCCTAAATGAGGTCCTGTAGATCTCCTTCTCTTTCATGCATACCTGAAGATAAATTGATATCAAGTCGATCTTAGAGAACACTGCTGCTCCCTTTAGTTGGTAGAGAAAATCATCAATCCTCGGTAATGGGTACCTAATCTTGATGACCACTTTGTTTAGGTGCTTGTATTTAATGCATAATATGATAGTGGCATCTTTCTTCTTCACGAAAAAAACTGGTGCACCCCATGACGATACACTTGGCCTTATGTACCCTTTGTCAAGCATCTCTTTCAGCTACAAATTTAATTCTACCAAATCAGGTGTGCTCATCCTGTAAGGTGCCTTTGATGTTGGAGTTTCCCCTGGCATCAAATCAATAGAAAATTATACTTCCTTGTGCGGTGGACACTCTGGTATCTCTGTTGGAAACCCATCCCGAAACTATTGTAGAATTGGATACCTGTTCAACACATCTACATCCGCGACTTCCTTAAATTTTTCACTAGAGATATGAACTACAAATATTACACACCCTTTCCTATGAATATGCTTGGCCTGCATGGTTGTCACCATCATGACTAATGTGGTTTTCTTATTTCCCTGTAGGACTCTTGGTTTCCCATTTTCATCCAAGCACTCAATAGATTTTTCATAACAATCTACCTTGGTCCTGCGAATATATAACCAATCCATACCCAATATCATACTGTATGATACCAAAGGAAATATATCATGGAAAATTCTTTTAATTTTATCAACTCACACTCTTTCTTCAAGTGCCCACTCTTCATATTAATTGTTGAAAATTTGTCTGACCCACTCATAAAAAAAATTTCAACCTCTTTGAGTGATCTTTAGCATTAAAATATGTTCATCCATAAGTCTATTCATTAGTATAATTTATAATGGTATTTAATAATTTCTTTAGGGATAACCTCTAGGAGTCTCTCGTGGGTCTTTATGAAGAAATGGACTCTTTCTTCTACTAACATCAATTGAGTTCTTCTTATGTATTTCTTAAGAAAATTCTTTATTTTTTGCTACCACCACTCAAGAATCTCCTCCATAATCAACATCTATGTATGCATGCTTGCTTAAAATTGAGTTTCAAAACTAGGGCAAGGGAACCAATGTTGTAATTTGGGGACTTTTAAGTAATTACTAGTAGGACACCAGTCATGGAGAAATATATATTACTATATAAATTGACACAAATAGAAACAAAAACAGATACTTTTATCAAAGGTGTAAACACAAGAGAAAATCACCTATTATTAATATGAAATTGTTATGTGTTAATTATTTAGTGTTTAGAAATGGTTATGGTGAGTTTATTTTGAGATTAAGGCTTACAATAGAACACTTTAGGTCTATAGAATTATGACAGTGAAGGGAATGAGAGGGAATAGGATAAGGTCAAACCCCTAAGATCTTGTAGTCGTTTAGAATAGGAATGGAAAGTTAGGACACCAAGGAAGCGTTGATTTGGCTTCAAATTGTAATTAGGGTTACCAAAACACTTGAAACCACAAATATTAGTCTAGAAACCCTAGAAAACCATTGGATGTGTCGGCAGCCACAAATTTTTCAGTCAAAATGAAATTGTGATGATGAAGAAGCCCTTTAAATGCATGTGGCTAGGCTTAGTAGACCTATTTGACCTTGCAGTCGGGCAAGAGAGAGGCTAAAATCCTTATGACCAGGCCTAAGAGGGTCTGTATGATGAAAAATGGAGCACCAACTCCTTAGAACCCTTCATCAATGAAATATAGGTTTTCCAAATGAAATATTAGCTAACAAACACAAAATTTTCAAGCCCTAATATATCAAAATATTATAATTCCAATATAATGATGAAAAATTGCTCAAAACCTTGGAAAATTTGATTTTATGGGTGCAATAAGGGTTAGGCCAGACAATAAACAAATGGGAGAGAGTTATATTACTTCCAATCCTTGTGGCTAGGCCTAATAGTCCTCTTTAGGGTTACAACTCCCTTCTTAATGCTGGTTTAGGGTTCTGAGAGCCACTTCAGGCCTGCATTTGTGTCCTAAAGTCCTTTTTTTTTCCCACGACTAGGGTTTAATGACCTTTAGGGTATGCAAGACTAATAATTAAGTTCCATTATTAATTTGCAACGACACTTATAATATACCTCCGTTATATCCACCTCTATGTTATATCAATGATATATTTATACGTGACATTAAGTTACAAGGTAATTGTAACTATGTAACTACCTTTGTTGGTGTATTCGATTGTGTGGTCGAATAAATTATGTTCTGAATTAGATAGTTGAATAATATCGAATATAATTTCTAATCAAAAAAATTGATTAGCCCTTCCAACACACTACAAATAAATAACCTCCAATTAAAAATCCTAGGGGAAGTAGTGTGATTAAAATCCAAGGTTAATTGGGTATGAAGCTAAGAAAGACTATATCCCACTAATAAGAGATCAAAATTATGATAAATTAGTGTTTATAATGAGCTCAACTATGAGTGTTTGTTAGAGGAGCAACCATGGGTTAAAGAGCTTGAAATTTTTTTAAATGTTTTAAGCTTATTGTTTAATGAAAAGAATCCAATTTTCGCAATTTATATCATTTTCAATTTCCAAATGAATGCGCACATTTATATATTATATTGTGATTTATTGTGCTAATTCCCATTTTTGTGGATAATATTATTTGGGATGATTTTTTTCATTTTTTCCACATTATAGGTGATAGGAGCTAAAGGATTGCATCTTTGAAGTAGCCACCAGTCAAGGAGAAGCTAGGATCAACCTCTAGAAGTAAGGTGTGTCCCTCTTCTTCCTCCTCTTTATTTCATGATTGTTTACACTTAGGTAAATAGGGGATTATAAAATGTCTACCATTTGTTTATAATAATTTAGTGTGTAGGCCTATGGGATAGAGTCTCTAGTAACATAGAGGAAATCCATATAAACACCAAGAGTCATGTTAAAACTTGTATAGGGAAAAGGTCATTGCTAATGCTTCATGTTTCATAGTAGAATAATTTCTTTCAGAATTTTTTAGTTTCCTACTAGGGCACACATTAGGGTGGTTGACCGTCTCTGATTGGGTTGAGCTAGGATGGCTATAACCACAACATTTGAGGCATAAACATGAACACAAAATTAATTTTCCTAATCATGGAATCCTGGTATTAGATATTCTACTGATTTTATTTTAGGTAGTTTGAATGATGTATCACATTCATCACCTAGATTAATTTGACATATTTTCATAGCTATTTGCTAATGAGAAATGTTATCTCAGAGTAATGATGAATATAGTTTATAAGTATCCATTATGTTATCACACAAAAACTAACCACCTAGCCGAAATCATTATCCAATATATCCCCTTTATCTCGACCTTTATGTTATATAAATGACCTATTTATATGTATCATTCAGTTATAAGGTAGTTATAGCTTCCTAACCACCTTTGTCAGTGGGTCAAACTATGTGGTAGACCAAATTAATTTTTTACTTAGATAGTTGACTAATATTGACTATCGGGTCTAATTTACAAAGTTAATTATCCCTTCCAAAAAAATGCAAATAAATAGCTACCAACTAAAATTTCTAAGACAAGTAGTGTGACTAAAATTGAAATTTAATTAGGTATGAAACCAAGCAACACTATCTCAACACCATAAAAGTAGACAAATAAAACTTGAGGGAAATTTGAGTTCCTAGGTTAAAAATTTCCCAAGGCTGCAAGGTGTCTAATAACCAAAGGAATGATTGAGATGAGAGAAGCATAAAAACCATAGAAAAGCCTGGAATATGTCCATACCTCAAACATTCAAACTATATTTATCAAACATAGTTTATTTCTTGCTACACAAATTAATTCACATATGGGAGTGGTAGAGAAAATAATAGCACACTATATTTCACTATGTCACCACCGATAATTCCCTTGCATAAGGTTGCCATAATACTGAGGGGGACACAAAATAGTGTGCTCCCATTTACTACACATTTCCATAAATTTAGCCTTGTACCTTACTTTCATTAACGTTTAATGGTCCATTCCAATAATAAAACATGTGAAAGAATGTTGCACCAAAATCCTTTATCTCCTACTCGATCCTCTAGACTAAACAAATTAAAGGAAATTGACTTAATACTATTTTTTCTTACTACATGAAGGATAATCATGGAATCACCTATTATGATAATTTCATTTAATTATTGATATTTGAAAAGAATTTCATTCTTTTATAAAGAGTTGTGTCTTAGATTTGTTACTAATTACTAATATAATTCCCAAAGTAAACTCATTTCTAAAATTTCAAATAAATCATAAATGACACCCCATTTATATCATCAATATGATATTTTTATTCTTATGAAATATATATAAATAACTTTTCAAAAAAATCCATAATAAAATAGTATTATTATGCACTTAATTCTCATATAAAATATGTGGCATCAAATATAAGTAAAATTGTAATAATATTAATTAGTTTAATGTATTACTACTATTATTAATTGATTTTTTTTTCTAAATATTTAAATAATTTTAAGTAATTTTTGAAAAGAATATAAGTATTTTATTTCTCATTTAATTTTGATGTTTTTAAAAAATATTTAGGATGTGGTTATAAGATGTTATATGATTTTAATGAAATAAAATAGTACAACCACATTAGTAAATGTGATTGATATAAGTTGAAGGCGTATATCAATCACATGCACAACCAAATTAGTAAATGTGGTTGGTATACACTTTCATTATGATAATTATTATTATTAATAATAAATATTACTACTATTATTAATTAATAATATTATCTTTATTGTTAATTAAATTTAATAGTTTTATTAATTAATTTTTTTATTAATAATTCATTATTAATTAATACATTAAATAAATATTATTGTTAATTATTTAATAATAATATTGTTAATTATACAATAATTAAATATTGTTAATTATTTAATAGTTAAATATTTTTAGTTAAACAAATATTTAAGTATTATTAAATAAATATTAATAATTAATTCATTCATTCATTTATTAAATAATTAATTAATTAAATCATAAAAAAAATTATTAATTCATTATTGATAATTAATTAATCCATAAATAATTAATAATTAATAATAATAATACTAATAAACTAATTATTATTATTAATAAAAACTAATCATTATTATTTATATTAACTAATTATTATTATTAATATTTTTATTTATTAACTAATAATTAATTAACTAATTATTGTTATAAGTAATCATCATCATCATCATCATCATCATCATCATCATCATCATCATTTTATTTATTAATTAATGTAAATCTTATTATTTTTTATATATTTTATATTAATTATTATTAATTAATTAAACTCAAGGATTTATATTTAAATCAAGGACTAATTACCTTGTAAGGCATTTCTCTTTGAGAAGAACTCCCTTAGTTTCCACTCTGCATTGGTTCGCAACATTGGATTGAGTGTTAGAAGATTGAAGAATGGCGTGTCCTCGGAGTAATAATTATCAACAAAACTAATAGTTAAAAAAATAATAATTATAAAAAATACAAAAATCCTAACAATTAGGGAAAAAATTAAATACATCCCTTCCTCCACCTAAGGATATCTTCGTATGGTTAACCTCCATTTCTTTTTATTCAACATACATGTGCTTCTTCCCACAAATTTCTTGCTCGGTTCTCTGGTGATTCAGTGCTTCTTCCAACAAATTTATTTCTCGGTTCTCTCATGATTCACAAATTTTGTGCTATGTTCTCTAGTAATTCACGGAAAGATGTGACATTCTCCTCTTTGAAGGTACTTCTCATCAACTCAAATAATCTTATGTGTTGTCTTGAGCTACCTGTTAATTGTACAAGATGAAGAAAATTATCCAACAAGGAACCCTCTACAATAGAGTTTTCATCTACATAAGAACCTTAGTGGAGCTCGACCTTCCTATTAATGGTGGGCCATAGGGAAGGGGTCTGTTGGGTTGTGGTAGTGTAGAGCCATGCTAACTATGGGTGATCATGTGGGTTATGGAATGGAGGTTGAACCTCTTCCAAGTTCTTTCATGGGATAACTAAATATATCCACTTTGGATTGTTTACAATGGTCACCTTGCTCGCTCTTTTCCTAGTGGGTACAACAACACCTACTTTTTATTTCACCTTATTCGTAAGAGATTTGTTTGAGAAATTTCCCGTTTTTATTTTGTAATTTTTTCTATGAAAACATATATCTTCTATGTCGTTTACTATAGATATGTACTTTGGTTATGATAGAGTATTGACCATGAAATATGTGGTATAAAACTTACATGAAAATTTGAGATAAATTAATTTTGGTTAAAATAAAATATACAGGAAAATGAAGATTTCCCTAATATCAATTGGGTGTTGATGGAAGGACAAGACATGAAAAAACTTGCCCCCCTCCATCCCTCCCTCACCCCTTAATAGGGCTTCACCTCTTCGTTGGTGGTTGGCCATAGCGAAGAGGTATATGGGTGTTGGAATTATAAAACCAAGGTGACTCTCGTAGATCACGTGACCTATGAAGCAAAGACTGAATCTCTTCTTGGTATTTTGGTGCAGCTAGTGTAGATCTCTGCTTCTTGTGGAAAACGGTGGGCCAATGGCTCTTCATGTGGTGGAAAAAACACCATATCTTCTTTGTCGGACCTTATTCGTACCTGATATGTGTGTATATTCTCATGTTGGGATTGGGTGGTTGAGTTATGATGATGGATTCCAAGAGTGCAATGACTGTCTGGGAACTTTAGACTAAAGGTCAACAAAAATAGGGTTTTCTCTCATGAGATGTTTGTTGGAATGTAGAGCCAAGGAAACTCTATTAGAGACTGCTTTTACAACCCTCTTTAATTTTACTTTACATAAGCTATCTAATAATATTTTAATGTGATAATTTAGATGAAGAATAAAAATAAGAAAGTAACCTAATTTTTTTTTTTTTTTTTTCTAAGTAAAACTAATTCTATTATATCATCAACCATAAGTTACATTGCGCATCCTCAGAAATGGACAGGTCCATTTCGAAGGGACTAGTAAAAAAACTATTGTAAAAAACTAGACTACCCCTAGTGGGGAAACCAGCCATGATAATCCAAGGAAAACGAGCTGCCCTTAGCGAGAAACTAGCCTTAAAACTGTGAAAAATGAAGCAGAAAGAACTAACAGAGGTAACATGAAAAACCACCATAATGCAAAAAACCGAAGAGAGAACGCTATGGAGAACCTTCATGCTTGTCGTTGGAGGGGGACACCACTTCGAGAATGTGAAAGATGTAGCCATAGTCTAGAGAATCGATCCCAGGCTTAGAGTCCTCATGCGACACTCAAGGAGATAATGGAAGTCCAAGGTGCTCCACGGAAGTGTCCTGAATGGCTTCATCCTGCAAAGTGGCTGGAATTTCCAAAGAGGCATTCAAGTTGAAGTAGCCATTCTACAAGGAGGAGCCCGAATGACGCAGTCCCGGAAGGTACTTATCTTATAAATGCTTGATATCACTATATTCAGAATTGGAGCTGGAGGCAGGCTACACAGGGAGAGCTTTAAGCTTTCGAGGGAGGAAGGTTGGCTCTGCAGGGATGGTGGACTTACAGGCCTAATTTTTACAGTGGGAGGAGGAGGGAGGAGCGGAGGGGTTGGGGAGCAGCAAGGGAGGTGAGGCAGTCATGAATTCAGGGGGCAGAAAGACCGTCATGGCCCAGTCCATGGGAAGATTCAAGTCCTGGGGGAAGGTATTGGACAGAGGAGGACACGAAGGGAGACCCCTCCCCCCATCTCACCTACAACGTTGCCGGTGACGACGAGGCATCGAGGATGACTTGGGAGAGAAACCAGATAGCTGAGAAACCTTTGTAGAGGCAAGATCCTAGAAGCCTCTCGCTTGAACACGGGAGGGATGAAGCCAGAAAACTAGAGGGAGAGTGACCAAAGAGGGTGGGAGAGCCAGAGAAACAGTGGGAGTGTCGAAGCCAGAAAACTAGAGGGAGAGTGACCAAAGCAGGTGGGAGAGCCAGAGAAATAGTGGGAGTGCCAAAAAACATGTTGCAGAGGGGAGTTATTCAGAGACTCGCTGAGTATGTGGCATGGAGGGTGGCGCATGGGGCTTTAAAGCCCAGTCCACGCAAAAATTTAAGGCGATGGGCATCCCAAGGCCAAGGCACATGGGTGCACCATGTGGTGATCCACATGGTAGCCCCATTTAGCGCTACTGAGCTATCTAGCACCCGCATCTGGGGCGGGGAAGTCACTATGCACCAATTGGGTGCATCCCTGAATGAGAGCTTCATCATCGGTGGAGGATAAAGTGCCCACCCAAATGTGTGAGGAGTGGGTGACACCTATGTTCGCAAGGAGATCCGCTACCTTGTTAGAAAATGTCTAACATGGTGGAAGTCAATAGTCATATCAATGTGAATCCTCTACATGATCATGTTGATCCATGTGGCCAGGTGCCAACTCTTGATGAGTTTGGTGGCTGAGGAACCCGCTTGGAAACGCTTTTCCATTTCAATGAGAATCTGAGAGTCTCCTTCGATGATTAAGGGGTAAAGGTGGTATTCTCTGGCCAGAATGAGCCCCTGGAGCATGCCCTCCAGCTCCGCCATGTTGTTTGTATCCCATCCTAGAGATCCGTAGAAGACCAGATGCACTTGAATAAGAGAAGTTCTGAAAATACCTCCAAATCCAGCTTGCCCTGGGTTCCGTTCGGAGGCTCCATCGAAGTTGAGCTTGAAGAGACCACTAGGCGAAGGGGACCATTGACTGGGAGAAGGCAGCTTTTGGTTTGAGGGGGTCTCGGGAATGGGAAAGTAATGAATTTGAAGGTTCCAGCTAGCCCAAATGATCTATTCTCCTTGGAGAGTGGGGAGGTCCAAATCCTGCCATCGCTGGAGAGCTAGAGTCCCCTGAAGGTTGCCACAAACCATGTTCCATAGAGTCTCAGGAGAGGTGCGTTCATATTTGAAAATTATGCTATTGCACTCCTTCCAAATCGTCTAGAGAATGTGCCCTGGGAGAATTATCCATAGAGCATTAAGAATAACACAATGAAAAGGAGTAGAGGGCTAGTTATGAATGGTGTTGATAATGTTTCCAAGAATTCTGTTCGATCTTATACTTAGCAGAACCACTTTATCCCAAAGGGCCATGGTGAGCACGCAATCATTAAAAAGATGCTCAGTTGTTTCCTCGATCCCATAGTTGGGACATTGGGATGGGCCTATGAAGCCTTTCCGACAGAGATTGTCCCAAGTGAGTAGGCGATGCTTGTTGAGGAGCCAAAGAAATTGGAAATTTTGGGCCAATTTTTTGGGTGCTAGGCTTTTTCCGAAATGACGTCAAGCTGGTGGGGCGGGAGAGTCAAGTTGTAGGCCTCTTTGGTGGAGAAGGTTCCAGTGGTGGTGTAGCCCCAAAAAATATTGTCTGGTTCTTAAGAGATCCACACTTGTCTCTTGTTTAGTTCCTCTGTGATCTCATTGGTGAGATTGAGTCTGAAGTGGGACTGAAGACTGTCTGATAAGAGCCACTGTTAGAATTAGCGTAGGGGGTTGGCTGAGTTTTTCCAGAAGGTTTTGATGCAAGGATGTGGAAACCTCTCCAAGGTGCCTGACTAGTCAGAGTCAGGGAAGATATCAAACAGCTTCGGAATTTGTTGCCAAGAATCATGCCAAAAATTTGCTGAGCTACCTCACTTGACTTCCCAGAAGCTATGGTCGCAAACAAGGGCTCGATGCTGATTGGCCACTCTCCAAATGAGGGAACTTTCTTGCTCAGTTTCAAAACGTATGAGGTTTCTCAGAGACCAGTTACGGGAATATTTCACTACCCACATCTGCGACCATGGGCTATTAGTGTTAGAGACCCATTGCCACTAGATTTTTTCTCCCATGACCTTATTGCTAAGTTGAGGATTTCGAAGCCCCAGACCTCCTGCTCACTTGGGGGCACAAAATTCTTGCCAATTCACAAGGGCCCATTTCCTTCTCACATTGGTTCCTCCCCATATAAAGTTGCGCTGAAGATTCCAGATTTATTTGAGGACCCATTTTGGAGCAACAAGCATAGAGAAGAGATATAGGGGCTGGATTGAAGGACCGATTTGACCAAGATGAGTCAGCTGGCCAAGTTCAAGGCTCGATGATTCGAAAGAGAAAGCCAAGATTCCAATCTGTCCAGTAGATCTTTCCACGATGAGTGCTTGAGAACAGAGTCAGTGAGGAGGGCGCCAATATACTTGGAGGGGAGAGCAGCGATAGGAAACCCAAGAATTCGAGCAATGTTGCATTGAGTAATCAGGGTGAGTTGAAGAATAAGATATGGGATTTGGAGTTATTGACTGAGGGGATAGCCGCTAGAGAGAAGAAGTCTAGAATGGATTTGAGGGTGGAGGCTTCTTGAACAGAGGGGTAGCCAAAAGGCATGTTGTCATCTACAAACTGTTGGTGCGAGATGGGAGGGTGATGATGAAGACAGAGTCCCCGAAGAGAATGATCTTGAATATGGGCTTTGAGAAGCCTTCCTAATCCTTCAGCCATCACAAAAAAGAGGAAGGGGGAGAGAGGATCCCCCTGCCGGATGCCTCGAGAGGGAGAGAAGGGAGGGGAGGGAGCGCCATTGAGGAGAATGGAGTATAGGGGAGAGGTGATGAGTCTTAGAATCCACTTGATCCAAGTTTGACTAAACGTAAAGGCTGTAAGCACTTGTTGGATATATCTCCAACTAAGCTTGTCAAAGGCTTTTGAGAGATCAATCTTAAGAAGTATACCTATAGTCTTATAAGTCCTTAAAGAGTGTGCCACTTCATGAGTGAGAATGATGCCATCAAGAATGTGTCGACCTTCTACATAACCTGTTTTTTCAGAGGAGATGAGGAGGGATAGGAGGGTCTTGAGACGACTAGCTATCACTTTGGAGACCAATTTGTAGAGAACGTTGCAGAGGGCTATGGGGCAGAATTTTCTAGGGGTGGAGGCTTGATATTCTTTGGGAATAAGGGAAATGAAGGTGGCGTTGAGAGTGGGTAGCATCCAGTGCATAGATCAAGATTCTTCAACCATTTCCCAGATCTACTTCTGGACATCCTCCCAAAAGAAGTGAAAGAAATTGGTTGTGAACCCATCTAGGCTAGGGGCTTTTCCATCTTTGAGTTGTGCCATATCTTGATCCACTTCCTGAATTTGAACCGGTCTGAGCAACATTTGATTGTGTTCATTTGTTATCAGTGCAGGGATATGTCTTGTGATTTTATCGATGGCTTCCTAGAGATCCAAGGGTGGCTCCGTGAGCATGTCCTTGAAGTGATTTAGAAGTTCCTGTTCTATCTCTACATGCATCTACAAATTCACTCCTTGTTCATTGTGGAGGATAGAGATGCAGTTGGCCATTCTTCTTTGTATGGTGGATAGATGAAAAAAAGTAGTGTTCTTCTCTCCTTTTTTAAGTCATCGGATTCAGGATTTTGTTTCCAGAGCATCTCTTCCTGAAGTTCCCTTTCCTCGATATGTGAATTGAGTTTCTTCTCATGGGTGTCCATTTCTTCAGTTCGACCTGAGCTAATGAGTTCTTGTTGGAGATTTTCCATTTGAACCGCCAGGACTCATTGCCCTTGGAAGATGTTGCCAAAGGTGCTTTGATTCCAGTGCTTCAACTGAGTTTTGATGATTTTTAACTTTTGCTGAATGTTGTACATAATGGATCCATTATAAGGGAGGATGGTGTGCCACCAATGCACCACCATCTCTCTGAAGCCTGGATGAGGAAGCCAAAATTTCTCAAAGCGAAAGGGTTTACGTCATCCCTGATTTGGTCTCTCCCACTAAAGTTAGATGGGCCAATGGTCTGATCCAACAGCCAGAAGAATGGAAGAGAAGATATATCCTCTTGCTTGAATGATGGGATCTGAGAAAAGAAAGTGGTCCAGGCGCGAAGCAATGTGGTTAGGCCCAATTCTGCGATTATTCTGTGTATGGAGGCCATTAGCAGTGGGGATGTCAATGAGATGATTATGGAGGATGAAATTGTTGAAATGCAGAGAGTCGGCTTCGAGAATCGTGTGACCTCCATACTTTTCTCACAGACTTTTGATCATGTTAAAGTCCCTACCAAGGATCTAATGGGGTTGGGGGTTCTGAGCAGACAGGGCAGCAAGATCATCCAGGATCCAGATCTTGCTAGAAGTAGATTGAGGGAAGTAAACATTGGTGAGGAGGCCTTTCAGACCGGTGCCGATGAGGTGAAAGGAGGCTTGAATGAAGTGATGGGAGGCATGAAAATTAGAAAGGGATAGGAGGGCAGGGTTCCAAGTAATGGAAAGACCTCTAGAGGCTCCATCTGAATCAGCGGTAATGGTATCGCAACTCGGCTATAGTCGGGAGAGAATAGAATGAAAAGTAGAACTGGTGCATTTGGTTTCCTCCATAAAGAAGATGGTAAGTTTATTGCGTTTGAGACTATTTTTTATCATTTGACACTTTGAGGGGTTGTTTATCCCTTGAATATTCCAATATGTGAGCTTCATCATAAACTTGGGGATTTCAGAGCTTTGAAGAATTTTAACAAATTGGGGTATCCACCAGACTCCACCAGTCGATCCCCAAGTGTGATTAGCCTTTGTAAGTCCATTGGTATCCCTCGCTTCCTTGATTCTCTGATGATGTTGATTGTTTCCCTAGGTATAAGCTCCCCTTGGATTCTAGGATGGAAACTGCCCTTTAGCAGTTGCGCTTTCAATAATGCTTCCTCTAGGCTTTCAATCTATCTAGGAGGTATGGTATGAAAATATTTTGAATCAAAAGATTTTTCCAGCCCAGTTAGGTCGAGATCCTCAAAGTCAATGGATTCCAGTTCTTCAATCATGTAAGACATAGATTTTGAGTTAGGGCTTTCCCCGGGGTTCCTGATCTGATCTAGAGGGGATTGGGGGTCAAGATCCATCGCAACATGCAGTTTTTGTAAGCCACTTTGAGAAAGCACGGAGGATGGACTTGGTGAAGCTTTTGGGTTTTCAATAGGCCTAGCGGACATCATCAAATAAGTATCCAAGCCATCGAGGGGAGGCAGGGATCCAAAGTAGGGAACTGTGGAAGTGGCGGGATCAGAATGAGGCTCTGCTTGATTCTGATCCAAATCAAGATTGGCTAGAATTTGAAAGCTATTACTGGAGGAGGGATTTAGCAAGTTTGTGGAAGGCTGGGGAGGCTTGGGGGGAGCTTGATTATTTTTTGAGTGCCTTTTTTGATGAGAGACTCAAGTGAAACCATCTAGATCTGAGGCATTGGGATGGCCTAAAGGGGTGGGGGGTCAATTTTGAAAGCAATCATGGAACATATGACCATGCATGTGAAATTTTATATAGAGAAAAGGAACGTGTTCATAGTCTATGGACTTAATCCATTCAAAATATTCATGCTAGAGACTTACTGAGTCAGCGAGAGGTTTTTCAAGATGTATAAAGACACAGATCCGAGCATAGGCAGTGTATTTGTTGTTTTTTGTTTCTTCAGCAATTTTGATGAAAGTTCCGAAACAGTTCCCGATCTCCTTGAGTGTGATCTCTTCCGAGTATTCCTGCAGCAAGGAATACATTTGTATCTAGACAGGTGCCAAATTGAAATCTTCTTTATCAGGGTTGAATTGTTCCACCCAATTCCTTAGAAAGATCCTAGCCGCATTAAAGAAGTAAGGTCCCCCATCCATGACTCGAGTTTTGTCTTTGATGCAGGTGAAAATGATATTGAAGAAGCCCTTGGGACCCAACTAGAGATCCACCTGCCCTTTTGGCTTCCATTTAGCTTTGATCCAACCATATAGGGCCTTCTCAGTTGGCCATAGCCTAATAATATTGCCGATCGGTGCATGATCATGCATGTACTGGATGCAGCTATTGATGCGTTCTGTAGGGAAATGGATCTCGAGCCTTTTGGGCTCGATTGGAATGTAGGTAGAGGATTTGGCAAGCTGCACATATTTAGATCTAGTCCCATCGTGTGGCTAATGCAGAGATTGAGAGGAAGTTGGATCTGCTGTAGACGTTGTGTGAGGGGACGGATCAGATTTGAGAGAAGTGCTAGGGTTAGCAGTGGCACGAGGGCCCCCAGAGTTGGGGGGTGACAGCCCCCCCCCTTTGGGATCCGCCATTCCGGAAGCAGACGGCGTTAGCTATGTAGCCGGCAGCGAGGAGGCACCAAAAAAAGTGGTCGTGCATGCAGAGAGGTGCAGTGATAACCCTAGGGCTTCAGATGTGGTTGGCACCGTATTGTCCTTCACTCTTAAATATGCAAGTCCGCTACTTTTTGTCATCTAAGCCTTCATGTATTATGTACAATGTGCTTATTATTACATTCACGTGAGTTTGATAATAATCACACCCAACTAATATTTCCCTAAATATTACGTTGAGAGGGAGGTAATTAGAGGGATATATTTCCCATCTTTATGGATAATTACTTTTTGTTCCCACTTTTGCTGTGGATCTTTGGCCTCGTACACATGTTTGTTTTCTCATTGGGAATGATCCGTTTTCTGTATTTTCTTGACTTTATGGTGAATCCCATGAAATTTTATGGGACTAAGTAATCCTCTAATACTTTACAAGAGAATGTTTATAGTAGCATCTAGCACCAACATAAGTCATGCCATCTTACACAGCCCAGTGGAATTGCATGTATAGAATTGTGGCACTTGCGAGACATTGTGTTCCTCAATGATTGTATGTATTTGTAACATTAAGATCTCTATTATTTCTATGTTTAATATGGTTGCAATTTCACACCTTTGTTGTTTGAATTAACAATGATAATTTCTCTCACTGAAAATAGATGGTGATACACAAGTTAGACCATGACTACATATAAGAAATTGAAATGGTGTGTTGATAAATTTGGTTGAGGTTCAATAAAGCTTGATTATTGTTATGATTAATTTGGATCTTACTGGATATAATTATCCTGGAGGGTTATTTTTCAATATGGATTATGTTATCATTAGTATGTGAGAGAAATTTTGTCATTTAAAATCACACGATTTTTATTATGCCTAGATAGCTCATGCTTGCAAGGATATTTTTTTATTCTTGTTATTTTCACTCTTGTTTGATTAGTATATTTATTTTCCTTGAAAATTTTATTTACTTAAGTATAAGGAATTAAAAATCCATTCAAATTTAATTTATTTAATAAACATTAAGTACCTTAAATAAATGACATTATATATGTGATCATTAAGGACTTTAAATCCATGGCATTATAATATTTTAGGTTTTTTTTTTTAATGTTCAATTTATTTATTTATTTGGGTTGGTAAAAATTGACTTTTGATCTCATATTATTTATAATTCATCTTGAGCGAGTGTTTATTCATGTAAACCTTTAATATGTGATCATGAAGAATGTTAATATTTTCTACATTTTTTTTTTTGTAAGTAAGACTGATTCTATTAAAAAAACATATAGTACAAAATAGAGTTACAATTAAGACAGACTAGATACGGGGAAGCCATAAATGATAAACTATCAACCTCGGTCCCGAAAATCATACAAGAGAGAAAAATAGAGGACAATGAAGAGAAACATGGGAACCAAAAGAGACAGACACAAGAATTTACCCAAAATGGGATAAATCCTCAATACTGCCTTTCTTTCATTTCTTTTTTGTAACTTTAACCCAAATTTCATGGAGCGGGTGAACTAAAACCACTTGAAGACTATTTTTGACTAAAGGTATAGTCTCCTTATCTGGTTCCAAGGAGGAGGACTCATGTGCTCGCTTTTGAGCACCCGAAGAAGCATTTCCCCCCTAGGATCTGCCGATGGCTTATCCTTCCCCTGCTTTGCTACATCTGCATCTACTTCAATCTCATCCTCATCGGAACTGAAGGAATCAATGTCATCCGTGGGACGTGGACCACAAGGTTTCCAAATTTTAGAGTTGGATTTGTGATTTCTTCTCTTCTTTTGGGCGAGGAACGTAGTACAGGACTTCTGAAGATTCCTTGTTTGATGGTAGTGACGACATAATAAAGCATTACTATCATAGCCTAGGGGCCGTGTCCAATGGAAATCACCAAATTTTAGATTGATTTAATTAGGTAGACCTTTAATTATGTCAATTTCGCATAGATTATACCGTAAGTGTAAATTCCCTTCTCCCCCCTAGAAGGATACGTTGCCAGAAAGCGACCCAGAGAGTTTCCAATTCCTTGAAAGATAGAAAAGTGCCATAAGTGAACAGGTAAATTTTGAATCTTGACCCAAATAAGAAGCTTGGAGATGAATGTCATAGAAGGGTTGAAGTCTAGGAACCAGAGGGTGAGGAATAACCCTACTTTTCCCCAAAACCATGGACCACCAGTTAATGCTTTTTGATAATATTCATTGAAGAAAACACCACTATAAGGAAACCCTTGGAGAAGAAAATAACCTTGTTGTTATTGGTCCATGTCGGGTGAATCCATTGGTAGAGATCTACTGCATGAGGCCATAATCCATTGAATCTACAGATAATGGGAGATTCTACATAAATTTGAAACTGGTGTTCAAGTGCTGGGTGGGAAATTTCTACAGAAGGCACATCCTCAAATTTATCAACCAAAAAATTCTTGGGAGCCTCAGAGGGTTGAGAATATTTCTTTGGAGGCCGTGCATGGACAACATCCTTTTAAGAGAAAGCATGAGAGGAAGATGGCTGACCTACAAACCCTCGTCGCAGATGAAGGGTTAAAACCACAGAAGAATCTTTTTCAATATTATAAAATGAGAGCGGAAAAGAATCCTCTATATTTTTACCTCCATAGAGAAATCGCTGAAGGGAAGATCGAATGTCCAATATGAGTTCAAGGGCATATGAAAGGTTCTTCACTAAATCTCAAGAGTGAACCCAAAGAAGCATGGTTTTCCCAGAGAGGAGAGTGATCTGTATTTGAAAAGAGGGGGTTATTAGATCTCGGGACCACTGGCTACCAAAAATCATCCTTGAAGCAATATTATCGAGCCCCGTTGGCCATGGATCGCTACTAAAAGAGGTTGCTGCTTCAAAATTTTCCAATTAAGATCTCTAGATTTTGAAAAAATGTCACCTCTCCACCATTGTTTTCAGCATATTCATCAAACGATTGGAGACATTTGACAATGGAATGAAGATTTCCGTTTCCTCATAAATAATCTACCTTGGACATTGTTTCCTATGGAAGGAGAGGTCAAGGAAATCGTCATCAGTGATTTCTGCAGCATGGGAATAGAGGAATGTTGGATTTTCCACATATGGGCTCCCATCGAGCCCTCGATCCCCCGTCATAGCCCTGTAGCGACGATATTACTTACTTGTGCTTTTGGATTTGAATGTTATTTGAGTCCTACTAACTGCAAAAACGATTTGGGGGCGAATCTACACCCAACCGCGGGCTCAGCTGCACAAAATATTTCTATAGCTGGCCACCCCCAAGCTCTCAATCAACGTAGTACTTCCACGAAATCCTTTGTCTCACAATATATTTCTCCCAAGAGAATGGATGAAGGAATGATGAATTAATATTTTCTACGTTAACGTTTATTTGATCATGCATATTTTTTATTAATAATATTATTGTGTGAGATAAAATTATTGATTATGATGGGTTTGGAAAAAAATAAAAGAATATATCCTTTGATCAAATTTATCTATGTTGGATATCATACGGCATGAGTCCCCAAGAATGACGGTAAGGACATTTTCTAGGAAGGTAGTCTTGTAAAAATATGATTGCAGACATAGTGTTGGGAGACTATAATAATTCATAGAGAAATTTATCTATGGTAAATATCATACGGTATGAATGCCCAAGATTTACCTAATTCTATCTATGGTAAATACCATACTGTATGAATGCCCAAGATTTATGGTAAGCACTTTTATGAGGAAGATAATATTGGAGAGATATGATTCCTTACATGATTTTTCCAGGAGAATACAATAATTCATTCATGATATTATAGCCATGCAGAACGATTATATATGGGTTAGGATTAATACACTATACAAGTCTCTTTGGTATATAAGATGTTTTTTTGCTAAAATAGGTCTAGAGATTTGCAAGGTATCATTTGATTCCTAGTTGGCCATTATTGCATTCACTCAAAATATGCTTGAGAATGATATATATGAATAATTTCTTCTCTAAAGGAGATGATGATTTCTATTTATGTAAATGCTTTAAAAAAAGGTACAGGTCTCCTATTTGATAAGAAAAATAAGGATAAAATAAGAGGAGAGAGGAGGTAGGGGTCTTTATTTCTTTGAAAGTACTCTTTTTTGGGAGAAAATGTTTCACAATATTGTTATATATGAAGGATTAGGGTATATGGGATGAGGTGTATTATTTGATTGTATGGGTCTCTTATTTAACGATAAATGGAAGGATAAGGGGAGAGAGGAGGTAGGTTTTTTTATGTCTTTGAAATTATTCTTTGTTTCGAGAAAATATTTCACAACATTCTTAGCTATAAAGGATTAACGCATATGGAAATGATGTATAGTTTTCTTGTAAGGTATATGTATAAATTTATGAAAATATCGAAATGTATAAATTATAAATTAGCGTTTTTTATATTTTAAATTTATAAATTTTATTCTTTCCAATATTATGAAACACAAACAAGATAAAAATAGAATGAAAAATATATTAACTCTTAATAACCTCAAACTTTTAAGTAATTTAAGAGATATTATTATAAGTAATTTAAGGGAATTTATTTTCCATCACATAATAAATATTTCATTCCCAAATATAATAGATAATTTATGTGAATTTGTTACAGATATTATGATAAGCCTCAACTTTTCTCTCTTTAACAAGCATCTACTAAGCAATTCTAAAAATAGGTTTGTTCTTAAGCTATGCTTATGAGCTCCAACTATAGTAATAAAAATAGTGTAGCACAAATATGAGCTTGATGAACCGATTATAGGGAGTCCAAGGTCAATAATAAATATAGTTTTAGCTATTAAGAAACTTCATCAACATAGTACTTTTCTAGAACATGTATCTCCAATTAATACTATTATCTCAAATAAGGATCTTATAGATCACTTCACTTTCTATATTCTAAATCACTTTAGAGAATCAAGAAACTTATGATCAAAGCATGTGTGATGCATAAATAAGGGTGTTACGACATGAATCTCAAGTCCCAAACAACATTCTTCATACATCGGTCTCAAATTGCAAAACTGTGATACTCTGTTGTAATTTTCACTACAAATGTGATGGAAATTGTGCCCTGAATGTTGGAAATTTCATGGTTAATGTAGTATAATATAAATGAAAATTTGAGCTCTTCTAGACAATATTAAGAAATTTATTCCCAATAGCCAACACCACAGATCAAGACATGTTCATCAATTCCACAATTGCTACCAAATCTCTCGCAGTGCCGGAGTTGTTTTCTCAATAGTTTTTTTTTTATTGCTCTTGAAGTGATGGAAACCATCATTGTTGCATATTGGAGCATTTAGATACGATCAGGAAAGTGTGATACACTGTTATTATTCTCTCTACAAGTGTGATGGAAAGTGTGCCATGAATGTTGGAAATTTCATGGTTGACATAGTATAAGCTAAATGAAAATTTACTTTCTTCTATACAAGATCAAGAAAGCTATGCCTAGTAGACAACACCACAGAGCAAGACATGTTTGCCAATTCCATAGTTGCCATAAAATATCTCTCGGTGTTGGAGTTATTTTCTAAATAGCCTTTTTTTTACTGCTCTTGAAGTGATGAAAGGCGTCACTCCGTATTTTTTTTACTATCTTCCAAAAGAATAAAATTGACCAAATTCATATGAGCTACTAATATATAAATCAATTCCTTTTGAGACACTCAGAAATACAATGGAAACTTAGTATATTAAAAAATATTTAATAGGTCAAGAACTCACAAAGAAAAAATCAAATCAAGATAAAATGGTGTACAATATCCATATAAAATACTCATCAATATGGAAGTAGGATTTGTACAAAAGCTAGGTTCATTAAAATACAATCTTAAGATTCTTCATGTTGGAAAGAAGAGTACCTAAAGAAAATATAACATAGCACAATATATTCTCAAGAGATAAAATATTCTTGCATGAATGACAAAATATGTGATCGAAAGATATAAATCTAGAAATGTCTATGCTTCCTTTCTAGGAATGGAGAAGTTGATGATTAATTGTTCCAAAATGAACTCTAATTTCGAAGGTAGAAAATCACGATCTATTTACTTATTTACGTGTAGGTTTTAACCCTGTACAAAAATTACCTGCAAATTAATAATAAAAAATAGAAAATAAACAATGGCGAGAACATAATTAATAAAACATATATACAAATATTTTTTCCCCTTGATCTCAAAACTGGGACTACTAGATTGACTTTTTCATTATATTCCTTTCAATGTTATAATACATATATATACATGTTAAAGCATAAATAAAACTTGATCCATTAAACCTATATTCAAACATAATCAGAGTTCCCTTGACTGGATCTACAAAATACCATGGGTAGAAAACCATCATTCCCAAAGCCATGTGCAAAACCCACACACAAAACTATAGGTAGGTCCGCCCACCTATTATAGGGTCAAACAAAAAAATTTCTCGGGGCCTCGTGTATGGGGCTACTGCTCCCTTATAAATCCCCCACTGACAGGGGGGGCTGCGCCCCCCTTGTCACCCCCTTACAACATCTAGCGCAACAAACAGGGGGGGTTTTTTTTCCTCCCCCTCATGTGACTAGTTGTGGAAATAATTTGACAGACACCCAACATTATGAGGAATTCAGTTGGCATAATCAGATAAGGTGTTTAACTTGAACATAGGCCTCATCATTTGTAAGTCTCAAGGAAGAAGTATTGCATTAACATATCATTGTAGCACGATCCTTGACTTTTGTAGATATTTTTTTGTCTTTTAATAGTTGTGAAAGAAACATTAATTTGTGTTATATGCTATTGTCATACATTGTTTCCTTTGCAACATCTGGTGTAATTGTTAGTATTAAAAACCCTATGAATAAAATTATACCCTACGAATATGAACCCTTAATTTTTAAAAAATACTTATTAGGGAAAAAATAAGTAGTAATAAGATGTTAGATGATTTTAATGAAATAAATTATAAAAAATTCTCTACAAATTATGAATTAAATGGAAAACAAAAAAAATTATTTTAAATAAATTATTGACTATTATATTATTATAATTTCTCCCTTATAATTTAAATATAAAAAATATAAAAAATATGATATGCTTATAAATTATAATAACATTTTGGAAAAAAAATTTGTCAATACATTTAATATTAAAATATTAATAAAATATAATTGTACATAATCATCATCATTATTTAATATATATATATAATTAAATATTTAATATAAAATATTAATGAATTATAATCATCATATTCATTATCTCTATCTAAAGGTATGATATAAGTGTATGGTGATAGAATTTGGAAGAAAAGTTGGTTTTAATAATATTGTAATATATTTTCATATATACATTAATTGTGAAAGGGTTCAAATGTATTTATCTTATAATTTTGAGGAAAGGCAAGTATGTCTAGGGTACAAAATTGTAATGGTGATGGGAGGATTTAGCAGCGAATTTAATTCAGAGATGAAACGTCTGAGACAACACTAGGTGATTAAATGCATTGAAGTTGGTGATATAATTTATGATTCAGAGGGGATAGGAATAAATGGTTATAAGGAGTGACGAACTAACATCTGTTGATATCATTTTGTGATTGTTTCACCAAAATTTTCGTAGCCCAGGTGTTTTATGTAGTCGACTACATTATGGAACGGTTTCCTAGCTCAAATAAGGAAGAATTTTCTTGTCAAATAGATTACCTTACAACGAAAATGGAATATATCCTAAACTTATTAACTAGGTAAGGGAGAATGAGGGCCACAAGGGATCAGGTTCATTTTCTATTAATAAACCAATAAGTTGGCCTGTTGCAAACCAAAGTTGACAGGCTGCAAAGAAACAATGAAACTTTGGTGCTTTGTTTGATTCAACTGGAATAAAAAAAATGGGCATGGCATAGTTGAAAAAGGAGCGGAAGAAATTAGGAGTGTGGGTTGAGAGGCTACTCAGGTTAAGTTTGACTAGTAATAATGGAGGGAGGACGAGGTGATTAAGGAAGTCTAGGGTTTTTTTTAACCAAGGTAGTAGGAAGAGGAATCAACCCTGAAAATGGATTTGAATGTAAATGCTAGTTTATTTCTGGTTTTAAATTATGCACTACAAGTAGATAATAATTTTAGGAGTATTTTGGAGGACTTGTATGAATTTTCAACTCATAAGTATAAAATATAATCACTATAGGAATAAATAAAGTATTTTTTGGACTTTTTTTAATACAATAATGATGATCCTGTGGAGAATGTAAAAAATTTCTAGCCTTGAAAAGAGATTGATATGTGTTGTAACATTATTTGGTTTTGATAAGTTAGAATATTAAAAAAATAAAAAATAAAAATATTAAGTTTGGATATGAATATAAAAATAAAAAAAATAAAAAATTGTTAGGACTTTGGTAATTTGATTTTTCATATCAAGAAAATGATAGAAGTAGATAGCCCTAAAATGTGAAGGAAAAATAAAATTCTAGGAAAATCAATGAAAAATGAATGCTTTAGCTTTAAAAAATAATTTTTTCAAAGGCTGCTAGTATAAATGTGCCATAGATTGTTAATTATTATTAATATTTGATTAATAATGCTTCATTAACCATTAATCCTTATTGTAATAATTAACGCATGTTTTATTGTAAGGTCCGCTAAGGACAAAAGTGATTTGTCATTTTGTGTTATCTCTTCGGCAACTTTCGATGACAGATCTCTTCCCCACCCAGATCAATGACGGGGAAGCTTTTGGGACCCCCTTGTCCATTTCCCATTAATGAAAAGGGGGTGGGGGGGGGGAGGGGTTCCAAAAATTGGTTTCATGGATGGCGGGCCCTCCCTACGTGTCATCCTAACATCAATTCGCACCCACCCCCCTGAAATTCACTTCTCACTCAATTGTGGTTTTTTCTCCCGCCAACGATCGAATGACCTTGCACTTTGATCGTTATCCAAAATCAAATAAAATGTTTCCACTTCACCTATTGGTTGCCACCAAGGCCTTACCATTACACCCCATTGGCCCGTTATGATCCGGCTCCCCAGCCGTTGATTAGCCATTTTTCCAACACACTCCTATGCCGTTAGAATTTAACCACTATAGTCATACTATAAAACGGTTACCATATCCATTTTTACAATGCTATAAATAAAACCAAGCTCTCCAATTCACCACTTTTTCTTAATCATTATACTGGTTGATTTTAGGTATATAGAGATCATTAAGAATTTTTCTTAGCTAAAGTTATAATTTCCATAGATGATATTCATTCCTTTCCCTCTATTATTCTTCCCCTTTATTATTCTTTCGTATGTCATCATGGCCTCTAAGGGAAAGATAAGGAAACCCGTTTTAGATGAGAACCATTCCACTTCCACCCAAGTCCACCTTAACCACATTACACTTGCCCATTCGTACTATAAGATTGCTGAAACAAAGTGTTAGTTCGAGTTCCATCAACTGCATCTATGGTTTAAGAAAAAATATTTCAATAAGCAAGATCAGATTAAACTGTGGGAATCCCTTCTACCCCTATTCTCTTTTCCTCAAACCTATGACTTTCCAGACTTGGTTATTTGGTGTCAAACCAGATATGAATCTGTCAAAAGAGAAGTAGTGGCTCAGAATGGTGACATTCTAATATCCATCACTACTAATAGCATCAACATAATGTTTCTTATTCCCCAAACAGATTCCTTGAGCCTATTTTCAAAAGCAGATCTTATGGAGCTATACCATAAGATGAATTTTCCCCAGTGAGCTCAAATATTTGAGACATTCTTACGAGATGATGTTGAATTACCCAAAATAAATCCACCCTATCCATCTTCAATGTTCCCTGAAGGCACTAGACATATCATCTCCTAACTGTCATGTCTATTATTAGGTTATCGAGATGATAAAATAGTTGATGAATTAATCCTTAGATTCTTTTCTACTTTTTCAAATGATGAGTAGCCTTCCTTCATCTATAATTACATTCAATTTTTGGCTAATAATATACATTAGCAACATATGAATTTGACACCACAAGGGATGTTCAAGGATACCTCTGTACTTGATTACATGTTTTTGATTCAGCAAGGAGACTCATTTCCAATCACACTCAATAAACAATATGAACAGTGGATCAATCAATCAGTCATCCATTGTATAGAGATGGTTAGATCTGTTTCAGATAAATTCACCTTCTCAGAATTCATTAGCTCATTTATACATCGAGTAGAAAAACTTCTCAGCAACCGTACTGAGTGAAGAATTGGTGAAGATATCAAAAGGATTTTGTATTTAAGTGATCAAGTTACTGCTGGTGACTGGTATTTATACTAGAATTATACTGAAATAAGGGTATATGGTTGTGAGCTAGCACCATATAAGTTGGCAAAGTATGTTCCAATGAAAATTTTTTCTTTGTAATATATTAGGCAGATGATCAACATGGATTACCTTCAATTTTTATCAGGTAAAATAAATTCACAATTCAAGATTAAATCTAAAATTGGTTCACTCAGCTGCCACACTAGATCAGCTGGTATTGAGGCAGATACACTTTTAAAGAATATTAATTTTTAGCCTAGCTTCACTTGGTCTTATGACGCATTTTGAAAGATTTCAAATTTAAGGGTTGAAATAAGAACAACTCTTAACAATCATGCTCCAAGGCCAGAAATTGAAAAATTCATGAATCTGGACCAGTGGACCGAGAATACACTACAAGAAGCATAAGGATGGATCTTGTTAGCTTCCACATTGTAGAATCTAGTTGCTCAAAGTAAACAACATAAAATAACAAGGGAATAAACTTCATCTACTATGGAGTTGGTCAAGGAATTTATAATTCAACAAAATAAATAGAAGACTAACTTGCTAGTCTCTACAGAGGAGAATAAAAGGAAACCTTAAATCATCGATCTTGGAGATCCAGAGGTATCTACATCATCATGAGAAAGTGTTCCTATTACTCCTACAACAACTTCATCTTATTAAAATCCTTTAGGGATCATTCAGACCATGGGAACCAACTCATCTGATGATCAAAATATATTCTCAAAGTTCTTAGAGCTAAAGCAAAATAATGAGACAGTGAAGTCAAATGTTTATAGTCAATTCTGGAAGTAGACCTCCACTTCACAACACAAACAACTCTCTTCTTTTTACAGTGACAAAGGAAGAATAAAAATGGATTTCTTACAAGCTCATATTCCTTTTCCAAAATCTCCATCAGATTACAAGACAATCAGATCATTTTATACTAATCAAATTCATACAATAGATCAAATGGATATGCATGGACAATATGGTGAGATGTTGTTCTCCACCTTGACTAATATATCCAAGTATTTTCCTAAGCTTAGAATTTCTTTATATATTGTACAATCTCAACTTAAAATTGAGAAGCTATCTTCTCTAGCTCAGGACAAAAAACTAAAATCTTTAGAATACCTTGTGGTTAAAATTTTATATGATCCAAAATATTGTAAGGATGTAGAAGAAATCCTCAAGAAGAAGAATGTATACTTTGCAGCTTTGTGAAAAAAACTTAAGAATTTCTTCTTCCATAAACTTAAGTTAATCAATGAGCAAAATATTAATATTAAGAAGATGGAGGAGTAGATTGAAGGACTACACAAGGAGAAAGAATCAACTCAGCTTGATATGATTCTAGTTATAACATTTCCTAGAGAAGTTACAGGTACAGAACACAGTTCTTCATTAACAACCATTGAATCTACATCAACATCAGGTGATTCAGGTAGGATAGCACAGGTTTTGGCCACAAAATAACAAGAAAATGAGAAGCTTCTAGAGAAATTTAAGAATTTAGAAAATTAGAATATTAAAAATGACACTTTATATATGGAGGAAATGTAGAAGCCTCGTAGGTTGGGACTTAAAATCATGAAGTTATAAAGTGAATTGTTAATGGAAGATACCTTGGCTCAAGCCAAGGAAAGTATATGAATAGAAATCAGTCAAGCAATGACAGATGTATGGCCATTCATACAAATCATTTTTGAACAACAAGAGTTGATTACCAGATGTAGGACTGTCATAGAGAAATAAAATGTAGCACTGAAGACCAAACCATCAAAAGCATCATATATGATAAAAGTGCTCAATTCAAATATCAAAGCAGAGTTCGAGAAGATTAATATCTCATAAGAACAACCACTGTTAGTATGAATCTTAATCGCAAGTGTACGAAAAAGGCTCACTTTAGCCGTGCATAATAAACAGCCCTAATAACAAAGATGGCTCCCAAAATCTTTAGATCTACAATTAGTTGACCAAGATAAAAGCTTCAAAAATCTATTTCTATTAATTAAAATACACTACGCAATAAATAAAAGCGAGAGTTGCTCCATGCATCCAATAGACAAGACAAGATTGTTTTAAATATTTTTTGTATTTTTTGACACTTGGGAAGGGAACATAGAAAGATGTTACCAATCTCCCTCAATGGGATGGGTTCTTGAAAGTCCTTAGCACTTCCGATCTAAAATACCTCTCTCTTGATGGTGTAAAAAACCCGGACAAAAATGGAACTCAAAGGGAGCTCCTAAGAAAAATGGTAGCAAAATATGACAATGATGGTGGATCAAAGTTAGGCCAAAAGTATAGATCCAGAGTGATCTTTAGGCAACGAAAGGTAGTGAATGAATGGAAAAACCCTTCTATTTATAACAAAATATTGAGTTAGTCTAGATATTGGTGCATAATTAAAATGTTATTAACCAAATCAAGATCCAACGTTTATGGAATATTTTATTATATTTGTTGGAGGGAAAAAGAATTTGACTTGGGTCAAATCCCTTTATCTGTAAATAGTAAATAAATAAATGATTTATTTATTATTTTAATAATGTGGTTGAGTAATAATCAAATAAATAATGATTTATTTAATTATTTATGAATGGTTTGGTCAAATTTAACAAGAAATATTATTTAAATAAGGTTTAAATAATTATTCCTAGAAAATAATAAGATAAATAGTGATTTATCTAATTAATTTTTTTTTTTGGGTTAAATAAGACCATGAATATTAATTAAAATGCTATTTAACTAATTATTTCATGAGGAAAATCAAACAAATGTAGATTTATGTAATATTTCCTCATGGGGTTTCCTGTTTAGACCATAAACAACTTAATAAAGGTGGTTTACTAAGTTATTTTTCATAGTGAAAGCAATTTTACTTAGGGTAAAATTGGTCTTACATGGTGTACTTAGGTCCATCTAATAGTAACAGGTTAGATGACCAAAAAATGGTGTAATATATTTCCCTCTACCATGCAAGTGTTAGGAGCTAATCATATGACCAAAGTACATTGTAAGAACTCAATCACTAGACAGCGAAGGGGAAGTCAGAGAGAGAGAAATATAAGGTAGACCGAAGCGCTAAAGGACTAGACCCTGAGGAGGCAAGAATTATAGGTGCGACAATTCTCTTTTATGAGTGAGTACCTATGCTATAGGCAGCGGGGGAGGAATACCTATGCCCACCGAGACAAAGTACAAAGAATAGTGCATCCAGTAAACAAGCGACTGAACTATATAGTAAATGTTGACATAAACATGAGCCAGATAAAAATATGATAATGAATCGCACATACATAATGTGCTTGGGATAAAAACCAGGAATTATACAATAATACCTGAGTACATGAGATAAAAACACAACTCAAATGCCCCTGTAAGTAGGAAAGGGCTATAAAAATCTCACTGATACATGCAAACAAAATGGTGTTGCAAGCAGCTGAGGCCGACATCAAAAAATATATTGAGCTGCATTAAAGGCGGTAATGAAGAGGTAATATGATAATGTGGGGGGCTACCTGTAGGGTCACCCCCTCATGAGGGCTGAAACATCTCACACGCACCTGAGAATCACCGGTCCAATCTTCTGCATCATTGAACCATCAAGTATATGGATCTCGATCATGCTGTAAGGAGCTGGACCTGAGAAACAATCGTGTCAAAGGGTAATAAGGAGGCCCTTTGCTTGATCCGAGGCACTGAACGAGAGTGGAAGCTAGAACCAAGGTATACCACCCTGTAGACCTGTCTTCTCAAATGAATGATATGATGTCGACAGAAGGAGGTCTGCCATAGGTGAGGAAATAAGGGATCCTCAACTAAGGCATGAGATAAAATAGTAGAGCGACTAATACAATGACACCAGGGATGATGATGAAATGGGGGGTACTAAGTAGCGGATGGACGACTTCCCTTGTTAGAGCATAAAGGGCATGGATAACCTGGCAAAGACTAACACAATATCATGAGGGATAGGGGACAGTAGGACTGAAGGTCATAATGTGCGAGGAATCAAGAAATGAAGGATGAAGGACTATAGTGGGATACAAAGGGACTCGAGATACACTCCATGGATGCGATGATGACTCAACTTGGATGCTCTAAACAAGGGCGGCTCGATGATGCTGCCACACAGAAAAGGTCCAATGGGGACCATAAAAACATGAGTACAAAATGGTTACTCATGATGAAAATTGACATGAACATGGCCAAGAATGGAGGCAAAGTCGTGCCCCAAGTATAAGTGTTGCAAGTGAATAAATTCTATTTTGAGGAGTAGTGAAGTGACCATTCTTGGAAAAAATGTGTCGTGGGGAAGTATCCAATCACAAAAAACTAATAGAGACCCATTTGAGGGTTTGATGAGAGACTTCCAATGGTATAGATGGGTTGTCAAACTGAGCTACAGTTTGGACGCAGTAGGCAAAATAAAAATCATGGGTTTCTCTTTTAATAAGGCATTTTCCCTCTAAATTCACTCATTTGCAAGTGGAGCTATGGCGAATGTAGAGAGGAGAGAAGGCCCTAAATTTTGTGGTGATCGTAGCAGACAAACCGACCATTGGAATCGAGACCCGTCAGTTGCAGGTAAGGGGCCTAACCCTACTCTTTCATTTAATGGGATCAAAATTTCAATTTAGGCACCCAGAGCTCATGAACAGGCCAGGTCGCACTTTTTGGGGTTTGTGCTGCAATCTGGGTAGCAGGTATTGGGTAGAAAACTGTGACCTGTCCCAGGAAATGACCTTAAAAGTGAGATCTGTCAGAGAAAGGGGGTTTCAGTGCTGTTTTTGGCTGAGATCTACAATTTTTTATGGTTGAGGGGCACAGTTTCCCCCAAGCATGTTATGGTCATGCCAAAATGTATTTAGAAAAAGGGGAATCTAAACACATTTTTATGATGTGGTGCGCCATTTGTTTTCATTACGGTTTTGAAGTTCGAGAAAGGGAATGGAGGATTACCAATCTCTTTTGGTACTACATATATGAATCAAATGGACTTTAAGTTTCCCGGTTGGCATACATGGTGTCACTATCCCAAAGAGAGGATTTTGAGATAATGAATTGGTGCTCTCCTAGAAAACCCATAGGTTGGTCAACAACAATGTCTAGGGGACTGGGTTGTTGATGTAAGATGTAGGAATGATGAGGGGTATCATCCCTAGAGTGATATGAAGTGATATGGGACTCTAGAGGTTCTTCTAAATGTGGAAGAATAATGGTACTAGGGTCAACATGACCACATGTACTAGGAGAGTTGTGGAGAATTTCTTCTCCTGGTCTCTCAAATATGGGTGCCCCCTTACCCAAACATTGGGTGTCAATTTAATGGACACAAGGTGTATGTGGTTCGAATCCATGGTTTCGATGTAAGGGGGAAAAGATAAAGTCAGGGGTGTTAAATACTTCCATAATTTCATCATTGTAATAGAAGATGGGGTGACTGGTGGAAGAAAGACCGCATAACATAGTGAAGCTACCTGACTCATCATCATGAGAAGAGAGGTTCACATGCACATTGTCACAAGGGGTGACAGAAAAAAAAGTAGATGAAGGATCCACCGATGTTGAGCCCAAGGTGATTGATGAAGGGAGGTTAGGCAAAACAGAAGGGGAAGTCCCAGGGGGCTCTTCCACCGAGAATCTCATAAATGATGACAGGTAGTGGACAGTGGTCGAAGATTCTGTCATTTTGACATCTGGAGGGTGAATTCCAATAGGAGTGGATGTGTCCTCTGGTTTTGTTGAAGAAAAACGTGCAAATAAGGGAGCAGTGGACTCGTTACGCTTTTCCTCGTATTGCCAAACTACAGCTAGAGAGGTGCGGAAGTCGTCGAGGTGGGGACAGATGTGGGTATAGTGGCCATGGAAAGCACACAAATAACAGGGGTGGTTGGTGTGAATAGTCTCGGGGTTCTTGGCTATCGTTGAGGAATGAATAGAGGTTTCGAGGACCGTAGACTCAAGGAACGTGACATTAACCATGGGCTTTAGACAAGGCAGTTCAGGACAATTATGGGTGGCATGACCGAAAACATCACACAAAGCACACATGGGTGTATGCTTTGGAGGCTAAGGAGGAGCATGGTTTTTTGGGATAGCTTTGTCTTTAGATGCATTTTTGCAAGATTTTCCCTTTTTACCAGAAGCTATCGCAACAGGATAATGTTCCGGTTGAGGTGGCTGAGGCACTGTAGTAGTGGAAGAAGTCATAAGGACTGCCTGAACTGAGTTCAAAGGAAGATAAGGTTTGGGTTGACTAGGCGGGATAGCGGCTGGGGGATCGAGGTACCAGACGAGAATTCTGAGGTTCAAGTTAGGAAGAGATAGGGTAGCCATGACAGGTACCGATAACATGCCAGGAGGGGTAGCTAGGAACGGTATCTGATCAGAGGGATGGCTCCGAGATGGTTAAGGCCTGGAGGAACCATTCGAGGAGGGTAGAGAGGCTCATGGATACTAGCTGTAGGTGAAGGTTCAGGAGGAGGGGGTCCAGAAGGCTAAATCGAAGGGCTAGGAGTAGGCTGTAGAGGGTGAGGTTGCAGACTAGCTGAAGCGGGTTGCTTGAGTGCAGCCCAAGACAATTGCATTATGCAAACATTCGATGAGATGGGATCAAAGATAGGAGGAGGAAGACCAGGGAATGTACCAAGAAAAGAGGAGTCTTTGTCAACTCTGGGTGAGACACTAATCAAGTGGTTGATGGTTTGCTTATTGGCCACCGAAGATATGATGGCCTCAAGGGAGGTCTGAGACTTCAGTTCACAATATGTCAACTGGTCAATGGTGTCTATATTTCTATTGTAGTGGCTACAACAAATAGCGAACCATTGGTATGCCCTGTCCTTGTGTATCCACTGTTTTATAGAGTTTAAGCGAGACCCAAAGAAAGGAGAAATCAGCGGTAGCCGAACCCACACCCCGGACGGGATCCCTATTCCAAACGGTTCAAGGTCTAATTGGGAATTTTTACCGAGGAGATCCCCTGTTGTTGGCCGGACAGATTTTCCCGTTAACCGAATTGGTGCTAGAAGGAGGGCCAGATGACAAGCTGAGCCCTTAGAGCCTACAGTTAATCTCATATCTGTAATGGCTTGTTCCCAAATCATTCTCCCGAGATGTTTGTTAGATTTTTATGAGCCTCGATGTCTCATCCCCGATGAACTTATGTATCACTTGTCCCAGTTAAAATTCGATGCTGAAAACAGAGTGTCCATAACCCAACACCTTTTAGATTTCTGTGACTTTGGTGAGTGCTATGAAATTGAAAATGAAGGTTTGATTTGTTTTTTGTTCTTCCTCACTCTCGAAGGTCACGCTAAGCAATGGTGCCACACATTGCCGGAAGCTTCCATCCATTTTTTTGAACAACTCGCCAGTGAATTACAACAAGCTTTTCACAGGTACGATTTTCAAAGCATATTGATAAAGCTGAATGACATCAAAATGGAACCTCAGGAACCTCTAGATGAATTCTCTATCAGATTTTTTCATTATTGTTTTGAGTTCCTTGAAAGGGATGTTGACTGGAAGTGTTTAAGTGAACAGTTCAGGTATGTGATTCTCGTTTCCCTTGAACAATTTCAATTAGCAACCCAGCCTGATCCTAGCATTCCTTATGACAACCCACAAGTTTCTAGCTCTTCAGACTGCGTCCCTAATGCTTCCTTATCCATCTCCCCGAGTCCAGACCATATTTAGGCCTCCAAGGAGAGTTTTTCTATTTTTGATATTCTTGCCCCTCCTCCTAAGTTGTCGGGTAGTGGAGTTGTGGCCTCGAAAGTCCTGAGCAAGGATAAACACCGGCAAGACGATAAAGCCTATTGTACTGCCTTTGAATCTTTCACGCACCCTGTCGAATCAAAGCCTGAAAACCAGGTGGGCCCGACATCCCTCCAGGTTCATGAAACCTACCTCGAGCCCACTCGATGTCTCCCTGGACACAATCCTGAATCTGGTTCGCGTACTGATTATGAATCGACTCTTATCCCAGATGAAGTGGATTCACTTATAAGGCCTGCCAGATCATTATTTTCTCTGAATGACACAGATGCGTTTATTGAAAAACCTTGTACGGTTAAAGCCCTTGTGGCTCAATCTTTTCGTTCATTATTCCACGATTTATTTCACGAGTCTGCCACACCAGTAATTTTTTCGAGACATTCAAAATTTCCTTACGATGGTATTGGCGAAAATCGTAAGCACGCAGATGGTGTTTCACAATTAGAATTCAAAATCGACGAATATTTTAAATCTGATCTATCTCACTCGGAATCTTTAGACAACCATAGGGGCGATTTCCTGTTTGGACAACCTCAAGATGTCCTCTTTATTGATCCATCCCAGTTCATAACTCCTGAGGATCCTAACATGCCAGGTACCCAACTTGATCAAATCGATGGTTCCAATGATCACTACTTATCTGAAAACATATTCACTCATACTGCCGAGGACTGTCACTCGTATCTCTCTGCTGACTATAATCTGATTTATGAAGATCCGAGGACCTATCAGGGAATAAAAGCACTTCCACTTTTTCCGGTCATTACCCCTAGTCCTTCTGATCCTGACCAAACCCCTCTAACAACTCCAACTAGGGTTTCTCAGCTTAGGGTTTTTGAAATAATGACTCCCAAGTACCATGCTCCTCCCAGCATAACGACGTCGGATATCTTTTCATCTGGGTGGATCTTTCATTCTAGTAAGGTTTCCCTGAGCACATTTTCCTGTCCCCCAGCAGCTGGTGTGCAACAACCGATATACCCCAATTTACTCACTAGTAAGAAAACACCGACCATTGTCTCTAATCTTTCCAGTTGTTCCCCAGCCAGTACCAGTTGCAATCAGGCACTAACATGTGATTTTTGGCAAATCCCTCAACTACCCGAAAAACTTATGGTAAATCCACCCCATCCTGGCAAATCTAAATAATTTTATACATCTATTTGTCAATCTGTCAGCGCGCAAATATTTGACTGAATTGATACAAAGCCCACTGACATTTTGCAACTCACCACAATCTGCGTTCACATCCACTCGCCTGTTGATCTCGCCAAACCGTCAAAGTTTGGAAACCCCCCACTCGAAGGTCCAGAGTTTGTTCAAGACGGTGAGGAATTGCAGCCTCCACTAAAATTGGATTCATATCCTCATATCCTTGACAGATTCCAGGAACAAGTACGAACTAGGGTTTTCAAAATTAGGGTTCCTGCTCTCGGATTCGCAAGTATCTATGATTCGCCTGGCACATGCTTATTGTTTCCACCCTGTAAAATCAATCATCCTCACCACCACAATGAGGTTGCTGGTTGGCTCGACCAATCATATCCGGTAGATGTGCCTACAAATAGGAAATGGCTTACCCATCACCCATCAGACCTAGGATTGTGCATTAATGGATGTGTGTCATTTATAAATGTTGAGACTCAAGAACATATTGATGTGTATCAGGATGAGAGTGGAATTCAACTTGCACAATCTATTCTGGCATGTTCTTTGGTAAGTATCCATGATCTTCTTGCCGTTGCACCTGCTCTTCAGGTAAGTTTTGTTGTTACTGCACTTTTTTTGATACTAGCTCTTATCCCGAGCATTGTTGTTGTTTCAGGATGGGAACTAATGTGGTGGCTGCACTGGAAAGCTAATTTTACATAACCCGACCACATCATTGGTTAAACTAGGGTTTAGGTGTAGGCTATCTAGGACCTGTTAATAAAATTTTAGTTCAAATTTTAATTAGGTTTGCTGATCAAATTTCTGATTTAAAAGCCTGTCTTCTATTTTGCTTACGATTAATATCTTAGGCATCATCATGTTACAATTTTTTTGCACTCTTTTTCATTTTTCTTGTTGCTGCATAAATAATCACTGCTTGTATCAATCCCCTTTTCCACCTACAACTGGTTGATCGTCCCCACACATGGCGTTGCATTGTGTCTTGAGCCTCGCCTATTACATTGCATCGTACACTCTCTTCCTCACATTATCTTCGTCATATCGCCTGCCACTGCATGAGCCCTCATCGAAACCCTACCACCTTGTGGAATTGTGTTACCCCAATTGCCGAAACAGTAACCCCATTGTTTGCATGAGGTTGTGGTGGCTATATCAAGAGGAAACTTCCTCGTAGGATAAGTCATCGAAGTTGCATTCTCAACAAGATTCTCGGTCAACCTCTTGTGGGAGAGATACACAGTAGCCGTCGTATATGCCGTATAGTCTTGGACATTTTAATGATCTATTTTGCACGCTTCGCCTATTGTGGTAGATGGGATGTGAAGGTTTGGCACCAGGGCAAACCCAAATCAGGATATCTTTCAATTTCTATAAAATGAGAAACAACCTCTTTTGCTCGTAAAATAAGTCAGGATCCCTCATCCGCCCATGAAAAATAAGTGCCATGAGCACATCAAAATAAGTGCTACAAGCACATGAAACAAATAAGGGTAAAGGATTGAGAAAGGCTTCCTGCGCAGAGAGGTGATGCAACGACTCCACTGGGGTACTGACCAGGCTCGCTGGCAGCAGAGCAATGCTTGTGATTTCTTGAAGTGACTCCACCGGGGTACTGTCTAGGCCTGCTGGAAGCGGAGAAACACCGAAAACTTACTTTAAAAATCCTAAAAATAATAAACCCACTGCCTTTCTCTTCACATCGTCAACAACTCATTGGCATCCGTAAGCTTCCTCTTTGATGTGTTCTGATTAGCGAGACCTAGCTGAGCCACAAGGACTGGGCATACCTGTAAAGGCCAAATTAATACAAAGGGTACCCGCAGAACTTGTTCAATATTCCCTTGCATCACTATCTCGACTCAGACTATTGTTGTGATATTGACAGAGATGCTGAATTCTACCAGTGGTTCGCCATTTGTTGTAGCCGCTACAACAACACCCAAAATTTTGGGTCCCCCTTTTACCTGCTTAGCCATTAAGGTTTTAACCTAGCCTGTAAACGATGATATCCTCGTAACTTTTCCCAAGCCCCTGATGAGCCTTCTGACCATTATGACGAGATACTTTTGCTGCAGCCACGCCATGTGCGAGAGGATCACCATGCATGCATTCAAATAGAAACTTTTCTGTGTATTGAGGATGTACATTAGAAACCCTCCCGCTATAGATCATTAGGAATTTTGTTTTGATACTTCGCTTAAACTCATAGGCTCAGGAAAATTATGTAGGGGGGTCAGAATCGTTCTATAAACGGTAACTTGAACTGATTAATATTATAATGTGACATTTAGGTCGAACCCACAGATGATGTACCAAACAATATTTCTATCACACTGGGAGAAATAAATTGGAACTCAAATGACAAGAGCACACTAGTTAAGGGAATGATTAATCACGATTAAGCCACATCCTTCCGGAGGTGCATCTTCACTCCTCAAGGGGGAAGGTTACCTGATTCAAATGAGTATCTATTTATTAAAGCAAGTGGTGGTTTAAATTCGCAACAGATGAACTCCAAAAATCCTGAGGACATGTTTGAAGCTGAAATAGATGTGCCTGATATTTTCTGCATGGGTGAGCATTTATTTGCTTTAGATGAGGAGATTGGAATTGTTTGCAGTGTTTGCAAATTTGTGAAGAAAGAAATAGGTGGCATTTTCCCACCACTGATTGTAGAGGCTGGAAGAAAGTGGAAAAGATGTGATTATGATGTAGAGATTCCATTATCCTTGATAGACCTATATTCTGAAGACTATGGTGAATATTCATCCTTTGAATTACTTTGTCCTATAGAGCACTCTATGTGGAACCTTGTTCCAGACCTAAAAGAAAACATGTACACCCATCAGCAAGGAGGGTTTGAGTTCCTGTGGAGAAATCCTGGGGGAGGACAGATTCTAGAAAAGATTAAGCCTCCTACATCTGAAGAGATTAGTTTTCAGGAATTCAAAAATAAACTTATGGAACCTGGGCTTCTGGACCATATTGTGGTTTCAAACAAATCTGTAGCTAAAGTTTATGTTCGAAATTCACCAAATAATTCTACCCAAAGTGAAAGCAGTGATGCAGAGATACATGTTAGATGGACCTCCTCTGAGGGTGGCAGCCAACATAAGTATTCTTTTAATATTGGAAGTGTTGAGTCCTTTGAGCAGAAGTTGGAATATGCACAAGAAGCGTTGGGTATTGATCCTCATGATTATGTTCCTGTAACATATGTTTCAGAAATGGTCTGGTACCAAAATATATTGAGATTTGCACCTACATTATTGATTCTTGGGTCTCTTATTTACTTTAGACGAAGAATGCAAAGTGGTTTAGGTGTAGGTGGACCTGGAGGCAAGGGTGGTCGTGGACTCTTTAACATTGGCAAAGCTAATGTGACGAAGCTAGATAAAAATTCAAAGGACAAGGTATTATTTAAGGATGTAGCTGTTTGTGATGAAGCAAAGCACGAGATCATGGATTTTGTGCATTTTCTTAAAAATCCTAAAAAGTACCAAGAGCTAGGAGCTAAAATTCCAAAAGGTGCCCTTTTAGTGGGTCCTCTTGGCACAGGGAAAAATCTCTTAGAAAAAGCTATAGCAAGGGAAGAAGGAGCCCCTTTTTCTTTCAATTTTTGGCTCAGATTTCATGGAGATGTTTGTTGGTGTTGGACCTTCGAGAGTTAGAAGCTTGTTTGCTGAAGCCAGGCAATATGCACCAAGTATTATCTTTATTGATGAGATTGATGCAATTGGTCGAGCAAGAGGTCGTGGAGGGTTAGCCGGAGCAAATGATGAAAGAGAAAGTACTCTGAACCAGTTGCTAGTAGAAATGGATGGTTTTGGGACAACTTCAAGTGTAGTGGTGCTTGCAGGCAATAACATATTTGACATCTTGGACAAGGCCCTTCTTAGGCCTGGGCGATTTGATCATCAAATTTCTATTGATAAGCCTAACATAATTGGTCGGGAGAAAATCTTCCAAATTTATCTGAAGAAAATTAAGCTTGACCAAGATCCAAAATACTACTCTCAACACCTTGCTGCATTGACTCCAATATTTGCAGGAGCATATATTACAAATGTGTGCAATGAGGGTGCTCTTATTTCTCTGAGGAATGAGAAGATTGAGATCAATATCTCACACTTTGAGGCAGTTATTGATAGATTTATTGATGGTTTGGAGAAGAAAAATAAGGAAATTAGTAAGGAGGAAATAAGGACTGTAGCATATCATGAATTAGGTCGTGCTATAGTTGGATGTTTCTTGGAGCATGCAGAGCCACTTTTGAAAGTAACTATTGTTCTGCGGGGCACTGCAGCATTGGGCTTTGCTCAATATTTACCAAATGATAATTTGCTGATGACAAGGGAGTAGCTATTTGACATGACATGCATGACACTTGGAGGTCGGGCTGCTGAACAAGTTTTACTGGGAAAAATTTCAACTGGAGCTCAAAATGACCTGGAGAAGGTGAGTCAGCGTGCGAAAAATCATATCACCCTTCTTCATCCTTGTCAACCATGATCGAAAGATGCACTACCGTTATAAACATAAATGGCCTTCTACTATTGTCCATAGTTAAGAGTGAAATAAATAATATATCAAAATGTTGCACAACCGAGTGCCCGCATATGCATAAATAAAGTTCCTTTTTCGTGGAAATATTTTTGTTCACTGCAAGCGCCCATTTAGATAAACTCCAACAACTCAACTCCGCTCCGATTCCTACGTCAGCGCAACCACAATATTCGGCATGAGCATTACATGCATTCATAGAAGTAGTTTCCTGTCGGATTACATGACAATGGAAGGAGGCATATTTTCCATAGCCATCCTAACGATAACAGTACTGAGGATCCCTCCACTTTTTAATAAAATGGAAAATCGCCTAAATTTACCCATGAACATATCAGCAAATGGATGCCGAAGAAATGGTGATACGATCCACCGTTTCGGTGAGCAGTTCAGAAATATATTGTAACGTTTGGTATTAATGCACCAAATCTGGAAAGTTTTAACGCACATCTTGTACACAGCATCTCAGCATGCCACGATATCAGACCATGAAAAACAGAATAAAGGGTTGGCGCATTCCAAAAGAAATGTATAAGTGACCAAGGAGGTGAAAATCACCAGTTGTGGGGTTGCACAACACCCAAACAACAGATCTTGCGACGTACATGAGGCTACGACAGGTCGTGGGGTCACACAACACCCAAGAAGCATATTTCACAACCTACGCCACATACCAAAGACATATGGTAACTACACTCAAGCTTTTCCAAGACTAGTCGCCCCTTTCGAAGCTGATCAATTCAGGTAGGAGAGTAGTTTTCCACCAGTCGCTGGGTCGCAAACTGATGGAGCAGGTCAAACATGCGACTGGCCTGAAAATGCGACCGTGCGACCTTTGTAAGGTCGCAAGTCATTAAAAGTAGGGAGTCGCATTTTTTCTCAGGTCGTTGGGTTGCACGCACTCAACAACAGGCCAACAATGCGACCCACACTATAATGCGACTTTGCGAATTCACTAAGGAGTTGCATTTCTCCCTCGAAGTTGGGTTACCACAGTACAACACCCCAGCCAACTGCCCATTTAATACGATACATGACTGAGTAATTGCTAGCGAGTAACACAAACAATGGGGTCATAAGAGCGCTCCTCAAGAAGGCAGCCATAGTCGCGATCTCACTTCAATCACAATATTGTGACCTAAGAGCGCCCTCACCTTCATTTGCCATGTCAACATGCAGACTCGTGAGCACTTTTCAAGAGTTGGGAACTATCGTTCGAAGGATCACCTCTTATATTTAACAAAATCACTTGTCCACTCCATGATTAATCATTTGATTATCGCTCAGATCATCCCCATTTCGAAGGGGCTTCCCCTTATTAATATCTCAGCGCAAAATTTTGAACATGACAGAAGTATCATAATTTACGTTGTGGAGAACAAAAGCAACATGCTACCCAAGTCAACACTTCCCTTCAATTGGGTCTGCATTCTGAGCTCGACCCATAGTTATACAAATCTGTATTACAGTAATTGAAGAAGGCCCAAGGAAAGCTTACTCGAGCCAGTCTCTCTGATGACATAGTGGTGGAAGTTGTTGGTTTGCATGAGGAGACAGAGCGTTTCCTAGCAAGCAAGAGAGTTGATACACTGATGGCATATATGTTGGTTATTGCTAGTCCCATACCAAATCAAAAGATGGGGACCAGAAACTCGTCACATTCTATAGGGATGGCGCAAGCAGAAGACCTTTGGTCTTATCAATGGTTTCTGCTGCAAACATTCAGAGCTTAGTGAAGACCACACCACGGCACAATACCTGACCAAACAGGGGTCTAAGTTATTATTTTCATTCTTGCAATTAATTTAATATGCCCCTAACATTACGATTCGTAAATTAAGGCATGTAACCTAAGCTATGTGACTGCAAGTGGAAGTTGTTGGTCTTCATAACGAGCCAAAGTTTTTCCCAGCAAGCAAAAGGGCCTATTTTCAAAGCAAGAAATGTGAGATGAGGAATACTGCTATAAAATCTGAGGTCGCAGATCGCGGATAATCCGAGGTCGCACATCCCGGATGATCCGAGGTCGCAGATCGCAAATGATCCGAGGTCGTAGATCATAGATGATCCGAGGTCATAGATCTCAGATGATTCAAGGTCACAGATTGCGGATGGCCTGAGGTCGTAGGTCGCAGATGGTCTGAAGTCACAGGTTGCAAGGAAACCCAACGGTCGGGAAGACGAAAAGTCAAGGAAGCCCAAAGGGAAAGTGTTGTCTTATAAATACTCCTTCGAGAGCTTGTTAAAAGGGGGACCTTTTGCTTGGGACTCGAGCTGAGTACATTGTATTACCAGAGGATTGTACATTGGATGCATGAATACAAGCATTTTGAAAAATCCCTTTGTGGATCTGGTGTTGTCATATGCATGAGCGTTATTGAGTATTATATTTTTAGTTTCTGAACATCTTTAGATTAAGGGAACTTTATCTTCAATTCATATCACAATTACATAACAGTTTGCTGAGTATGTTAATGGTGGTTGAGTTCATTTCACTTTCTTAACGAATGCTGATGGATTTTTTTATTAGCATTTGTGTTATCATGTAAAACTTTTAGGAAGTGAAGGCTATTCTTGCCATGAGGAATTGTTTCTTTTGTGCTCAGAACGGTTTACAAGCATGACCCTAATGAAGTGTTGTTAACAACACTTCCTTCGGTCTTCATGCTTTATTATTTCCTCTTGTTACTCATAATGTTATATGTACATTTAATGTATCAATCATATGTCTTGTATCATTTGATTAGGTGTGTATCCAATGTTTTATAGAGTTTAAGCGAGATGCAAAGAAAGGAGAAATCAGCGGTAGCCGGACCCACACCCCGGACGGGATCCATATTCCAAACGGTTTAAGGTCTAATTGGGAATTTTTACCGAGGAGATCCCCTTCTGTTGGCCGGACAGATTTTCTCGTCAACACTTTCCATTATGGGGAAATGACATCATGAGGTGAACCATAGATGGTATAACAGACATCGCATAGTCTTAGCTACGACCCAATAGAATTTTGTAATCTAAGGGGGCATCAATGACTTCTACGTCAACGCAAACAGTCTTACCCGCAAGAGTAATAGGAAAATTGCAGAATAGGCCAATGGGCTGGGAGGCGTGGCCATCCCACGCATGGAGGGTGATCATGGAAGGGGCCAACTCAGGTGATCCGAGTTGATTATAAACCAAAGTAGACATCACATAGGTGGATGTCCCCTCATAAATTATACAATGGGAAACGTTGGTGTTCCGGATCTTGACAGGGATTTGGATGGCGAAGAAAGCAGGGAAAGGAGGATGTTCTGACAGGTCAACATCAAAGATGATCAAGTGATCATCCGAAGGATCTATAGTGCCCATGGTAGATAGTAGAGCTTTTCATTGTGAAGGGCATGATTGGAGGAGTTCCAACATTGATATGGCAGTAGGAGATTGTGCCAAATCATATACTATACTATATGAATGGGCAGCTTTTCCAGAAGAAATATTTCCACGTAGTGGTCGCTTAGGGATATTGGTATGAACATCTGGCTTAGGCCGAGGGATCTAAAAAGGACCATTAGTTGTCAAAATAGGCTCTATATAACCGGAAGAAGGGGACTCGGGGACAAACGTAGTGGGAGGCTTGTTGTACTGACGGGACCGAGTCTGGAGGTTGAGGCCACTGGTTATAGGTTGGTTAGAGTTCATCATGAGAATCTGGTAATCAGAGGTACCAGATGGAGGAGGTTGAGTGGCCGCCTAACCTTCAGGTGGTTGGGTAGCCACAAATCCTTGCTGAGGGAAAGGATTAGTAAACACAGTCGACTAACTAGGTGCATCAATAGGAGGGATGGAAGGGGAGGCTTGTTGTCCTCGTAATGTTTCTTGAGACTCCCACGTATGTTGAATCTATGGTAAAAGAGGAAAATCGTGCATGTAATGACCATAAAAACCACAACAAGAACAAGGCTTGTTCATTCGAATAAGGCTATCCTACTTGGGCTGAGTGCCCTATTGCTGGTTAGCAGTGTTAGGTGCATTATTTTGAGGATTAGGTCCAGGATTACCGGTTGCAGATTTATTTTGAGTTCCTTTCCTCTTCTTTTTGGAAGGAGGGAATTATTTGTGCCCTGTCATGCATACAGCTACCCCTGAGGTGGCAGTGGCTGCTATTATGGGGATTGAGAAGGAAAGGGAGGCAAAGGTGTTAATGCTTGAGGAGTTGGAGCATCAGGTTGCGGATATAAATAATAAAGAAGTTGGGTAACATTGTGGTAAACAGGAGGTTGGGAAAAAGGAGGAGGTATGATGTATCCTTTATACATGCTAATGGGAAGGGGAAAAGTGTTGGAGGTGCTCGCCCCTCCTTGAGGAAAACCATAGCTAATGGGAGGCTGAGCGTATGGATGAGAAAGAGCTCCAATGATACCGTCGGTGGCATGAGATGCCCCCAGTGCATTGGCACCACTGGGTCTAGGAAGATCAGGTAGAATGGTATAAACATAACGAGACTGAGCGTAGATTAGGTCATATTTTAACGCAATTTGGATAGTGGCTTCTTCGATTTTAGGGAAATGTGATGCGACATATTCGCCTATAGCAGGCAAAATAGATCTAATGAACTAGTCCATGTAGACACGGTCTTTGAAGGTAGTGGCTTGACATAGCCTCTTTCTTCTCTGCCATTCCTGGACATGATAGGATAGGGGGGTCGCAGAAAATTGATGGAAAGAAGTCAAAAGTTTGGTATAGTGTCATAACAAAGGGGAATATGGAAATAAGAAAAAAAATCTCAAGAAAGAGTCGCAAAGGTGGTATGAGAGGATGAGGCCTGATGAACATACCACTTAGAAGCTTTGCCAGTGAGCGTACGTTGGAACAACCCAAGATGAACAGAGTCATAGGTAATGGACTTATACAAACACCACACATGGAAATATCAAAAATTATTTGTAGGATCTTCTGCAGTAAGACCTTCAAACTTGGGGATGTCGGAAGGGAGCTTGGTCAGCATAGAAGGCCAACTAGCGTCATGGTGTATAGGGTCATTAATCAACTGGTTAAAGTCGTGAAGACTGAGGCCTGCCATATAAGGGAGCAAGGGAGAAGCCGGGATAGGTCCTGTTGTGGTCCTAGTAATAGTATTTTCAGCATTAGGGCCAGGGATACCAGCAGCGTTAGGTCCTGAACCATACATGGAGAAGGTGACAGGGGGAGAACACGGGGCAGAACTAAAAGGAGAACTCAATGAACCAGAAGAGGAGTCAGAGTGTGGACTTAGTAGAGGACTAACTCGAATCCCACACAGAGGAGTAAGTATTCCTATCAGAAAAAGAGGATGAAGGCCAAGAAGTCTCGGAGATAAATGCCTTGGAGGCGCAATGGTGAAGGCACAAACAAGAAACAAAGGGAAGAGAGACCAACAAGGGCGAGGAGGTGCAGGATCAATTGATTACAATGTCGAAACAAGGGCAGATGAGGTGCAGGATCAATTGATTACAATGTTAAATTCTTTTCCTGGCAGTGTTAACCATGCTCTTCTTCTCTTAGGGTATGTGTGTTAAGTGTGTAAATTTTAATTTTTAAACCTAGATGTTTGTAGAGAAAAAGAAAAAGTGTGTTGTATAACTGTAAATAAACCTGCAGATAATAGTATATGAAACTGAAATAACAAAAAATAAACAACTAATTATACATTAATCTAAACCCAAGGAAGCAGGCCTCTCAACAACTACTTTGTAGGTGGGTAAAAATCTAGTGAAAACACGCCAAAATAGCCAATAGATTTAAAATCAGGAAGGAAAATGATCTAAATGTCGGATCTGCTGGAAATAGGTGTAGAAAAACAACAAAACATCAGAGGAAAATTTGATGTAAATGAGGTGGCAAAAGGCTATGACCTGGAGGGAAGTGGAGGGGACCCTAGAGGAAAACCAAAACAAAACTGAGAAGAGGTGTTTTAGATGGATAAATAGCCAATCTAAAGTGGATCTGAAGGTAAGGGATCAGATCTAAAAAAATGGCTGAACACACAGAAATTTCAGAAAACCTGTAGCAGCTAAAACTCTTCCACGAAAGGTGGAGGGTACTGAAGCCCTAGAGGGCTAGGTTCCAACTTAGATGAGTAAAAAAGAACAATTATAGGTCGAAAAAAGGTAGAGACGGAGGTCAGACAACCCTGAACAGAGGCCCAGGCAAACCCAGAAAAATTTCAGAAAAACTTCAGCAAAAATTCCAGGTCGTAGTTTCCGACCTGATTTCTGTAGAGGTCACAGGTTTTGGCTTGTTTTCTACACCCTAGAGGTGTAGGTCATAGGTTTTGGCCCAAAAAGTGTGACCTACACTTCTGACACTCTCAGGAGTAGGTTTCAGAAGAATGTGATGTCTCAGCTATGGCTGATTCCTATCACCTGCGCAATAGGTCCGAAAACACACGGAAGTTAGAATTTTCAATTTTTTAGGGTTTTATAGGTTAAAAAAAATATGAAGAAAAGAAAGACAAGAAGCAGAAGATAAATCTTAGGGTTTGAAGCAGTTGGATATGCAGGGATCTGAAAAATGATAATGGTCATAATCGTAAACCCTTGTGGAGTCGCTAGTTGTTAGTATGAATCTTAATCGCAAGGGTACGAAAAATGATCACTTTAGCTGTGCATAAAAAAAAACCCTAACAACAAATATGACTGCTAATATCTTTAGATATGCAATTATTTTACCAATATAAATGATGCAAAAATCTAGATCTATGCATTAAAATACATTAAGAACTAAATAAAAGCAAGAGTTGCTCCATGCATCCAATAGACAAGACAAGATTTTTTTAAAGAATTTTTTTATTTTTTGACACCTGGGAAGGGAACATAGAAAGATTTTACTAGTCCTGCTCAATGGGATGGGTTCTTGTAAGTCCTCAACGCTTTCAGATCTAAAATCCTTCTCTCTTGAAGGTGTAGAAAACCCAGAAAAAAATGGAACTCAAAGGGAGCTCCTAAGAAAAATGGTAGCAAAATATGAAAATAATGGTGGATCAAAGTCAGACCAAAAGTATAGATCCAGAGTGATATTTAGGCAAAAAAAGGTTGTGAATGAATGGATAAACCCTTCTATTTATAACAAAATATTGAGTTAGTCTAGATATTGGTGCATAATTAAAATATTATTAACCAAATCAAGATCCAACTTTTAAGGAATATTTTATTATATTTGTTGGATGGAAAAAGAATTTGACTTGGGTCAAATCCCTTTATTTGTAATTAATAAATAAATAAATTATTTATTTATTATTTTAAGGATGTGTTTGAGTATTAATCAAATAAATAATTATTTATTTAATTATTTATGAATGATTTAGTCAAATTAACAAGGAATATTTTTTAAATAAGGTTTAAATAATTATTCCTAGAAAATAATAAGATAAATAGTGATTTATCTAATTAATTTTCCTGTTTTGGGTTAAATATGACTGCGAATATTAATGAAACTGTTGTTTAACTAATTATTCCATGAGGAAAATCAAATAAATGTAGATTTATTTAATATTTCCTCATGGGGTTTCCTGTTTAGAGCATAAAAAACTTAATAAAGGTGGTTTACTAAGTTATTTTTCATAGTGAAAGCAATTTTACTTAGGGTAAAATTGGTCTTACATGGTGTACTTAGGTCCATATAATAGTATCACGTTAGATCACCAAAAAATGGTGTAATAACCACCATCCCGGAGATTAAAAAAAGGTTATACAAAAGAATAATTTACTTAATAAATTGGAGACAAAATTTCAAACCTTCGACATTGTTTTCCAGAGGTTTCATTCAAACTTTAATTTGTTGAAAAATAAGGGACTTTCTATATTGGTAGCTCCAAATGAGAAATTCGTAAATCCGGAGGAATATTGGAAGAAACTATATACCATTTCATTTTACAAAACAAAGTTTGCAGGGGTTGAAGGAAATGTAACATGAAAAACTTTTATTAAGGCTTTGGAGTTGGATTTAATCATAAAAGATCAAATCATACACTATCTCCTTGACAAGCCAAAATTTGAAAGATACATAGAGGTGGATGAAGTTTTTAGAAAGGTGGTAAAACTTGAAATTCTGAGTGAAAAAAGATGGGATAAGATGTGTGAAACCATCGAGTAATTTCTGACTCGAACAACATGCCAGCACATCAACATTTTTAGGCCACATCATCAACTATTTCCTAAAAACAGTGACCGATAACTCATCAATTTTTTATTATTATTATTTGATACTATTATTGTAATCAGTTTTAGATATTTGTAAGTCATAGAATTTAGTATAAATAACTCTCCATTCGAGTTATTAAGGGTTTCACCCTTGGATGAGAATTTGTAAGCATAAGTGTATGAGACTTTATCATTAATGATAATAAAAGGATTATGGATTTGTTTCAATCAGTTTTTTCTCTTGTAAGGTTTTTAGTTTTTATTACATATTGTTTTCTGCATACGTTTAATGTTTATGAAGATAATTAGGTAAGAAAATTTTGTGTTTCAGTTTATCTTAAATCCTCTGAGGTTATTATCTATATTAGAGAATGACTTATTGAAATATCTATTTTTATAATTCCCTATACATCAATTAATTATTAGCATCTTCATAAAGTTAAACATGTTTTGTTAAGTTGTTAAACATTGTTTGACAGTATTTCACACTTATGATTATTAAAAATTCAATTTGAATATTAAATCATCATACTTTCTTACATTTTTTTCTTTCACACATGCAATCTTAAATCACAGTTTGAATTAAAGAAACAACACTTTACTTATTTATTAATATTACCTAATGTTTAAGCACATCTATATGAAATTTATTTATAAATTGGTCATCCAAAAACCCCAACCTAAAAATAAACAAAATATTATAGATGCTCTCGCATAATTAATTGACCCCAATTATCTCAGTCGACAACATGATACTGGTGTCATTGTCGAGGATACGAAATTGGTCTATTTTTCCTTTGGACAACGATATTCCTATTCCTTTAAAGATGAATAAAGGTATATTTAGGTCGAAATCTTTCACCTGGAAACTTCACTAAACCAAAGCTGACTCCTTCAAGAGATACCAGGTCTCATTCTAATTATGAGATTGGTTTACCTCTATCAGATCCATAGAGATTGGTAAGACATTTCCCGATCCTTTTAGATCTGGACCTATTCCCATAAATTCATAATATCTACTACCTAGAGTGTATGAAATAGTATCCAAAGGAGTTGATTTCCAATATTATTTTCTAGTTCATTCATCAGAATATGATTAAATACCTCAGGTGCCTTTTGAATCCCCTATATTAGAACAAGAATTGGATTTACATTTACCTAAATTCAAACCAACTGATTTCATATCTCCTACCTCATATTATTTTCCATCCACTTCTGCACAACCAGAAGATCTCTTTTCCCTCTGTTCAAACCCTTTATTTGAACATAAAGAAGGAGAAGAAGAGGTCCAAAAGTTGGTCATTTGTACACCTTTGAGATCTGTAAAAAAATCTTCAACTTCACTTTTTCCTCCACCTTAATTTATTCCTCCATATTCACCTCCTTCTTCCACTACTTCATCTTCTACATCTACTTCATCATCTTCTACAACCACCACCATTGAAGCTTCTTCATCTTCATCATAAGGTATGGCTGGTTTTAGGTCTATTGTTCAAGCAAGATATGATGCCCTATTATTTCCAAGAATACTTAATTATTTTCCTGTTAGATATTTGAAACATCTTCCAAGATTCGATGGGGAAACTAGTCTGTCAACTGAAGATCATCTAGTGACTTTTTTAGATTTTGCTGAATGCATGATGATAGAACATGAAAATGTATATATGAGATTTTTTGTAAAATATTTAGAAGAAAATGTTAGGATTTGGTTTAGAAAATTATCAGTAAATTCCATTAGAACTTAGGAATAATTAACAACTATTTTTCAAAATCAATGGGGTGTGAAAAAAGATGTTGTCTATTTCTTAACAGAATTTGAAGAACTTAAGAGAAATTTTGGTGAACCAGTATCTGATTTCATCAAAATATTTAACAAAATCTATCATAAGATGCCTCCTGACTGTAAACTGCCAGTAGCTATAGAAACGGTTAGGTTCTAAAAATCCTTTGAAGATGATTTTGTAGTCATGTTAAGGGAAATAACATCTCGTACCTTAGAAGACATGCAAAAAAATACTATTGTGGTTGAAGGAAATAGGTCTGCTTCAGCTAAGCTAAAATCCAAAGCTGAAAAAGAATAAAGAAAAATGAAAGCTAATCGGGCATCCTCTTCTTCTTCTGAATCCAAAAATGAATATTAAAAAATAGATGAAATTACATCATTACTTAGAACCTTTCAAATAGGATTTCTAAAATTGAAACAATACCGAGAGGATTCCAACAAAGTGTGCTAGACCTCAAACACAAACTCAATGTCAATTCAAGAAAGCTCCTCAATTACAAACTCTTCAAAGGCCTAGTAATGATCGGAAAATTCCATCACCTTTGTTGATTGATGATTAACATCCTGAAGTAACACTCTGTCATTAATAGAAGATATTAACAACCTTGACAATACATCACTTCAGATTGTTATTGTCCCTATCCCTCATAATCAAATGTACCAAGAGGATCAAGAAAATTCTCAAGTATCTAAATATGAAGCCTTCTCAGAATTTTTGATTGCTAAACTTAATAGAAGGTATGACTTAAGACCAAGGTAAGGTCTTGGAAGGCCTCCTAAATATCATGTCATAATTGATCCACAAGTAAAATCTGTTGAAACTCAAACTACTAGCATTCAAACTTTGAATCAACCAAATGATACTACTCAAATTGATAGAACTATTTTGACTGCTTTTAATGTTGAAAGAGAGTTAAAGAGAGTCAATATCCCCATCCCACTGTCAAAACTTTCAAATAATCTCAGATATAAGAATGAAGTCACAAAATGGACTCAAAACTCAAGTGTGGATGTTGAAGGGGATGTTATAAGCCTTCAAGATTAAAAACCATCAATAGTTTTTGGTCCAAGTTCTGACATGACATATGTAAATTTGAAAGAACATGATTCATTGCTATATAATTGTATGTTATATTCTGTAGCCTCACGTAATGTTATGCCTAAGGTTATTATGGATCAATTAAATCTAGAAATCACTCGATCTTATTATGACCTATACACCTTTAATTCTAAAACAGTACCATGTTTAGGACTTATAAAGGACTTAGTGGTAACCCTAGCCCAAGTACGAGTGAAAAGTGTAGTCCTAGATATTTTATTCACTATTATTCCCCATAATTTTGGAATGCTTGTTCCAAGATCTTGTTGTGCTAAACTAGGAGGGAGTATTTAGTTGGATATGTCTTTCACTAAAATTCCTGTATATGGAGGAGAAAATATTAGGTTGTATAGAGAGATCAGATTTATTCATACTATTTGTAAAGCAGGCCAAGATAGAAATCATCTCATATATGCAGTTGACTAATATTTTGGTTGTTTCCAATTATCTTCAAATATTTCACAAAATTCTAAACTTAAAATTGTAGATGTGGTTGAAACTCCCAAAACTGTCCAAACTGAGATTTGGAAACTTTACTTTTATGGATCTTGTTCTAAATATGGAGTTGGAGCTGGTGTTGTTTTAATTTCACCAGAAAAATAGAACATAACCCAATCTTGCAAGTTGGACTTTGATGTCACTAATAATGTTGGAGAGTATGAGGCTTTCCTCCTAGGTTAGAGCTAGCCAAAAGCCTCAAAGTGAAAAATCTAATTGTTTTCAGTGATTCTAAACTCATAGTTAGACAGGTTATGAATCATTTCCAAACAAAGAATCCTAGGCTTAGGTCTTATGAAACTGAAGTTTGGGATTCAGTGGAATTTTTTTTTCTTGCATTCAATATCACTACCATCCCTAGTAATGAGAACATTCATGCAAAATCCTTAGATATTTCTGAAATCTCTTTCAAAATACCAGATAAAATGCAAGTGAAATATCAAATCCAAGTCAAATATAGGCCATCCATTTTTGATAATCTAAAATATTGGGAAATATTCGAAGATGATGAAAAAATTAAATATTTTCTTCAAGTAATTGATGAATTCTCTATCTTACAAACTAAAGAAGATCATTCATTTATGAATAAAATTTCTAAATAAAATGAAAACTCCAATTTAAATTGAAAAGTGGCCTGTCATAATATTATCCAACTATTAAATAATTTCATTCCTACAGGCCTAGTCCTTTTAGAAAAGCTATTTGACCAAAATGATGTCCCTATAAATCCACTGTCAATTTCTCCTCAGGATGATATTGAAGAGTCTAACATTGGAAAAGATGAAGACATTGAGAACATTAAAATTTGTGCATATCTACCTTTAGAAGCTAAAATTGAATATTTGAAACTTATTAAAAATTATAAAGATGTTTTTGCTTGGTCTTATGCTAAATTGGGAACTTATGACACATCTCTCACAGAGCATAGAATTCCATTGAAACCTGAAGCAAAACCTTACAAACTTAAACTAAGAAGAAATAATCCAATTTTTTTTCCTACTATAGAGAAGGAACTTAAGAAGTTTCTTGATGCCCAAATGATTGTTGCCTTACGATGCTCAGATTGGTTAGTTAATTTAGTTCCTGTTAGGAAGAAGAATGGGGAGATAAGACTTTGTGTAGACTTCAGAAACCTAAATAAGTCATCCTTAAAAGATAACTATCCATTACCCAAGTTGGACCATTTTCTCAAAAAGGTTTCAGGTGCTAATAGAATTTCTATGCTTGATGGTTTCTTTGTATATAGCTAGATAATGGTGATTCAAAAATATAGAGAGAAAACTACCTTTACCACTCCTTGGGGCACGTTCATCTATGCTAGAATGCCCTTTGGGTTAAAAAATGCTAGAGAAGCATTTCAAAGAGCTATGGACTTAGCTTTTGTGGGTAAGGCAAACAAGTTTTTTGTTATATATATTGATGATCTTACTGTCTTTTCTAACTCAGATCAGAAACTTTTAAAACACTTGATGAAATTTTTTGGGAGGTGTAGAAAATTTGGGATATCTCTCAACCCCAAGAAGCCTTTTTTTGATATCAAAGAATAAAAGTTTCTTGGTCACATAATTTAGAAGGAAGGAGTAGTGAATCAACAATAAAATCATTTTTATTGTTAAGGAATAATAAGGAGATCCAAGATTTTCTTGGAAAAATTATCTTCTTGAGGAGATTCATTCCTAACTATGCTAAAATAGTTAAAGACATAACTCACATGCTTAAATAGAATCATGAATTTAAATGGACTATTCCTGGTAGATATTATTTCAATTAGATTAAAAAGGCCATCTCTGAAGCACCAACTTTAGCTAGCCCCAATTAGTTTGATTCCTTTAGTATATTTTCCTTTTCCTCTAAAACCACTTTAGTTGTTGTCCTTTTACATAAAAATGAATATGGTGATGATCAAACCATAGAATTTTTTAGTAAATTCATGAGAGATGCATAAATCAAGTATGACATTATTGAAAAGAATGCCTACTCTCTAGTCCAAGCCTTAAAATATTTCATAATTTATGTCCTCCACTCAACCATTACTGCTTATGTTCCTAACAGTGTTGTAAAAAATATTCTCACCAAACCAGACACTGATGGAAGAAGAGGAAGATGGATCACCCAAATCCTTGAGTTTGATCTCAGTATCAAAACCACTAAGATAGTAAAGGGTAAAGGTTTAGCCAAATTTTTAGTTGAATCCAATTGTAATGTCCTAGGAATAAATTTTATTTTTGAAGTCTTAGAGAAGAATACATAAGAACCTTCTTCCAACTCTCATGGGGAAAATCCACAAGAACCTTCCTAGGATTCTGAAGGGAATAACACACAACAAAATTCATCTTAAAACGAAACAATACCTATTCATATTGATGAAGATTTTTTATTATCATATTGGTATTCAAATATTGTACATTTTCCGATCAAATTTTAGTGTCCTATTCAATTTTCAAGAAATAAATGTAAGATACTTAAGTCGAAATCTGTAAAGCACTGTATCAAAAATGTGAACTTGTACTGGAAGGATCCTCTCAACATTCTTTTTCTTTGCTTGATAGAAAGTAAAACAAAAGTAATCATTGAGAAGTTTCATGCAAAGATATATGGAGGACACTATGCCTGGAGAGCCACAACATAAAAATTACTATGTGAAAGTTTCTATTGGCCCACTATGTTTTCACAAGTAGGATCAAAGGTTAGAAGTTGCATTCCATGTCAGATGTTTGCTAGAAAGAAAAAACTTGCAGCCCTTTCGCTAGTTCCAGTGTTAGTTTCAGCACCCTTGGTACAATGGGGATTATATTTTATAGGAGAGATTCACCGAGCATTAGTTAATCAACATAAATGGATTTTAACTGCCATAGAATACTTCACCAAATGGGTGGAGGCCATTCCAGTCAGAAATGATATAGATAGAGTAGTAATTAAATTCATTAAAGAAAACATTTTGTCCAGTTTTGGATGTCCTCAATAGGTAGTAATTGATAATGCAGCAACATTTAGTAGTGTAAAAATGATTGAGTTCTGTCAGAAGTATCAAATTTACTGTACATCATTCTACTCCTTACAATCCACAGGGAAATGGTGTTGCAGAGTCATCAAACAAAAGCCTGGTTAAGGTAATTAAAAATACTTAAGAAGATCATAAGAAGAATTAGGACAATCACCTTATCTATGAAGTTTGCGCTAATAGAATATCTCCCAAGAGGTCAACAGGTAAATCTCCATTTGAACTAGTCTATGGTAAAGAGGCGATCTTTCCTACTAATTTAGCTTTCCATGTTCTTAAACTTTTACAAGAGGTCAATGAAGAACCTGATGATTTCTCTAGAAGGATAAATCAGGTTATTGAATTAAATGAAAAAATGAATGAAATTCAATATAAGCTAAGGATGTATTAGAGTAATATGAAAAGTAATTTTGATAGGAAGGCAAGGGAAAGATATTTTAGGGAAGGAGATCTAGTTTTGAGATGGGATGCTAGGAGGGAGGTCAGAGGAAAACATGGTAAATTTGATAACCTTTGGTTTGGACCTTTCAGCATTGCTCAAGTAAAGGGTAACAATACCTTCATTTTACATAATTTGGAAGGAAAATATTATTCATTTCCTATTAATGGAAGATTTTAGAAGCATTATATCCACTAGTGAAGATGTAGAAGAAGATTCAAAATCACATTGTAGACTACCAGTTTGTTTAAAATTTTCAAGTCTGATTTGTTTTCACATCAAAGACTCCATTAGCCCAAGGAGAAGGCACTTGGATCTGCATATTATTTTTATCCTACAGGAGGAAGAAGACTCTATTTAGAGCCGATGTTGTAACATTATTTGGTTTTGATAAGTTAGAACATTAGAAAAAGTAAAATAAAAATGTTAAGTTTGGATATGAATAGAAAAATAAAAAAATCAAAAATTGTTGGGACTTTCGTAATTTGTTTTTTCATATCAAGAAAATGATAGAAGTAGATTGCCTTAAAAAATGAAGGAAAATTAAAATTCTGGGAAAAGAAATGAAAAATTAATTCTTTAGATTTAAAAAATAATTTTTTCAAAGGCTGCTAGTCTAAATGGGCCATAAATTGTTAATTATTATTAATCTTTGATTAATAATGCTTCATTAAGCATTAATACTTATTGTAATAATTGACATAAAATTTATTGTAATAATAGGCACATGTTTTTATTATAAGGTCTGCTAAATAAAAAAATTGATTTTTCATTTTGTGTTATCTTTTCGGCAACTTTCAGCGGCAGATCCCTTCCCCGCCCAGATCAGTGGTGGGGAAGATTTTTGTACCCTCCTCATCCATTTCCCGTTAACGATGGGGGGGAGGGGGTGGGGTCTGAAAAGTGGTTTCATGGACAGCAGACCCTCCCTACGTGTCATCCTCACATCAATTCACACCCCTGCCGAAATCCACTTCTCCCTCAATTGTGGTTTTTTCTCTCGCCAATGGTTGAATGACCCCGCTCTTTGACCATTATCCCACATCAAATAAAATTCCACTATTGCGCCCTTACCGTTACACCCCATTATCCCGTTATTAACCTTTTTGCAACCACATTCCCATGGCGTTAGCATTTAACCGCTACAGTCATACTATAAAATGGTTGTACCATATGCATTTCTACAACGCTATCAATAAAACCAAGCTCTCGAATTCACCACTTTTGCTTAATCATTATATTGTTTGATTGAAGGTAGACAAATATCATTGTGCACTATTCTTAGTAGGTGTTATCATTTCCATAGAGGATATTCATTCCTTTCCCTCTGTTATTCTACCCCTTTCTTATTATTTTCTCTGTCAGCATGGCCCCTAAGGGAATGAGCAGGAAACTAGTTTCAGATGAGGACCCTTCCACTTCCACCCAGGTCAAACTCAACCACATTCCACTTTCCATTTTGTACTATAATATTTCTGACACAGAGTCCAAGTTTGAGTTCCATGAACTACACCTGTGGTTGAAAAAAAATTATCTCGATCAACAAGATCAGATTAAACTGTGGGAATCCCTTCTACCCCTATTTTTTTTTCATCACTTATGACTTCCCAAACCTGGTTATCTCATGTAAAACCATATATGACCCTATAAAAAGAGAAATAGTGGCTCAGAATGGTGACATTCTGATATCCATCACTGCTGAAACTATCAACAAAATTTTTCTTATTCCGCAAACTGTTTCCTTGAGCCTATTTTCCCAAGCAGCTCTTATGGAGCTATACCATAAGCTGAATTTTCTCGAGAGAGCTCAAATATTTGAGACATTCTTACCAAATGATGTTGAATTACCCAAAATAAATCCAACCTATCCATCTTCAAAGTTTCCTAAAGCCACTAGATATATCATCTCCTTATTTTCCTATCTATTAAGTTATCTAGATGATAAAACAGTTGATGAATTCATCCTTGGATTCTTTTCTATTTTTTCAAAAGATCAGCAACCTATGTTCATGTATAGTTATAGTCAAATTTTGGCTGATAATTTGCATGAGTAACTTATGAATTTGATAACGCAAGGGATGTTCAAGCATACCTTTGTACTTTTTTGCATGTTTTTGTTTTAGCAAGGAGACTCATTTCCAATCACACTCAACAAACAAGATGAATAGGGGATCAATCAATCAATCATACATTTGGTAGAGATGGTCAGATCTATTTCAGCTAAATTCACCTTCTCAGACTTCATTGACTCATTTATACATTTAGTAGCACAACTTCTCAGCAGCTAGACTGAGCCCATAATTGGTGAAGATATCAAAATGATTCTGCATTTAAGTGATCAAGTTAATACTGTTGACTGGAATTTATACCATAATTATACTGAAATAAGGGTATACGGTTGTGAGCTAGCACCATATAAGTTGCCAAAGTATGTTCTAATGAGAATTTTACCTTTGGAATATCTTAAGCAGATGATCAACATGGATGACCTTCACTTTGTATCAGGTAAAATAAATTCACAATTCAAGATTAAGTCTAAAATTATTTCATTCATCTGCAACACCCGATTACCTGTTATTGAGGCAGATACACTTTTAAAGAATAGGAATTTTCAACCCATTTTCACCTGGAATTATGACCCCTTTGGAATCATTTCAAATTTAAGGGTTGAATTAAAAACAACTCCTTACAATCATACTCTAAGGCCATAAATCGAAAATCCATGAATCAGGAGTGGTGGACCGAGAATACACTATAGGAAGAAAAATAATAGATCTTGTCAACTTCCACTTTGCAGACTCCAGTTGCTCAAAGTAAACAATAGAAAAGGACAAGGGAATAAACTTCATCTACTCTTCAAGTAATTTATAGTTCAACAAATGAAATCAAAGACTAACTTGTCAGTATCTATAGAGGATAATCAAAATCAGCCAAAAATCATTAATCTTGGAGATCCAGAAGTCTCTACCTCAGCAGGAGCATGTGTTCCTACTATTCCTACAAAAAATTCATCTTCTCAAGGGCTTGTAGAGATCATTCAGACTATGGGAACCATCTCATATGATGATCAAAATATATTCTTAAAGTTCTTGGTGATAAAGTAGAAGAATGAGACACTGAAGTCAAATTTTTATAGTCAATTCTTGAAGCAGACCTCCACTTCACAACTATACAGACTTGTATTTTCTTTTGAGAGTGAAAAAAGTAGAATGAAAATATAATTCTTACAATCTAGGGTTCCTTTTCGAACGTCTCCATCATATTAAAAGAAGACAATATTTTCATTTGATACTAGTTAAATTCATTCAATAGATCAAATTGGTATGCATAGACAGTCTAGTGAGATGATGTTCTCAACCATGACTAATACAGGTATGTCTTTGTCTAAGATTAGAACTGCTTTATCGAATATATAGTCTCAACATAAAATTGAGAAATTATCTTCTCTAGCTAAGGACAAAAAACTAAAATCTTTAGAAGACCTTATGGTTAAAATTGGATATGATCCAAATTATTGTAAGGATGTAGAAGAAATCCTCAAGAAGAAAAATGCAGACATTGTAGTTATGCAAAAATGGCTTAAGCTACCTCATAAAAAAGACCCACAGATAAAGGAGATTGAAGAAAGAGAAAAAAAATGAGAAGAGATGCTTAAGTTAATCATTGAGCAAAATATTTAGATTAAGAAGATGGAGGAGCATTTTTAAGGACTACTCAAGGAGAAAGAATAATCTTAGCTTGCTATGATTCTAGTTACAACAGTTCTCATAGTAGTTGCAGGTACATAACCCAGTTCTTCATCAACAACCATTGAATCTACATCAACAACAGGTGATTTGGTTAGGATAACATAGGAATTGGCCACACAAAAACAAGCAAATGAGAAGCTTCTAGAGAAATTTAAGAATTTAGAAACTCAAAAGATTAAAAATGACCCTTTATATATGGAGGAAATGCATAAATCTCATAGGTTGGGACTTAAAATTCGTGAAGTTAGAAAGTGAATTTTTAATGGAAGACACCTTAGCCCAAGCGAAGGAAAGTAGATGGACATAAATCAGTCAAGCAATGATAGATTTATGGCCATCTATATAGATCATTTTTGAAGAGCAAGAGTTGATTACCAAATGCAGGAAAGTCATAGAGAAATAAAATCCAGCACTCAAGACCAAACCATTAGAAGCATTAGATATTATAAAAGTGCCCAATTCAAAGATAAAAGAAGAATTAGAGAAGATTAATATCTTAGACAGAACAACCACCATCCAAGAGATCAAAAAGGTTCTACAAAATAAGAATATACTTAATCAATTGGAGACAAAATGTCAAACGTTGGACATTACTATCCAGAGGTTTCATTGAAAGTTTAATGTGTTGAACTAGAAGGGACTGCCTATATTGGTAGCTCCAAATGAGAAATTGGTAAATCTGGAGGGATATTGCAAGAAACTCTATACCATTTCAATTGACAAAACAAAGTTTACAAGGATTAAGTGACATGTAACACGCAAATATTTTCTTGAAGATTTGGAGTTTGATTTAATTATAAAACATGAAATCATATACCTGTTCCTCAACAAGCCAACATTTGAAATATACACGGAGGTGGATGAAGTTTTCAGAAAGTTGGTAAATCTGGAAATCTTGAGAGAAGAAAGATGGGATAAGCTATGTGAAACCATCGAGTAATTTTTTACTCCAACAACATGCCATCACAACCAAAATTTTTACCCACGTCATCAAATGTTCCTCAAAAACAGTGACACATCACTCATATGTTTTGTTTTCGTATTATTTGATACTATTATTGTAATCAATTTTAGATATTTATAAGTCATAGAAATTAGTATAAATAACTCTCCATTCGAGTTATTAAGGGTTTCACCCTTGGATGAGAATTTGTAAGAAGGAGTGTATGATATTTGATCATTGGTGACAATAGCAGGATTCTAGATTTGTTTCAATCAGTTTTTTCTCTTGTAAGTTTTCCACTTTTCATTACATATTTTTTTTCTGCATATGTTTAAAGTTTGTGAAGATAATTAGGTAAGAAAAAGTTGTGTTTCAGTCTATCTTAAATCCTCTCAGGTTATTATCTATATTAGAGAATGACTTATTGAATTGTCTGTTTTTATATGTCCCTCTACATCAATTAATTATCAGCATATTCGTAAAGTTAAATATGTTTTGTTAAGATGTTAAATGTTGTCTTATAGTCTTTCACACTTATTATTATTAAACATTTAGTTTAAATATTTAATTCATCATACTTTCTTACAGTTTCTGCTTTCACACATGCAATCTCAAATCATTGTTTGAAGTCAAGCAAAATCCATTTACTTATTGATTAATATTATCTAAAGTTTAAGTACATTTGTATGCAATTTCTTTATACACAGGTCATCCAAAAACCCCAACTTAAAAAAAATAAAAAAATATTATAGATGCTCTGGCATAATTAATGGACTCCAATTATCTCATAAGGAAACAATATGAATAGAGAAAAGGCTAACTATTTCTTAATATATATATATATATATATATATATATATATATATATATATATATAATATTTTTAAAATAAAAATTGGTAGATACATTTAATATAAAAGTATTAAGAAAAAATTTCATTAATATTTGGACATGTCATTGCTTGGTCCTTGCATGGAACCCTTTCTATTCACAGGCCTTAGATAGACTACCCTGGACCTCTCAGAATAAATGCACACAAGTGGTCACATACGGTTTTGAGTATGACATTCTCTTTGCCATAAAATCCCATCCCTTAGCAGTTTTAATGAAAATGATTTCACATGGAGGATTGGTTGTGGGCATAGGAGTGTTACACAACATTTTGTCACTATCACTACAATCCCCATCTTGGCCATTGGAGGGTCATTTCTGTGATCAATAAGTAGTGTCATGCCTTGAAAATACCATCATTACATCCATTTACATGAGAGAAACATTCCTTCTGTTGACAACTCCCTGAACAGAGCTTCAAAAACCCTTGTTTTTGCCTTGGTGCGAGTAGTAATTTATTACCTCGCGCCGATGAGGAAGATTAAGACTAGGTCCCACGCCAGTTGGCGCTTTATCTTAGTTAGCCACCCACGCCGAGTTTTTTATGGAATTTATTTCTAAAAATAGAGGCGGAGATTCCACTCCAACAACTTTGAGGATGAGTCATTGGGAGTGGTTGGACTGAATAACCATAGACTCCCTCCTTTATTTTATAGTTTCCACCTCTTATGGGAACCTCATAAAGGATAGGCCTCCCTCCCACCTTTGTAGGGATCCTAACCTCCTCCTTTTCCTCTATAAAAAGAAGTTATCTCTCCTTGCATAAGCTAGCTGAACATGGAGAATTAAGTATACTATAGCTGAATTGTTGAAGAGATAGAACAAGAGGGAAATTCGTTGAGAGAGCTTAAGTCCATGCCCTCATCCTGTCCGAAACCCCTGACGAGTATCTGAGATGCGGTTCGGTTGAACCTTGCTGGAGGATACTACGACATCAAAGATTTGGTTGTATCTCTTCCTTATATCAATATATATGTGACTATTGTTTGGGTTCCCATTCTGTGTTATGACATTTTTTTAATGCAATATTATTAGCCCTCTTTGACTGGCTAGTAATTACGAATGAAATTATTATGTCGTATGCTGTTCTTGTTTAATATTCTATGTGCAGGTACCCAATCATGATTGCAGAAGGATTGTGACTTGCTGATGCATGAGCGAGAGGCCACCACTGCTATAGCTGTAACGACAGGGTTGGATTCCAGCTAGGTCGATCTACCATGTCCTCTTTTCATTTAGTAATTAGGAACCTACACTCTGGCATGTATCTTTATTTCTAAACCCACTCTATGGCTAGAGGGATCGTCTCTGTCCACAGAGAGGATTTACTTGATTAACCAATTGGCGACTCAATTGGGATCAGGGTGATTTTGTCGTTCTAGCTTGTTTGGGTCAAATTCGGTTGTTGGCTTGCTTATTTGTCCTTTTCTAGTTTTCTTTCTTGTTTGTAATCCCCTATTCAGCTCCAAACTATCAAGATTGACCTCTTCTCATTGGCTTTTCCCTTTTCCCATAGTTATCTAGATTTGCGTGCTTTTCGTTTGAACAATTGCGTCGATTGGCGAAGGTTGCTTTTGGTGCAGTCATGCCAACCCCTGTTTGGTGTTGAATACCACCTCACAGTCGCACCGAATCCTGTAGGATTTGGTTTACCCTCCTTTATGAGTCTTTTGGTCAGTTGTGCTAGACTCTGGGTTACTTTTTATGTGTAATTAAGCCTTTGGGACTATTTTGACTACTATAGGCTTGTTTTTCTCAGTCATTTGTCTATTTTCCTATCGGTGTAGATTAAGGCCTTAGGGTTTTTAAGTGTCTTTGTGCATTGAGTCTTCTGTTTGGAAATCAAGTCTCATTGATTATTGTTAGTCTCATTCTTGGGTCGATTGCACTAAGTTTTCTTGATCCTTTTGAGTGTTTTCTTTGATTGAATGATCATTTCGTTTTCAATTGATTCTTCTCCTTGTTGCTCCAAGAATAGATTGCATTTCTTGTTTTGGGTCATTTTGAAAACTTTCTTTTGGTTTGGAATAATACGACATTAGTTTGAGTGATTTCTTTGATTGTTTTTTATTTGATTGAGTAATTCAATTTCGATTATTACATTCACATACTCAAGCTAGTGTTTTTTTTTGTTTTTCATGTAATTAGTGCATTATGTACTTCTTTTCATTGAAAAATTAAAAAGAAAAATATTTTGCATTCTTTCCTTTGCATCAAAAGTGAATACTTCTTTTGTATAACTAGCGGTTGATAATCTAGGAAAGAGTTTCATTTTCATTTGATTGTGTTAGATGCATTAGTGGATTTCTTCACATAATTTCTTTGTTTTCTATTATTTGAAAGATCTATATTCTTCTCGTAACTAGCATTCATTGAATCAACGATGATGTTTTTTAGCATATAGTTTGCATTTAGGAAATTTGAGATCCAAATTCGACAGGGCCTTGAAACTGAAACATAATCCAAGATCAACTTTAAAATTCATTCAATTAACCTAAGGAAACATTGAAACCTAACGCAACATTTTTAGTGGTCTACACTAGAGATGTGTTCTGACATCTTAAAACTTAGTAGTAGGCGTTCGCCATATGGCTTTAGATAGCGCTAGTACGGACTTGTGCTCCCTGTACCGTCTAGTATATAAAGGGAGACCCCTCTAGGTTGCAATCCTTTTATCCATAGGAAGACGAGTCTGCTGCCTTGTAACCGTGATACAACGAACACAACATTCGGGGAGAGTACCTGCACATACGTTAAGTCCTTGGTCATTTCCCTTTCATTTGATCACCAAGGTGTATATGGCAGCTCATGGAAAGCTGGTACACCCTCTTGCTTAAGTACCTGAGTATTCATTTTGATATTTTCATAACTCCTTAAAAGGACAAGAGATCGTCGAGCACTTGTACTTTCACGTTAGTTTAAAATTTAAAGTGACTAGAGTCATATTTTTCCTGTTTCTCTACTCTTAAAACATGAAACAATGAAATCTGGTTTCAGTGTCATAAAATTAATCACCTACGATTACACACCCGTTAAAAGTTTTATTACTTGGACTGTGTTTGTTTTCCTTAGTTTTTGATCTTGGAAGCCTTCGATTGGTTATCTTTTTTCCTTCCTGTTTTGGTATATGGTCACAGTGGTTGAACCACCAGTTTCATCGTCCTCACTGCCTTCTCATGGTGATTCTTTTCCAGACATTTCTTTTGAAACTCCTCAGTCCACTAGGTATGTTGAGTTTTCACGGCCTATTCTCCTGTCTGTCCCGCCTTTTGCTACTCGATCTCCCCCTGAAGAGCCAGTTGAATTCAATTAGCCTCCTTCTGGTGCTAGGTCTAGTTTTGGGGAAGAAGGATATTTCCTCCTCTTACGTCGATTTCACTGTTTTTTGCCGCTATTTTACCTCCTAGTCCCAATAGTCTTTTCAAATATCTTACGACGGAGTCAGACATGGATTCATGTAGTCCTGTTGGAAGTGAAGGAATGCATGTTTCTACAAGAGAATATGATCAAATTTTTCGTGAAGATGTCCCTCATGTTTCTACTCATTCTTCTCCACCATCGGTGTCACTTCCGCTTGGATATAGGTCCTTAAGTCAGATTATGTCTAGTGTTGCATCCATCACATAATCCAACACATCCACTCCTCCTCAGAGTTCAGTCCTCTCCTAGTTAGGAATATCACCTTTGACACCTGGTTCTTCGGTTACTGTTACATCCGTTCCAGTTCAACCTACTATCTGTGTGGCTTCATCCTCAATAATTGATACCAATCAGTCGTCAGGATCTTTTCACACTCACAAGTCCAATTTTGCCAATCCTACATGGCCTGTCAATCCCGGTCCAGGTAAATCACAATCTTGTGCTGCGGAGGCCCTGCCTGCATATAGTGTAGTCTCCACTTCCCTAGTGATTCCTGGCGGCCTTAATTTTGAATATTTTCTATTAGCTGTCTAGTAGTAGAGCTCTTAGGGTTCTGAGCAACCCCAAGCTCCTGCTAATCCTCGATTCCATCACTATGATGTTGTCGGTAACCCTATATATAAATTTCCACATCATTATGAAAAATATGGTAATCCTGTCTATTTTCCTCCTATTGATCCTCATTGGGCTGTTTATGATCCTTATCATACTGTTACTCATATGGGACCTACCTTACCTGCGTAGCCCTCTAGCTTGCAAGGACAACCCCCAGTGGGACAACCTTTGGCTCAACAGGGCTCTGCCTCTGGTCCACAGGGACAACGTTATGGTCCACAAGGGCAACCTTTTCAAGTTCAACCTTTGGTCCAACAAGGACAACCCTCAGGTCTGTTTGGTCAACCTCAGAATCACCCATGACCATCTTATGCTCCTGGGGGGGAAATCTATCCAGCACAAAGATGACCTGTTGCACCACAACCACATCCACACATTCAGTATGGCCAGCATTTTGTGCAACCAAGATAACCCTACGATCCTCCTCTGGGTCAACTGGTTATCAGGGACAACCTGTTCCATCACAACCATCGAGCCAACCTCTCTAGCAAGGGCAACCCGGTGGCCCTCAGTATTTAGTACAACTAGCCCAACAGTCGGTTCAACCTCCTCCTCAGCTGGTTCAATCAGTTCAGTAGTCGGTTCTACCTGTTTATGCTATTCAGCCAGGTCCACCTGCTCAACAGCCTATTGAACCTACTCAACAGGGTCCTCCTACTTAACCAGAAGGCACTTATTACCCTCAAGGTCAATATCAACCGGTATATAGTGCGCCCCAATATTTTTACCCATAAAATACACCTCCATTGGTATATAATCAAGCACAAATCCATGCTTACATTTCATAACAGAATCCATACGTGGCTCAACAGGGACCTCAATGGTCTCCTCGGACTTAGTATCTTAGTCCTCAACCCCAGTATCAACCGAATTATCCTACTTCTAACCCCTATGGTCAGAATCCTCTGGGGCAGAATATGTGAGGGAAAAATTCCTCTCAGACTGGGTGGAATGTAAACTGGGTCCTTATCAGAGACCTCCAATGACTTTCAATCCTCAATTACCATTTCTTGCTACGTTGGAGTTACCGGATGTGTCAAAGTTAACGAACGATCCCATTCTTCATAACCCATATTGGCCTCTGGTTCCGACCAAGATTCCTAGTGATTGTCCTAAGTTTTAGGGCAAGTCCAGCAAAGACCCCCAAGCACATGTTATGAATTACCACTTCTGGTGTTCCTCTAACTCTTAGGTTTATGATTCTATTCAACTTCATCTTTTCCAACAAACTCTTATTGGTGCCGCTGCAAAGTGGTAAATTGAGATGTCTCGTGGCATCTTCCAAAACTTCAATTATTTAGCCATGGCATTCCTTATGAATTTTTAGTTACCTATCCACTATGATATTGAGAAGAACCTCCTCACTTCGTTGAAACAAGACCGAGCTACTCATATCTCAAATCATTTTCATGAGTGGCAGTGGTGTCGTTGCATGATCAAATTTGAAATTCCTGATCAACTTCTCACTCATTGGTTCACCACCTCCTTTTTCAATCAGATTGCAAAAGACATAGCTATGGGGGCATGTGTGACCGAGGAACAAGCCATTTCTTACGCCCAATACCCTGATCTCCTGTACTCTCAGTCTTGTGCACTGTATGATATCTTGGCTGATGCTCCCCGACCTAGAAGTTCTAAACCACCAACGACTCCATATTTCGATGGTATTATTGGTTCTGTATCTCAGACTTCTCTGAAGTATTCTTCGTCAAATTTTGGGAAGCTTAAATCTACTTCATCCAACAAAGTTTCTTCTGAGTCCACTTTGAATTCTGGTAACCCTATAGAAGTTAATGTCATCTAGGACAATCCGGAAGATAACACTTCTAAAGGTAAAAAGAAGGGTAAAGGTAAAGCCAAAGCCGAGACCCCAAAAAAAATTCTTAGAAACCTCATGTTGGTGATGGTTCTCAATTTAAATTGAAGTATCCTTGTTTTATTTGTGATGAGGAGCACTTTACCAAGGACTTTCCTTGACGGTCTGAAGTGAGTCGGTTGCTCAAAGGAACCCAGGGAACTCCTACAATTCTTAAAGAACCTTTCCCATCTCAGAAAACCTAGATGGTAGAACAACCTCCATCCTCTACCCCATTTGGTTCTCAGGTGTTCATGATGAACGATTTTGCAGCCATTTCTATTGCTACTCAATTGAAATATTATACTAGATCGTGTCAATAAACGGGGAAGGAGATTGCTGATGGTCCTCCTCCTCCACCTATTTCTAGCCCTCTTTATATTGAAAGGCCTAGTGCTGAATCCGTTGTACGACCACCTTCCAAAGGTGTACTCCATAAGTCCTCTTACAATCCTAATTCCCGTTCCGCTTAGCATTACAGTATTTTTTAGGATTTGGCTCAGGCACCATCTGCGAGGTCCACATTAGAAGTAATTCAGAGTTGTCCATATCAACTAAAGGCTTTGTTGTCTGCGATTGGTGGGGTTCATCCTACCGATACTAGCCTTCTCGCTTTTGATTTAGAGAATTTCGTTCCATGACTTCCGCATCAGATTATGCTTATTATCCAAGTGGTTATTAATGGTCTCTATATCTATTGAGCAGTTGTGGACAAGGGTGCATCAACCTGCGTCATGTCATCTTTTTTCTGGAAAGATATTGGTTCTCCAACCATGAATTAATTTCCAAATTCCCTTGAAGCATTTGATGGAAGGGAATCAAAGCCTTTAGGTGTTCTTGCTAGTTTACCGATTACCTTGAAAGGGAAGAAATTCAATGTCAAGGTAGAGATAGTTGATGCCAAACTCAATTATAATATTCTCCACGGTCGCAGTTAGGCTCACGCCATGTTGTGTGTTCCGTCCACTCTCTTTCGTGTTCTGAAATTTCCACACGAAGGAAAGATTGTTACTATTGATCAATTGTCCTTCTTCACCTCTTCTTCCAAGAACAACGTTTCGTATGTGGATAAGATTCCTACTCCCTATGAGAGCGTAGGGCCACACCTTTTTAAGGATCCTGCCCTCATGGGTATTTTTTCCCTTCCCGCACTAAACATTGTTTAGATCAATATGATCTCTTGGTCTGATGGCCCATGCATTATCCCTTCACCTGAAGATATCGATTCTTTTGAAGATTCGATGCCATTGAGTTCGATTGAGATTGACTATTGCGAGCTCATTATGTATTTATACACTTCATCTTATGATGGTGCTCCTTTTAGCATGTCTCTTGAAATTTATTCTCAATCCCCCTATCTTGGTGATTTGGGTTCACCAGATCCTTTGAAAGAAGTGTTTCTCTCTGATGAGGAACTCGTGTAAACCATGTCTCTTGAAGAGCTGTCGTGGGATGATAGTCATCATCATTCTTCATTTATGCCTAGTCTCAGGGCCATGTTTATGTGTCTTGAGCGATTCGCATCTCAGGTTCCTTCTCCTCCACTTCAACTGCCAATTCTGAGGCATGACGTTTTTAAAAAAGGTAACTTGAGTAATATTACACAGACGATGCCTATTGACATTTCCGTTAAACCGGGAATCATCGAGAACATCCATATCAGAGTCAAGTGTTCCTCCGATGAAGTCCAATTTTACACTAGACTTTTTTTCGAGTTCCGTGATGTCTTTGTCTAGTCCTATGAAGAAATTCCCAGTATTGATCCTCGTATAGTGGTGCATTAAATTCCTAATTACCCTGATTCGAAGCCTGTTCTCTAGCATATTTTTCCAGTGCAACCTAGAAAAGTTGTTTCCATTAAAGGTGAAGTCGAAAAAATTCTCAGAGCTGGTTTCATTTATCCGATTCCCTTGACAGACTGGGTCTCTAATATTGTTCATGTAGATAATAAACAGGGAATGATTCGGGTCTGCATTGATTATCGTGATATCAGTCATGCTTGTCGTAAGGATAATTATCATACTCCCTTTATCAATCAAATCATTGATGACTTTGTCGGGAGTGAAATTTTTTCTCTCATGGATGATTTTTCTGGTTATAATCAGATTAAAATTATCCTGACTGAACAACATAAAACTTCCTTCATCTTTCCTTGGGGTACCTTCACATATAAGAAGCTGTCTTTTGGCTTAAAGAATGCTGGGGCCACATTTCAACGAGCCATGTCGTATGATTTTCATGATATTTGTCACATTGTTCAGCCTTATGTGGATGACTTTCCGACTCATTCAGCTAAGAGTAGGCATCATCCTAACCATCTTCGTCAAATTTTTCTACGTTGTCGATGCTACAACATTCAGCTTAATCTGCACAAGTGTGTCTTCTGCATTGATTCCGATAGAGTCTTGTGGTTTATCATGTCTAAAGATGGAATTTTCCTTGATCCGCTCAAGGTTGAGGCTATTGTCAATCTCCCTTCTCCCTCATTACATCAATTGCAAAGTTTGCAAGGGAAGGCTAATTTTCTACGTCGTTTCATACCTAACTATGCAGAAGTAGCTAAATGATTCAAAAGATTATTAAAATAGGGCGTCCCATTCTATTGGGATGAAATTTCTTAGAAGTCCTTTGATGCACTGAAGACATTACTTTTCAATGCTCCTCTGCTACATCCTCCAAATTATCATTGTGATATTTCCCTTTATTTAGCTGTCGCTTTCAGCACGATTGCCATGGTTCCGGTACAAGATGATTATGATGGTAACGGGCATGTTATTTATTACTTGTATCGTAACCTTCTCGACCTTGAGACACACTATGCACATGTCGAGAAGTTAGTGTTAGCTACGGTTCAGGAAGTTCAATGTTTTCGTCATTATATTCATTTGCGTACTGTGACTGTGGTTTATGATTGCAGCCCTATGACCTACATATTTTCTCGAAAATTTCTAGGGGGAAAATACTCGAAGTGGATTGTCATCCTCCAAGAGTTCGATTTGGAATTTACTGCTGCCAAGTCAAAGAAATCATTAGTATTTGCTTCTTTGATCTGTTCCCTCCCTTCAGACTCTGCTCCATCTCGTTCTGAGGAATACAGTCCATACAATATGCTTTTCTTGATCAACACCCTTGATCCTTGGTACGGTGATATCATTGTTTATCTCCAGACTTCTACTTTCATATCTGAGTTAATGAAGGATGCCTGCCAATGCATCCAGAATTAATCAAAACCTTATCGTATCGTCAGAGATACGCTCTATCACGTCAGAGTGGATTCCATACTCCGTCGATGTTTGAATCTCGAGGAAGATGAGAAAGCCCTAAATGATTGTCAAAGTGGCGCCTGTGGTAGTCACATGTCTGGTTATTCCACTACACAGAATATTCTTCGTGCTAGTTATTTCTGGCCTTCTATCTTCAAGGAATGCATTGTTGTGGTTCGTCAATGTCATCATTTATAGGTCTACCAATGCAAGATACATGCGCTGCCTATAACTCTTCATCCTGTCATTACTGTTGGTCCCTTTGCAAAGTGGGGTATCGATTTTATGACGTGTAACCCTCACTCCACTGGGGGGCATGCCTATATTATCGTAGCCATGGACTACTTCACCAAATGGGCCAAATCAATGCCTACACTTGCCGCTGACAGGAAGAAAACTGCTCAATTCATATTCAATCACATCATTGCTAGGTTTGGTGTCCCTTAGGCCATTGTTACCGATCATGGTTCTCATTTTTAGCATTATATGGTGGCGGAGTTGACTTCTAAGTTGGGTCTGCGTCATGACATCTCAACACCGTACTATCCTCAGGCCAATAGCCAGGCTAAATCTGTCAACAAAGTTCTTGTTACTATGCTTCAACGTACGATTGGGATCCACAAATATAATTGGCATCTCATGTTATTTTTGGCTCTTTGAGCATACCGCACCTTAGTTAAGAATGCAACTAGATTCACTCCTTTTTAGTTGGTTTATGGTCTAGAATCTACTCTTCCGATTGAGTGTGAAATACCTTCGCTCAAATTGGCTATTAAATTACTGCCGAAGACTTCACTAGAAGAAGAGCTTCTCCTTTACTTAGAAAGGCTATATGAAACTTGCCACTTTACTTCTCTAGTTATCGAAGCACAGAAGAAGTGGGTCAAAGCTCATTCTAACCAATCAATTTCCCCTCATTCCTTCATTGAAGGAGATCTCATCCTCTTGTATGACCAAGCTCATGATAAGCTAGGGGTAGTAAAATTTCAACCCATGTGACATGGGCCCTACATTATTAAACGTGTGTTTCAGAATGGGGCCTATGAGCTCATTGATTACAAAGGTCATCCTCTAGAATAGCCCAAAAATGGGTTGTATCTCAAAAAATATTATGCATGAGTCATTCATACATGATTTGTGTACATAGGTGTTGTTTCCATTTTGCACATGTTTTAATTTGGTGTGCTTTGTGGGCATTTTCATGCTTATTGGGTCTTTCTTATTGTGTATATGTCTATTACCCCTTATGTCGGTTTCACGGATGGTGCTTCCTGCAGTACCAGGAATTTGTCTTAAGCAGCCTGGGTAATTTATGATCCTACTGGTGAGTTGATATATCTGCAAGGTATTTTTCTAGGACAAACTACAAACAATGTCGCTAAATATAGTGTTGTCCTTGAACTATTAACTAAGGAAATCAACCTCGGCATACACACATTGCTTGTAAATCTAGATTCACAGCTTGTTGTTCTTCAACTCAATGGTCATTATTTGGTTAGAAACCTTTACATTCTGAGATTGTATTTACGTGTTCGTTTGCTGGAAATTCATTTTGATTTTATTACATATCAACATATTCCTAGACGAATGAATGCATTAACTGATACAATGGTCAACATTGTGTTAGATAGACATTTGCGTAATTTATAAAATCATCATCATATGTAAAATATCCATATAGGAAAATAGATGTGTATATATATATATATATATATATATATATATATATATATATATATATATATATTTATATATATATATATATATATATTTATATATATATATATATATCGAATGTTTGCATTAGTGTGCATCATAAATTCAAAAAATATATGTGTGTTTCTGTTACATCCCGAGACACCATGTCTCTCAAAATATGAACATATAAAACCTAGGTGTCTAATCGGCGTGATGCTCATGGTAGAATGTCACTGCCTGTACGAGCCACCTCAGAAAGCGATGAATGTGGCTTGGAACCCTTACAGTATGTCTCTGGTAGGCATGAGGAACATCGTCGAATTGTGCATAGTTCGGGACTCCACATGTGATTCCCTCTAGGTTGTGCACGATCTCCTCCTCCTCGCTTCCCTCACCATGAGGGTAAAAATCGTGAGGTATTCACCTCGCTATTAGAGAAATGTTTGTGGATATCTTTGGGCCAACATCTGCAAGTGCATGGATTTGACGTCAGAACATACATAACTAAAAAAAATCATAATACTCATTAAAATTAAAAAATGAGTCTTACCCAAATCTTCATCCCAATCCTCTCCCTCTGGGAGTGGGAGGTCTGGATCACCAGTAAAATCTGTACTAGAGTAGGGCCAGTCCTCCACAATGATCAACTATCGGCGAAGCCAATCAAAGAACTCCGGTCTCCAAGACATTTGTTGACCGCCCCTTGCCCTTGGCATCAGAGTTTCCCATCGGGCCATCCATGGTTCCCTCGCTGGTGGTGTTGGGACTATGACCTCTTTACGCTGAAACATTGGTAGTCATTCTAGGAAGAACGATACTAGGATATACCCATAACCGAATTGCTTCACTTTGGTCTTCTTTCACTTTGTTAGCTGGCGTTTCGTGTTGATTTTCATGGCCTCTACCCAGTTGTAGGTGGTTGGAATCAAGCAGTCTACAACAAGAAGCAACTATGTCTTTGTTTCTTCATGCGGTGCTTGTGATCCCATAGCTCGTGTGATGGTATGTATCACTACTTTTAGTGCCAAGTATGGGATAGTCTGGATATCGACTTTCCCACCTCCTGATCCCTTCTGTGCCCCTCGACATACCCTATCAATCACCACAGAAATGCTCTCCATGCAAGGCCGAGTGCCGGTTAGGATTGGTGCTGCTCCCCTTCGTGATAATCCTGTTATGAAGCAGACATCAGAAAAATCAATCTTGAGTTCCTGATCTCGAAGGATGAACTTTTCTTGATTCTCATGCCAAATGCTGATCAAATACTGTAGCAGCTCCAATTGAGCTCAGAGACACGGTATCAAGAAGAACTTCTTTAGTCCAAAGACACTGAGAGCTTCCATGCATCTCTCATTTTCCATGGCAAGCTTATCCTCTTCGACGTGTTCCCATTCTTTCCATTCAATTACCATTTTTTCACTTTCTACCTGCAAACATGTTCATATGGACAGTATTAGATGTTTTAGAAGCTTGGATTTGTAAAAAAATGGGTCTTTAACTTGCAGTTTAAAAAAAAAAATTGGTTTGCATGGTTGGAAAGACTGTTTCTCAAATAGTCGCACCAATGGGTGCGCCCTAGTTCAGAAATATGGGCAATTGGTGTGAGTCCATGCCCAAAACTAACGCCAACTACCGAGCCCTAAAATTTACATTCCCCCCCCCCCCCCCCCCAGAAATCAAAATTGAGGGTTGTGGGCAGTAAAAAAGGACTTAAAATGAAGGGAAGATTATCGAATGTTACCTGGAACTAGCGGATTCGAGATTGGTCTACTGGATCGTCCACTATCCTCGCTGCAAAATAGCAGTGTAAAATGGGTGAGTATTTCTCCATGAGAGGTAAAAAGTGAAAAGTAATTATTTTTACCATTGTTGGCATTTATAACTTTTCACAACCCTAATTAGGTTTTAAGACATATTTTTCGATTATTTTATTATATTATTTTTGAAAAATAAGTTTTACACGTGTCTCTTGTGCATCGACAGGTTTTCAGGCCATAGTGATGAATTAACGAGTTATATTTTATACTTTTTTAGACTCAGGAAAAACATGAAAAGTCACTACTAGAGTCATCTTTCATCTCTTTTCTGACTCTCTAAAATTGAAAATATTGTCGAGATTCTTGTCATTTTGAACTCGTTAAATGGCTGCGAAACGATATCTACCTAGTATACGTTTACCCCTTTTTTGAGCTGGGATGGATTATTTATGAAAAAAGAATACCTTAGCCTATTGTGACTAAGAGGTTATTTCAGATATTGTTTTCTACCTTTTCGGATGTTAAAGACTATTTACGAAAAGGGCCACACTGGAGTTTTATTTTCTTCCTTCTTTTCAAACTCTCTAAACTTGAAAAGATGCCAAGTTATCCCTTTTTCAAACTCATTAAATCTTGATGACATCGGAATTCATCACCATGACGTTACTCGAGTTCCTCCTTCCTAGGGCTCATAAAATTCACTAGGTTGGATTTTTTCGAAGGAGAAACTTACATTGAAAGCATATGCTATCCCCTTTAATCTTGTTTAAAAAAATAATTGGGGTACTCGCCATAATGGTGGGGGGAAATGGAACCAAGTTTTAGTTATGTTGGCAGCATGTTGCTCTTGAACATGGCACTTTTCTGCATTCGTGTCGGGTTGGGGACATCTCATTTCGTCATTTTTGCCTTCATGGATTTGGGTAATATTTTTTGACCTCTCATCTGATCTTTGCCACATCATCATGACCTCATATCCTTTGATGTCAAATACTACTAGATCCAGTGTCATGTCGCTGATATGTTCAAGAGAAGTTTTCCTCTACATTTTTCAACCTTCCTATGTTTCTATGTTGGTCCTGATTCACTATAATCATGTTCCTCTGTCTCGTATCGATGATGTGAGAAAAATTATGGCCCACCCTCGACTAGGTCACTTCCTGGCAACTTCAACTCATTATCCAGAAATTTGATCTAGAGACTCCCTTTTGGTACCTTGGAGCCTACATGCCTCAATGGCAGGTTCTTCGCATTTGACACAAGTTCCACATCATTAGTGTTCGATCGAGTGATTTTTTGGTGTTCGACGTCATATCACTATTCACATTCTGTGGATTTTACCTTTCATACCTTGAAGGCCATTATCATTATTGGTGGTTTCTCTCACGTCTGTTAACAACTTTCATCATTGGCTGGTAATCAAACGATTTTCTTGCATGTTCGACTTTAGCTCATATATTCTCATGCTTTATATTGTACTTTTTTGGGTTGATATGGAGAGAAAGACCCTGGGTTTTGTCTGATAAAATCGAGGCTACGGATTCTCTTGGATATTATGACTTATTTCATAAATATTTTGATTGGATGGTTGTGACCATACCTAAGTCTATTTGTTGATCCTCACTGCTGGATGACTACATCCATACCTAAGATCTCATTTTTTATGTACTCTATTACGGATGGTTTCACCCATACCACATGTTCATGTATCAGAGATATTAGTTGTATTTGTAATTGTAGATTTTCTGACAACAGTGTTTACTTCGAACGTGTTCCCATAAAGCATTTCACGACTCCCTCTCCCTCAGACCTCATGCTTTAGGGCCCATCTGTTACACAACATTTTGTCATTGTCCCTACAATCCCAATCTCACCCATTGGAGGGTCATTTCTGTGATCAATAATTAGTGTCATGCCTTGCAAATACGATCATTGCATCCCTTTACATGAGAGAAATATTCCTTCTGTTCACAACTTCATGAACAGAGCTTTAAAAGCCCTTTTTTTTACTTTGCACGAGTATTTATTTATGCCCTTGTGCTGATGAGGAATATTAAAACTAGGCTCTATGCCAGTTGGCACTCTGTCTCAGTTAGCCACCCACGCCGAGCTGTATATGGAATTTTTTTTTTTAATAAAGGCGGAGATTTCACTCCAAAAACTTCGAGGATGAGTCATTGGGAGTATTTGGACTAAATAACCATGGACTCCCTCCTTTAGTTTATGGTTTCCACCTCTTATGGGAACCTCCCAAAGGATAGGCCTCCCTCCCACCTTTATAGGGATCCTAACCTCCTCCTTTTCCTCTATAAAAAGAAGCTATATTTCCTTGCATAAGCTAGTTGAACATGGAGAATTGAGTAGCTGAATTGTTGAAGAGATAGAACAAGAAGGAACTTCGTTGAGAGAGCTTAATTCCATGCCCTCATCCCGTCCAAATCTCCTGATGAGTATTTGAGACGCGCTTCAGCTGAACCCCGCTGGAGGAGACTGTGACGTCAAACCTTTGGTTGTACCTCTTCCTTCCATCAATATATACATGACTATTTTTTGGGTTCCCATTCTGTGTTATGATGTTTGTGTAATGCAATATGCTTAGCCCTCTTTGACTGGCTAGTAATTACAAATGAAATTATTATGTCGTACGCTGTTCTTTTTTACTGTTCTATGTGTAGGTATCCGAGAATGACTGTAGAAGGATTGTGACTTGCGAAGGCAAGAGCGAGAGGGCACCACTAGTACAACCATAACGACAACGTTGGACTCCAGGTAGGTCGATCTACGATGTCCTCTTTTCATTCAGTAATTAGGAACCTACACTCTAGCATGCCTCTTTGTTTCTAGATCCACTCTAGGGCTAGAGGGATCGTCTCTATCTGCAGAGAGGATTTACTTGCTTAATAAGGAGTTCCCCACATACAATTTAAAGATCTCATTCATGAGCGTATGATTCATGGGTACGTTGTGCTTGTTAAATAGAGTGCCTAGTTGTACACTTGTCCCTCCATGGATCTCGTACACTTTGGTTTTTTCCCTCAATTCCTTATTCCTCTCACATCTAGAACCGATTATAAATGCATGGGAAATTTCTCAGGGTGGTGAAATTGCTATGCTTTTAATATTATTGAGGAGGATTTCCAACTATTATGTTGTTCTTGGATGCATAGGTTTGTCTCTTCCATCCCTGCGATATGATCATTTCGTCACTATTTTGTCTTCTATTCTTCTTATCATTCATTGTTTAAGTAATTATTTTTTGGTATCTACTCTGTAGTTCTGTTATTTTATGAAGGGGTCAATTTTTTTCGTGCTCTTACTAAATAATACGAGGTCTGATCCTTCTTCTGAACTGGTCGTTATGTTACCTACCTGGTTGCCTTTACTCTTAGATTTGGCTGGAATGTCCTTCAATTATCTAGTGTTGGTGTGCAGAATTTGGTACCCATGTACCTTTCCCATTTTGTTTTCATATTTTCCACTATTCATTTAATTTCATGGTAGCCTCAATGTATTTAGGCTTCCTTTCTCTCTGTCTCTCGTAAATTTTGATTTTACTGCGAGTTAGGGTTGGTATTCCTCTTCACATATTGTGGTATCTCCCTAAATGTCCCCCCTTGACAAAACTATCTCTCCCTTTTTTACATACTAGAGGATGCTATATTTTTTCATGAAATATGTTCACACTTAAGACTACGAATCCCTAACTATATTCCTTCAACCTCACTCTATTTCTTCCATTACCTACGTTCCTATGTAATCACGGCCCCTCGGTAAATATTACCCAGTCATTGTCATCATCCTCCTAGTTCATCTTCCTCTCATTGTCAACATTTGTTTGGTTGGGAGTTAGTGGCGAACCATTTTGACTCAGTTCCTTTGAAGTGAGAAAAAAAATTATCCATCTAGAGGCTAAAGAGTTTGGGGATCACATGTATTTTTATGATTATGAGATTAGAGGTAATAGCCTCAAGTGGGTTCCTAATCTAGGAAAATTCTGAAAGCGTAGGCTTCACTTCACTCATTTTCTCTCTTAGTATCGGCATATGGAAACACTGGCCCATATTGTTATTTGTGACAAGTAGGTCAAAAACTATTTTTTTTTTGTAGATCAGGAAGATATCAAGTGAATTCTTTGGGACATTCACTATAACTTGGATGACATCGTGGCTAGACTAACAGGGTGGAGTAATTTGTGATATTTGATTCGGGTACTAATTCTGATGAGCGGCATGAAGTACCAGAAGTTATCAATGTTCCTACTAGGAATTCTCCATAGAAAAACTTCTCTCCCCTCTCTCTAGTCATGATTTCTAACTGACGGTCCACCATGGCTATTGCACTGGTTTCTACAGTTGTGTATTACATTTTTTTTGTACTAGTATTTATAGTGGGTTGACAATATGACATTTTGAAACACACCATGATTTTGATGTGTTCGATTCATAGTAATATGGTTACATTTATAATGTAAGCAGTCTCACGGTATCTAAGAACAAGTATGGCAAGCATGTAATAGGTGATCTCTCTCTATGATAGTCAAAACTTTGTATGATGAGACTTGATTGGTAGTAATGGTGCCTTTTTTATTACCCTTGGTAAAATAAATTACCTCCCAAGGTGCTTTTTTGAAAATAGGAGTTAGGGTTGGTATTCCTGTACAAATCTTGTGGAATCTCCCTAAATATCTCCCCTTGACCAAATTCTCTCTCCATTTTTCACATACTAGATGATGTTATCTTTTCTTATGACTACTTTTCACACTTAAGACTACAAATACCTAACCGTCTTCCTTTAACCTCATTCTATTTCTTCCATTACCACCGTCCATATGTAATCATGGCCCCTCAATATAGATTACCCAGTCATAATCGTCATGCACCTAGTTCATATGCTCTCGCTGTTGACATTTGGTTGGTTGGGATTCAATGGTGGACCATTTTGATTCAGTTCCTCTTGAAGTGAGAAAAAAATTCTCCATCTAGAGGAAAAAGAGTTTGGGGATCACATATATTTTTTTGATTATGAGATTAGAGGCAATACCCTTAAGTGGGTTCCTAATCTAGGAAAATTCTGGAAGCGTAGGCTTCACTTCCTTCATTCCCTCTCTTAGTATTGATAGATGGAAACATTGCTCCGGATAGTTATTTGTGACAAGCAAGTTGAAAACAACAAATTATTTGTAGGTCAGGAGCATATCAAGAGAATTCTTCGGGAAATTCACTACAACTTGGATGGCATCATGGATAGAATGAAAGGGGTGGAGTGGTTTATGGTATATAATTTAGGTATTGAGTCTGATGAGCGGCATGAAGTACCAACAGTTATCAATTCTCCTGCTTATAATTCTCCTCAGGAAAACTTCTCTCCCCTCTCTTTGGTCATCATTTCCAACTAACATTACACCATGGTTATTGCATTGGTTTCTACAGTTGTGTATTACATGTTTTTTGTAATAGTCTTTGCATTGGGTCGATGACATTGAATTTTGGAACACACCTCAATTTTGATGCATTCGTTTCATAGTAATATGGGTGCATTTTTAATGTAGTTGGTTCGTTAGCATAGTATTAGCAACCATGTTTCATTGCTCTCTTGTCCCCTTATCACCCTCCTTAATTTTTTGTAAGCAATCTCATGGTATCATACAACAAGTATGGAAAGCATGTAATAGGTGATCTCTCTCTGTGATAGTTAAAACTTTGTAAGATGACACTTCATTGGTAGTAATGGTGCCTTTTTTATTACCCCTAGTAAAAGCAATGACCCCCCAAGGTGATTTTTTGAAATATGAAAAGGTACCAATGTAATATATTTTATCATTAATGGAAAATCATTGACGAAGCTTACAAAAAAATACTAATCAATTATAATGGTTATATTTTTTATCTTGATTTAAGAATGATTTACTGAGACATAAAATTTAGTAAGTATAATGAAGAATAAGTTGATAAGTATATTTAATATCAAAATATTAATGAATTATAATTGTTGTTTTTATAAAGTTATTGTTTACATGTTAAAGATATCACTTTTGTTTAAATATCAAAGATATGATTGTATTGATATGGTTATATCTTATTAAATCAAATTAAAAAAAAAAAAGATAAATATAGAAAAATTATGTGTTAAAATTTTATTTTTTTCAAAAATATCTAAGTTTATATTAAATTTTAAAAGAATTAATATTTTTTAATATCATTATATAAATTAAAATTTATTTATATATTTTCTACAAAATTAAATATTTAAAAAATTAGTAACTATTTTTTTAATAATATAGAAATTTTTAAAATATTTTTTATTAAAATAAAATTCTAAAGTTTTTTATTTTAACTGATTTTTGTTAAATGAATATATAGTATGAAAGAGATGTTGTAATGCCTTTTTATGTAAATATTTTGACTCCGTCAAATAAAAATAAAAAACTAAAATAAAATAAAATAAGAATAGAAAATAAAATCACATGTGCACGCACACAGATATATATCATTTTTTAATTATATATATATATATATATATATATATATATATATATATATATATATATATATATATAACATAACATTATAATAAATATATGGGTCTCAGGCTTAGAAATCCTATGCATGGAGTTGGGTTGAAAGCAAAGAAAGATAGCTTTAACAAAGGGTGATAGTTGGTGGAGGATGACATTATATAATCCTATTGTGGGGAGGAAGGTTTGGGGTAATTATAGTGTTTGTTTCGCGAGATCATCCCATAAAACACCTCGTGCTCGAGGGGTTTTGGAAAATTGGGATGCTCAGCATATGGAATTTATTTGACTTAACATTTGGGTGAGCGAGAAGTTGGTGAAGGATACAGGACTAGTGTGAGCCACACCAATTGGTGCACTTCCTAACCTACCTAATTTTCCTCCCTTAGGTATCTGCTTCACTGAATCGTATCACTTCTTAGCAATTAATGGAAAATTTTAGCTCCTCTATAGTTTATTTCTAGGGATACTATCCATTTCAAATGTGATTCTGGAAAATATGGAAGATGTATATACCCTTAATGTTGTTTCCCTTCGACTGCATTGGAAATATTGTAGGGAACATAAGCTTCATGTATTTTTAGTAAATTCACTATAGGAGAAACCCAACATTGTTGGAAGTAGTTTAGGAGAGGCCGCCTTGATAACTTTAGGTCTCCAAATTGGTCTATGGTTGTGCAATTTCCTGTTTCATTTTATATTTTCATTTCCTATGGTTAGAACTAGCTAAATACTAGGAGTAATTTAAAGAGTACACTTCATTAGCACTAAGATACTCCCTAGGGATGGTGTAGTCTTATACCCTCTTTGGAGGATTTTTTGTTGGGAATGATTTTGTCCCTCGCATTACGTTTTTGAATTGAAATTAAAGTAGGAGCTTTGCTCTCTTTTTAGGTTGGATAAGCCTCCTAGAAGATGACCTTAAGTGCTCAGGCTGACCTATATCCTAGGGTGAGAGGCATGATATATTTTCATAATACATGTGTATTATTCTTCTTATATAATACCATACTATACCACTTTTTCTGGTAAAATTTGAATCTTTTTTGCCAGAACATTTTTCACCCTTTCCAACTTTAGTTATTAAATAAGATAGAACTGTGCCACAGGAGAGGGGACATGTAAGAAGGGGCTCTGATAATTACATAGAAAGAGGCCATAAAGAGAATTATCACCTTTGGGAAAGAGAAAAAGTATCTACTACAATATACCATGATCAAATGCCCATGCACGTAAAAGAGAAATTAAACTAGGTTGAAAGAGTGGTATCATCTTAGTGATCCATACTCTTTGATGATGCAGTGAGGGCGGATTTGGAGGCATGGATTCCAAATACTGGAAAAACGAGGAACATGGTGAACCAATATATGTAGGAAATTGATCTCTATTGAACACTGAAATTATATTTGGAATAGTGTTAATGGACATTAAAGTATCAAGAAGGGATGTGCTTGAGACTTTGGACCATCTGCATGGTCATTTGAAGCATAAAAACTATAGGTTGGACACGATGAGTAAACATTTTGGTTGCATTAAACAACACTTGCATATCCTTCCGGTGATGCCTAAGCCTCTGACAAACCCATGCATCCAAATTCCTATAGCAGGCTTAGACTTTAAGTCAATCCCATGATTATCTGATGACTCCTACTTTTGATAACCCTTTTTTCATTGATTATGCTTGCAGGCATATGGTTGGGAATCATAGTATAGGCTTGTTTTATTTTAAATATGCTATGTTATGTGTATCTCTCATGACCCTACGTAAGGTTCATTTTTTGACATGCTCCAGTGTTCCCAAAGAGAGACCAGAATGACCTCTGAAGAATTTTTGATGCAATTTATTGGTTTTTAAGATCCAATAATATGAAACTAGCCTAGATCCATATACGAAACTACATACATACATACCTATATGAAACTAGCTTAGATCCATCTTAATTTCCTATCTATTAAGAGCCAAGAGGCGTCAAATCTCTCAAGGTGGAAACATTTTCTTTGCATTGAAAAAAGAATTTTTCATTCTAAAATATTTTATGCCTCTCGACTCTTAATAGATACAAAGTCAAAAAATAACATATTTCTCAATATAATAATTAAAAATAACGTATATTTCTATAAATTCGTAATAAAAATTATTGTATTTATATTTGAAATTATTTTAGTTTTTATAAAATATGTATAAATAACTTTTAATACTGAACCCACAATAAAAAAAAAAATATGGGTTTTCTTTAGTGCGACTTTTTTTACTTTCCACTGTTGGAATCGCGCGGAAAAATTAGAGGTGAAAACTTGATTTGTGTAATTTAAGCTGGTTTTTTTTATTGTATATATGGATTAAACACCTTGGAAAAACCCTAGGGTACTTCAATTTTGCAAGGGTTACCCATCAAACTTGTGATTTCAATAAATTCTTGCTGGATTTTAGAGAAATTATACCCAACAAATTCACCAAAAAAACTTTCAAAAAATGTAACTAAAAACATCTTGAAACAATATTATTATGTACTTGTTTCTTATAAAAAAAAATGTTACATAAAATATAAAAAATAATAATAATACTATAGATCAACTTATTATTATTTTTAAATGATTTTATTTTCCAAATATTCAAATTATCTTTAACAAATTATATATATATATATATATATTGAAAAGGGTCGTGATAAGATGTTACATACATTTTATAGATTTAAAACTATCTCATGAAATTATAAATTAAATAGCAAACAAAAATATATTATAAATAAATTATTAATTATTTACTATTAAGATATTTAAAAATGATAATTGTTATCTTTTATTTTATTAATTATAATTATTATATTACCATATAATTTTTACATTATCAGAATGTAACGGGATGATATACTGCTGAATTTTTAAAAAGAAAAGTAAGTCGGTAAAGTATATATATATATATATCATTGTGACAGTATCAAAATGTGATATAATTGTATATTGCTGAATTTTAAAAAGAAAAGTTGTTAAGTAAAGCATTAATGAATAATAATATAAAAAGTATTGTTATGTATAGTTTAAGAAAAAGGAAAAGGTATTGTTGGGCATAGATTAAGAAAAAAGAAAATGTTTGGAAAATTATGTGTTATATATATATATATATATATATATATGAATAAAAAAATTATGTATTAAATAAATTTATATTTATTCTTAAAAACAATTTATGTTAGATTTAAAATTTAAAAGATAATAATTTTTAATATTAATACTATGTAAATTAACTTTTCTTGATTATAAATATTATAAGATTAATCATTTAAAAAATGAGAACTAATTTTTTAATAATATAGAATTAAAAAAAATTTATTAAACCAAAATTTTAAAATTTTCAATTCAAATTTTTTTTTTTAAATAAATATAAAATATTTTCTAATTTGACTTTCATATAAGTTTTATAATATATAAAATTTTAATAATTACAAAATATAATATTTCTCAATATAATAATTCTAAAATATTAGATCTAAGACTTTTGTGATCTATAAAGTACATAAATGTCTTTAGCATTAGTCACATTATTAGGATTTGGTCGACCTTCCTCATAACAATATCTGAATTTGGGTTTCTCTGATCCATATTATGAATGTTGAGAAATATTTCCATAAAAATCACATAAAATATGTTTTAGTGGAAGCCTTTTGAACCATCTAGTGTGTTTCATCTTGAGGACAAGATGAAGAACAATATCATGGAATTAGATTAAATAGATAAATATAGATGTTTTCTATCCGTTAGAATATAACAACTAGTTTTGACTAAAACATTGTCGTTAATTAATACACAATTTTTAATTAAAATAAAGTAATGGATGGAAAAAAGTTGTAAATAAAGAATTAAATTAATTTTATTAATCTTATTATTTTAATAAAAACAAGGTCTGTACTAATAAGTCAAACTTAATTATTCTAAACAATAAAAATGAAAAATAGAATAAGAAACTGCAAAAAGAAAATAAAAATATATGATAAATTACACTTAATTATTCTAAACAATAAAACTGAAAAATAGTAATAAGAAAATGAAGAATAAAATAAAATTAAACAATAAATAAATAAAAATAATAAGGTCAAATTTAATTATTCTAAATAATACAACTAAAAAATAGTATTAATAAAATGAAAATAAAAATAAAATATAATAACAAGGTAAATTTAATTGTTCCAAACAGTAAAACTAAAAAAGTAGTAATAAGAAAATGGAAAAAAATGAAATATAAATATATATGAACATAATGAATTAACTCAATTTTATTATTTAAAAAAAAAAATAGTAAGTAAATAAGAAATAAAGGAATACTAGAATTTTTTACTACTAATAATAATGATATTATTATTATAATATAAATAAATAAATATTATAAAAACTTAGGAATATAAAGTAGTTATCCAAGACCTGTTAATACTCCAAACATCATCTCTACTCAGAGTGATAGGCCTCTTTTCAATTTCCAAGGCCTCCCTAAACTAACAGTGATGAAAATGATCAATCCTTGCAATGACCCTTGCCTCTTCAATGCATATGTGATGTTTTATCTTTTACACATGTTATTCCAAAGCGGAGGAGCAGGACCTTCCATGTTTGATGTCAGTTGTGTACTCATGAATCCTCTGACTAATTGAGCATCCAATTTCACCAATGTATGGAGTCCCATATGAGTAAGGGATGACATAAACAATATTCCCATATTTAGGGCTCAAATGGTCCTTCACTGATATTAGGGAGCTTTAGATAGTGTTTAGTGACCTAAATTTAGAAGGAACCTTATGCTTCTTTAGGATCTTAGCAATATTGTTTGTGGTTCCTTGGATAAATAGAAGATGCACCCTTGAAAACCGATCTTTAAGATATTTTTTAATCCTAGGACCTTTTTCAGCCTTAAGGAAGGCTCTAAGACATTGGTGCTTACCATTAAAATTATTATTCAAAACACTAAGGAGATGGATTTTGTCATCATTGAGATGGTTATCATCATAAACAAGAAACACCCGAGTGGCTAAGGTGTTGAGAACACTTATATTTGCAGTGAGCAAATGATGTGAATTTGTTTGAAGATATTGTTCGATGTGAGTTTTATTCCGAAAAACCTGATGGGAGAAAGAACCATCATATCACTTAAAATAATAACATTGAGGAAATGGAGGCTGCCATTGATCTCACATTCCATAGTAAACTTTGTGGAACTAGATTGATTATTAAGATGCTGGAAAAAAAGCTCCAACTTTTCCCGAACATGAGACCAGATGACGCAAGTATCATCCACAAACTTTTTCCAAAGATTAGGATGGAATAGAGTTACGGACAAGGCCTTAGATTAAAATTCCTCCATAAATAGACTAGAAACTACTTCGGAAAGGGAGGAACCCATGGAAACATCACAAGTTTGTTCATAAAACTCATGTTCAAAATTGAGGAAAGTAGAAATAAGACAAATTTCAACCAAATAAGTTGTATATGGATTCATAATGCGCTTTATGACTTCAATGGCCTCATTAATGGGGATATTAGTGTACAAGGATAACACATTGAAACTCACCAAATTATCACTAGGATCCAGCCTTACACCCTTTATTTTGTTGAAAAATGAAGACAAATATTTGACAAAGGATTTAGTCTAGCAAACAAGAGGTTTTAGCTTATTAGCTAAAAATTTAGCAAGAATATAGGTCAGCCCCCCAATGTTGTTGAAAATGGGACTCAGGGGAGCCCCTTCCTTATGGATCTTTGGAAGACCATAAATATTAGGAGTGAGGGGGGGTAATTTTAATCAACTTTTGTCTAATGGAGCTAACAGTTCTACTATATTTTATGGCTAGAGAAACTATTTTAGAAATATTCTTTAAGGGATTCTTATTAAGTTTTCTATAGCTCCCATTGTTACAAAGGTGATCTAAAATTTTTCTTCAGTAATCTTATTTATCCAAGATAATGAAGCTCATCTCTTTTGAGCTTTAAGAACAACAATGTCCTTATTATTATTCAAATCTTTGAGAGTGTCAAACTTAGGTTTTCTAAGGATGTTCTTGGAGGGCTTAGCCATTTTCAGGACAACCACATAGTTTTAGCTAATGATATGCTTAGAAGAATCTTGTAAGTCCCTTATCCTGAATTCAATGTCATAAATAATCTCTTCCACTAGGATTTTTCTAGGAGAAAGGGAAAAAATTAGACCTTTCTCTAAAATACTATAAAAAAGAGGATGAAAAGAAAAACGAGAAATATTAACAACTCTATTATTAAAAGGGGGAAATAAATTAAGTTTTATTTTTAATATTGTTGTTAGAATGAATAGAAAAGATATTATTATTATTTTAGCTTTCCAATTTTTCTAAGGCACTGACAACAAGTGTTTTAATGCTCTTAGGGCCTTAACAACAAGAGATGAATTATCCCACATCATAAACAAGGAGCATTGAGGAGCTTGGGGTTGATCAAATAAGTAGATATGGCTTTGACAAGATAAAAAAGTGATTAAGTAAAGGGCAATGATGACCTGACCATATCTAATCAGGTAAAAATGGTGTCTATATTCATCCCTTAACCTTGTTAACTTAATTATAAGGAAAATATACTCCATGAATTATGATAGAGAAAGAGGACATTAAAAAATAAAGGAAATGCATATAGAGAAACAAAAGCTCAACCTTATTATACATTATTTCCTACAACAAGCTCAATTGTAAGTGTTTTTTTATAGGAGAAGTCTGAGGTTAAAGAGCTTGCAGGTGTTGCAACTATTGTAAGAATATTATTTAATAAAAATAATATCCCCCCCCCCCCCAAATTTATATCATTGTATGTTTTCAAATGAATGCATTCCTTTCTATATTATATTGTGATTTATTGTGTTAAACTTGTTTAGGGTTGGATAGGATGATTTTGGATGATTTTGGTCTTTGTTTCCAAGTTATATGTGATAAGAGACAAAGAATCACTATTTAGATTGGTCATCAGTTAAGGAGAAGCCATGATCAACCTCCAAAATTAAGGTGTGTCCTTTTCTTCCTCCTCTTTATTTCATGATTGTTTACACTTAATTGATTAGGGGGTTGTATAATTTCTACCATTTTTTTATCATTGGCTAGTGTGCAAACCTATGGGATAGAATCTCTAGTAACATAGAGGAAATCCATAAAAACACCAGGAGATCATGTCAAAACTTCTATAGGGAAAAATTAATCCCTAAGCCTTGATGCTTGGTAGTAAAATAGTTACTTTTGGAATTGTTGAGTTTCCTACTAGCACATAAAATAAGCTGGTAAATTGTCTCATCATTGTATTTAGCTAAGATAATTTTGACTACAACATTTTAGGCATTGACGTGAACAAAAAATTTATTTTCCCAATCAAGATATATCAGTATTGGATCTTATACTAGCTTTATTTTAAGTAGTTTGAAAGATATATTGCATTCATCACTCTAGATGATTTTGACATATTTTCAGAGTAATGTGTTAATTGGAAAGGATATATTAGACTAATTGTGAATAAAATTTATATAGTATCAATTTTTTTGTCACATAAAAGGTGACCACATAGCCAAAATCAATAGGATGATAAAAATACACCTAAGTTCACATAAGGAAATAGACTAAGGAACCACATTTCCTAATAATTTCCATTAATTATCCTATTTAAAAGCGAATAACATAAAATTAATGAGTTTATGGGTTATTCTCATGTAAATGGGTTGATTAATGGAAATCACCTAGCAAAAGTGGTTCCTTAGGCTATTTCCTTAGTTAAAACTAGGTTTTAATATGTAAAATCCATACTAACATGGTGTATTTCGATCCAACTAATGAATTTGGCTAGGTAGTCACTTTTTGTGACAACACATTATGCCCTAGAAATATTTTTATCTTTTTTTAATTTGCGAGGTTTTTGAGATCAAGGATTAATTTTATTTTGACCCTGTTGAATTTGAGATTTCCTTTACATGTGATCCATCCCAACAATATTCCAGTTAGAGCTGAAAATATACATCTATTTGTTATTAAGGGAATGTTATATTTGTCAAAAATTTGTAGCACAATTTTTAGCCAAGGTATGTTCTCTCTCAGTATACTATATATAGTCCAACTATCAAAATATATAGCCATATTTTTGTATATATATTCTTGGAAATCCCTTACAACTAATATTGAAAAAGGATACAAGAGCATTCTTCAATATGAATGGCATCATATGGTATGTAAAGAAGCAAAATTCATTTATGAATGTGGTTTTTTCTTGATCTTCCATAGTAATTAGTACTTGATTGTACCTTTCAAATCCATCAATGAAGGTATAACATTCATGACCTACCACTTCGTTTATGATTTTGTCGAAAAATTGGTTGGGAATAGATCAATTATTCTTAATCTATTCAAAACTGTCAAGTTGAATCCTATTCTTAGTTTTTTCTAGCAATTATTCTTTAGTTCAATGACCATTTGGCTAGCCCATTTTGATTTATTAATAGGGTAGATTATGCTTGCAGCTAACATTCTCTCTATTTATTTCTACACAATGGGATTGTATTTTCATTTCCTAACAATATTAGTACCTATTATGAGGTAAATTTTCATATCCCCCGTGACTTTTACTATCCCTTTCAACTCCTTATGATCTCTTACAAACATGATTTGATATTCCCATAGTAGGTCAGCTATTATGTTTTCTACTTATCAAACTAGTACTCACCTATCCGAGCCCTTTTAGGATATTCGCCTATAGAAATATTAAAATCCTGTCTTTTGCTTGACATCCATCAATTTAGCTGGCTAGATTTGTCTAATTTCATTGCTTCTTCTACAACTTGATTGTAAGTTGAAGGGAATATAAGTTTTATAGGCTTTTCATTTTACACACTAGATATTTATAAGATAATTTTGACTTGGTTATTTAGCTTAGGATGATCATTTATCCATCCAAACTGATAGTAGATAAACTTAAATTTTTTGTATGTATGTAATAAGAAGTAACTCTATCATGACATTAAATTAAATTAAAAGTTGAATTTGACCTTTTTTCAACGTTGGACCTACCTCATTTTATCGCTTTGTTGGGATTTAGTTTCTCCAAGAATTCCTTTATTTATTACACCATCTCAAATCTCTTTGATTCTCCTAGTACAAATCAGAAGTCGTTGAATTTTTTTCCTTGATATTAAATCAAAGAAATGTGTCCCATATTTCTTCTTCAATTTTATATTATTGTATCGTATATCATCAAGGGTTTCTAAAACATGTGAGACTAGACATGATTTTCCCTGACATAATTATTCTCCCTTCACTTTCACATTATTGAATATGGGTAACAAGGTCATGTTCAATTTGAATATTTGGGTGTTGGCCTAGGAAGAAAATTTATAGGCACCAAATAATTCCATGAATTTTGTCGTGGAAATAATCCATGTCTACAATTTAGGAGAATTTTATTCCCACCATCATATCTTGGTAGTGAAATATTAGACCAAGTTTTGAATTCGACCATTCTCTCTCATTGTTTTTGATACATCGTCATGGGCCTACAATGAACTCTATTTATTAACTCATAGTGGATAACATGGTCCTTATTTTAGGTATGTTGGTAGGAGGGTGGTTGTTTTCTTTCTCCTTTCATCATACACAATAGTAACCACCTTTACAATAAGACATGAGTGGAGTTTTATTAATAGGAATGTCCTCAATTAATAAACAATTTTTTTTTCTCAACTCACAATTTTATATTTCTCATTCAAACAATGTAGTGTTTGAGTTGTGGTCGATTGATAATGGTGTGCAAGATATATTTGGATGCATTTGATTCAATAATGTCTTCATCTTTATTCATGACATTGTATATCTTTCTAATTTTATTATCTTCATCCCACAATTCTATCTAGGGTTTTTTATCTTTGCGATATAGGGGAATTTCTATCTTTCAACCTTTTCATTTCAATTTAATGCTATCTAACTCGAAAGAGATAATGCCTTTATTTTTTCTGCACCAAGCTTGACTAACCAGTGTTTGTAATGTTGGAAATACCTAAAATAATTCAATTAATTCAAAGTCAAATTTAGTAAAAATACACATTATGACCATCTATATGTTTCATAAAGTGTTAATGGGTGTAAGAAAATGTCGATATGCTCACTTTAGGTAGTTCATTTCTCTCTACAACTAAGGTCTTACCAATTTTATCAATGTCTCCCTAGGGAGAATTTTTACTTGGGAGCTAAGGTATATAATGACCTAATTTACCATGTCACCATTATTTTCTAAGTTGGATTAGAGATTATAAATATCCTTAATTTTAATTAGTGATAGCTTGTGAATGTTTTTATAAAATATTTTTTCTTCTTTTCATTCCTTCAAAATGTTAAGAAATTCATGCAATCAGTCAACCAACTATTTATATTTGAGTAAATGTGAGGGTAATAAATCACATTCTCATGATTTAAACCATTTAAATATTCTTTTCTCTTAAAAAATTCTAGTGTTACATGTAATAGTCATTTTTCTTGATTAGGATCATGATATACATATTTATTCTTCAATGGTTAAAGAGGAATTTGACATTGAATGATGTTTTGTTGGCCAAATATTAATATGGTCATGTCATATATATTTTGAGGATTTAAGACTCCCTATTTAGGCATAGATTGTACTAGGTTCACCTTTATTTTACTACGTTTATTTAGGCATATAATGTACTCATTATTTTACTCCTATGCCTCCTATTACTTAATAACCACTTCTTACTTGATATCCTCCATGCCATTGATAGCCGATATTTTATTGCATATTGTGGTTGGATTCCTCTATGATATATTATAGGATAATTGGGCTTATTCTTACTGTTCAAATGAAATTATTGTGTTGCATGACTACATTATTCATATATTGCACACCATTTTGGTTTTACATCCTTTATATTGTGTGGAAAATCTATATTATTATAGTTTGTCAAAGTTCGAAAAAATTCACATAGGAATTCAACTTCAATTTTTTACTTCTAATTATTTCTCAAATGGATAACCATTTATAATTATATTTTTTGTGTCCTTTATTCTTGCAATTTGTGAAGCAAAGGTTGTTTCTTTTCATAGCCAAACTTCTAAGAAATTTCTAAAATATCTATATTTTTTTAATCTTAGCACCCTTTGGTTGAAGATGATGACATTGAAGACCAATTACCATTAGTTTCTATATTTTTTCCCTGTTGTATTCCTTCGTCACATGACTTAATCCCATGAATTTGCAGTGTTCCTCTAATTTTTTGTACTAGTCATATACATACCACTAGAGCACAATTTTCTCATTTATATTGAAAGGAATTTGACTTAGAAAGTCCTTGAATATTTTGTCATACTCTTTGATTTTTTTTCCTTTTCCTTTCCTGATTTCATTTAGTATTTGAATAGAAAACTATTTTACATGTTGTTCTTTATATAAAGATAATAAGTTCGATTTTTTCTATGATTACTCATTGTATGATTCCATGTGAAGTTCATGAATCATGTTAATGTTATTTTTTAATGCTGTTAGTGAACTGGGTCATTTGTTTATCATCGTCGTTAATGTGTAATACATCATAATATTTTTCACATACAAAGGAGTGACATTTTGGGGCCTAATTTCCTTCATAGATTTCAATGTGGTTCAATCCCATTTTTTCCCTAATTTGTAGCTTTTTCCAGGAAGAAGGAGTGGCCTATGTTTTTTTATTCTTTGATTGAACCAACTATGCAGTCGATTGGCATTTATTCATTAGTTTTAGGATGGTAAATTTTCCTTGGGAAGTTTAAGTCATTGCTTCTCTCAATGTTACTTTATATGATTTTATGAATTTGAATTCCTTATCCTCTAGGAGAGTTTGACCTATTTTTATACCTATATATTTCATGAGATTCCCTTCTTGGGGTCACGTCAATCCACTACATATATTCATTGACTTGGAATCTTCATCTTTAGCAATTAAATTTAGCGGGGGAGGGGTCTCCATGAGATCCTCAATATGAACATTTATATTTTTTTCTTCTTGTTAACCTACCCATCTTTGATCTACCAATGGTATCTCCATCAACATCCTATCATGATTGTTTCCATGTGAATGAACCCTATACCACACTTACAAAGTATAAATATCTATATTTTAATCTTTGATGGAGAAATTCTCGAATATGGGGACTAATTTATTGAGGAATACTATATTTTTGAAATGTTGGGAAGGATCCATAAATGTCCATAATTTTTATAGTATATACAATTTATCGAGTACCATTTGTTTCCATGACAAACTAAAAGCTATTAATATTCTTAAAAAATATTAGGGAAACCCCTCTCACATCCAATTTTATATGAATCTAGTACATAAACTAGCACTCCTAGAGATTTTTCCTTCTTTATTTCTAGGGATCATTTACATTACGTATCTCCCTTTCAATTTTTTCAATGTTAGCTAAAGTTTTATGATATTGCATTGAACATGTAGTCTTATTCTTTAATCCTTCTTCTAGTGTATATGTTCTTTTAATTGAATTCCTCCTTGGCGCTTGCATGATATTTTTCAGTGTAGTCAATTCACTCAACTCTAACTAAGGCATATCAATAATTTACGACCTCACCATCACTAGTCCTAACTTACTCAATGTCAATGATGGATATCATAATTATTGGATTTATTTACTTAGGAAATAATATAAACTGTCTCTCATTAATTTTCAATTTCCTATATAAACTTCTACCCATTTTATTATATCTATTCCCAACTCGTATTTGCAAGCAGAGGATTAAGTGGTGTTTTTTATTCAACTATGTGGTTGACCCATTTTCTAGCAAGAATTTGTGGAAAATGGAAGGTATGATATATAGGAATCATCATGGGAATTATCATGGAAACTTCTTTGAATTTTATCAACTGACACTCTTTCTTTAAGTGGCCACTCTTCATAGTAATTTTTGAAAGTTTATTTGACCCAATCATATTTTTTTTTCAACCTCTTTGAGTGACCTTTAGAATTAGAATATGGTCATCCATAAGTCTATTCATTAGTATAATTTCTAATGGTATTTAATAATTTCTTTAGGGATAACCTATAGGAGTCTCTCGTGGGTCTCTATGAAGAAATTAACTCTTTCTTATAATAACATCAATTGAGTTCTTCTTATGCATTTCTTAAGAAAATTCTTTATTTTTTGCTGCCACCACTCAAGAATCTCCTAGAGAATCAACATCTATGTATGCATGCTTTCTCAAAATTGAGTTCAAAAACTAGGGGCAAGGGAACCAATGTTTTGATATGGGGAATTTTAATAAATTATTATTAGGATATGTTATGGCCTAAATCTACCTCAGGCTGAGGAAGACAGAGTCTAGGGTAAGATCAAACCATGCCTAACCTTGTAGCTAGCCCTACCAGATCGGGAGAGGGCTCTCTCCTAGTCAATCTCAGCAAAAATAATCAGTGAGGCTTGAGATGAATTGAATAAAGGCTGATTTTAGGCTAGGTATATATGTAAAAGAGTTTGATTTGATTTTGAGGGTGTTTTTTGAATCAAAGGGAAAGGAAGATTTTGGTTATGGGGAATGAGGCCTAGTTTTTGCAGAGATCTGAATGGGGCAAGGTAGGCAATTTTTTTGACACTTCAATTTTGAATGAAATGGATAGCTCAGACCGGTGAGGAGTTGAAGAGGGAAATAAACTTTCAGGAATCCTCTTCAAACAGTTGAAAACATAGAAAATTAAACAAACCCTAGGTATAGCACTGCAAATCTAATGAATTCCACCTTTATCCTTGTTTGTTTAACTCAAGAAGAAATAAGAGGGAAGATGATACACATAAAACACCAGTAGACTTAAATTATCAGAGAGAATTACATCATGAAAACAAAGAGCCACATGAATCCCAAGGACTGCTGCAAACCCTGGTCTACTCCTTTTCAAAACTACAGAAATGAATGTACAATGATGCTCAAAGAAATCCCAAATGTCCAACCATGCTAATGACTAAAAAACTACAAGATATAGACAAAAATATCTCATCCCCAGCCTCTAGGGGTCGAGCTCACAATTTTAGGAGCTGTTTCAACAAGATCTAAACTAAGAAATGGAAAATAGGCAGTGGAACAGCTTGCCTCTATAAGATAGGAAATTGATTCATTTAGTTGCAATTCACCTTTTGATGGATGAATTTACTTCCATGAGTAAAAATTTGACAAAATTACATCAAGACTAATAAAATTACATCAAATTACATCATGAGTTTAACATTTGGAGATAAGAAAGTCAAACTGTCCAAAACTAGGCGAAAAACAGAGTGACTGAGTCAAAATTGAACAAAAATCCCCAATGCGTCGTGCCTGATTTCTCTATGCATCGCGCCAGTTTGCAGCCAATTTTGAAGGCCTTCCTACTGTCCAAATTTTCTCCAAGTGGGCTTGTTGAAAATTTACACCTGTCTACTTTCCAACACAAGTTGAATTTCAGAATTTGGCTTCCATTTTCCCCTCCAAAAATGAGTTTTCCGAAAACTGCGTCTTGTGTGTCCAAAAAGAGGCATAAAGGTTATTTTTAGGGTGTTTTTGACCTTTTTGGAAGCCCAAAACCTGTCAAAATATCTTGGCCATAGTTAGGCATGCATAAATGTTCATGAAAAATCCAAAAATACAAATTTTTACCCAAGAGGAGCTCCCAATCATAAGCGAGCACCAAGTGGCGCGACACGTTGAGCTGAAAAATCTTTGTTTAGGCCAAAAAAAACAAAATTTGAAAAATTTGTCCCAAATTTCTTGAAATTTGGGTTGAGTGTCCTCCATCATGCACTATGCTGGGCCAAGGAAGCCTCGGCCAAAATCTGAAGTCTATGTTGCCTTTTCCGACGCTTTGAGGCCCTCTTCAACTTAGCCTTCAGGATCTTGTTTCGTGCCTTGCAAACATGATTTCTTGCCCAATAATGATTGGCCATGTTCCTCAACATGTTCTTTTCCTTTTTGGCCCTCTCCAACAGCTTCTCCAAATTAATATTGACCCTTTCAAGCCAAGTTTCGTGATGAGCCTCAATCTCTTGCTCAACTGATGTCATCTCGGTTTGTCTCCTTTCGGCAACTTGCTGGTTTTCACGTATATTTTGCAACTCCAAGATAGTTTTCTGATATTCCACCTGTTTTTTTCTCTACTGAAGGTAGTTTATTATCCATTGGGCTCTTTGCAACTTAACGGACAAAGTGTTTATTTCCGCCTTCTGCTCCTGAACAATCTCTCTCAGCTTTGAGCTTGGTGAGCCCAAATCATCATCAATGAGCATGAAATTTGTATCCTGGCCTCCTGAAGGACCCTCATCATGTATGGGCCTCTTACCCTTGTCATGTACCTGTACTGCTGATGAAGGAAGCGAGACCCCTTCCACCCCGGGTGGAGGTAATACTCGCCTGGCTACTGCAAATAATCCTCTAGTGCCCCTCTGATAGGTGACAAACACCGGCACACTAGCGGTCTATGTCTCATGGCCTTCATGCTGATATGAAGGTTCACCTGCCTCATGAAAAACCTCCGAAGGTACCAGGGGAGCTGTGAAGAAATCATTAGAAATGAAATCCTCCCATGAAATACCCTGCAAGCCGAGCTGGTGCATAACCACAATTTTGATGAGTGCAAAGTGATAGATACTGCTATACTGCTGCTCAGGAGTTTTCCTGTACATGAGAGTGGTCATCTTCTCAATATTCCGGCACATGAAATAAGGGAGGTTCATCATCCTCACCCTGGTAAAATGCATCAGCAACAAGATTTGATAGGCATAGAGATGTGAAAATCGACCCTCACAACTGAAATATTTTATAATAAGTTTCATCAGAGGAGCATATGAATCCTTTAGGAACCGGAAAGGAAAGACTCTGCTGAGTTGTATCAAAAAACTAGGCTTGATATATAGCTGATAGTGTACCCTATCAACCTGCTTCCTTTTGTTCCATTGCTCTCCAACATTTGGAATTCTGGTTGCTTGAGAGATAGTTTCAGGTGTTAAAGTGAATGTCACACCTGCAAGAGTGACTTGGCCATTATGTAAATGCAACACAAAAAATCGGGCCAGCTCTTGATGGTGGTGGACTCTAGCAACCATTTCACAAAATTGATAGCAAGACTGTTGTTGAAAACATGCAATGGCAAGAGGACAGGCCTGCAATTGAGCCAATGAAGTAGGCTCCTCCCTCACATGTCTGCCACTCTTGTGAGGTCTTCTAGGTGCATGCAATTAAGTTGTGGAGTCACTGTCTCGGTCATAAGAGGTATCTGTCTCCATGATTTCCAAATTTTATGTTTCCTTGGATGAATATGAGGAGTTTGGTGTCTTTGGTTTTGTTTCCAAATATGTGATAATAAGTGAGGGACTATTGAGGGAGAGAGTAGGGGAGATGATGGGATATTTCCAATTTAAATCTGTCAATTGAAGAGTTTAGGGACAGTCACTAGTTTTTTTGGGATAGCATTGGGGTTTGGGAAGTTTATATCAGGGATGTGGGGTAATGGGAATGGGATAGGAAATGAGTGATCTAGGGATATAATTGAATAGGGGAATGGGACAAGAATAACAGTGATGAGGGAATATAATGTGGGGAAATGGAAGTGATAGGCACAAAACCAATTTCTAAACCCTAAGGAAACAATCCTTTGAACAAGATAATAGGGTTTGAATTTTTGTTTAAATCCTCATAAACAACACAAGACACATGTTTACGGGTAGTGGAGAAGTTACTTGACTTACTTGAATAAAGAGGGACCGAGCCAATTTGATGTTTTGAAAGGAATGGCAATGAATTTGTTTTGCGGCCCTATGCGTCACACAACAAACCCAACGCATCGTGTACCTCCAATGCGCCACGCCCGTGTATTCTTAACATAGTTGGGGCCAACCCAATGTGTTGCGCCCACCCAATGCGTCACGACACCCAGCCAATGCGCCCCGCAGGAGAACTTGCACAATTTCACCTTCAAACTATTTATTTTTCTCTTCATGGTTTATATTTGGTTCACTACTATCCTCTTGGCATAAAAATGAACTCTTGAAACATAAAAATGATTTATATACCAAGGATTTTAATTCTCCATTTCAAGAAAAGCCCACTTTATAATGTTTCAGACTTGGACACTTTTTAAAAACTTTGTTTTGCTTCATTTTGACTTTTTGACTGAATGATGTACTCTCTGTTTGTCTTGCAAGGAATGGATGGCTGGAGCTTGAAAAAGGCGACCATGATTTCCAGTGAAAATATTATTGCAACTGAGAAAATTTGAAATCACATTACTATACATAAAGATGGAATACTCTATTTTTCTTCAAAATAGAGTTTTGAATAAAAATACATTATTAAGCATATGATGATGAGATTTTTAGCATTAAAACCTTATTTCAAACTTCCTCATGTGCTTTCTGACCATTATCGGGCATTCTGAAGACCTTATTAATGAAACCCTAGACCTAATGACACTAAAACCCTAAAAATGACTCTTTGAAAACCATGAGACCAAAAGTGACTGCAAATGATTTTAATGAACAGAAATAGGCCAAAAGGTAAAGGACATGAGGGACATGAGAAACAAGCCACTACCATTAGATGATCCATGCTCCTAATGGAATGTAGTTGACTGAGTGAGACACTTAATATGCGATGCAACAAGAGAAATTTGATCACTGACGGAGGGATGAAGATACCGACACTAACATTTTCTCCAATGGGGATGGTAGCTCCTTGGAGGTGCCAAGAACTACATATCTCTGGGAAAGTAGACAGTGCCTTTGTCCATTGGGCTATGGAGTCAATAAATTTGAAAAATCAAAACAAGACTCTTGACTCATTTTGAGAACTGAAAACTGACTCAAAAATGACTCAATTTTGAAACCAACATGAGTGAAAGACCTGACTCAACAAACCAAACCAAAAATGAAATCAACCTTCAGATTTATAGCCTTCACCTCAGGCCCCAAACTGAAAGAATGATGACAGCACATGCTTGCAATGAAACTTAAACAAACTGGTATGTATAGTGATATGTATGAAAGTAGAAAACATTTCAAAAATAGTACCATTTGAGTAGCCGACCATTGACTAGCCCTCCTAGAAAATCTTCTCCATTCATTTTTTTCAAAAGGAAAGCATTTTGGCCTCAATATGCAGCAATTATGAAAGGTCCTTTCCAAAGATTCTCGAACTTGCCATGCTTACCTTTACCTTTGTTTCTTGCATCCCATTTCAGCACCACTTCTTCTAATTGAAACTTGTCTGCCTTTGCCTTTCGATCATATATCTTCTTGATTCTCTCTTACAGATTGAAAGTGTTTTGAAAAACCTCATCTCTAGTCTGCTGTAAATGGATCATTTGATTTATTCTCCGTTGCATATGATCATCTTCGCTGCCAGCTTCCTGTAGAAGTTTAACCACTGGAACTGCGAGAGAGGTTAGGAATACTATGTCGACACCATACACGAGCTAAAAAGGAGACATGCCTATAGATTTATTTTGACTCACTCTATCTGCCCAAAGTGCATTAACCAATTTCTCATGCCAACTTTTCTTGTTTATTTCCAGCAGCTTTTTGATAATATTGACCAAGGATTTATTTGAGGATTCGGCCAATCCGTTGCCTTGTGGATGATATGCGGTTGAGTGCCCCAAAGTAATTTGATACTTATCAGAAAATTCAATCATTCTTTTAGATTTAAATGTTGCTGCATTATTAGTGATCAGCTTATTAGGACAACCAAAACGAGACAAAATATTACTGAAGAATGAACGATTAACAAACTGTGGTCTCGCCCTGTGAATTCAAGCTTATCCATTTATTAAAGACTTTTGCTGCAACGTAAGGATTCACTTATGTCACAAGGAAGGAAGGATGATTTTCCTAACGAAATCCAAACCCCATCGTTGAAAAGGAGCACTTACTCAATGGCTTGAGCTTCGCAAAAGGTCAATTTTTTCCTCCTTCAAAAATCTAATATTCATGGTGTACCTTTAACAACTTTGCACAACATCAGAAACAGGAGTCACAATAACATCTGCTTCAAATTTTCATAATGCTGTTTTCTTGCAGCAGACTCCACAACTTCCCAGAATCCACAACCTTGATTGTTTTTCTTGCCCAAACAATGCTGAGCAAGATAATGTTCAGATCTTTCCAATAAAGCGCATTATTCATGATACAAAACTTGGCAGCCTTAAATTTCAGCGTCCTACTTTTGTTTTTAGCCATTCCTAGTGGTGGTGACAGATTTTGGAGCACATATACAATGTTCGAATACCAAGGAGAAAGAACAAATATTTCTGATACCTGAATTAGCGAACTTTCTTCATTTTCCTCTGACATAGCAGCAATGAGATTAATGTCCAAGGCATGCAAATTTGACTCAGCCATTAGCTTAGCCAGCCCCTGTCCTTTGATAAGCTTTGTAGGTTTTATCTCCACATCATATTCCAACAAGGTAGAAATCCATTTGCCTCGTCTCCCTTCTAGATCTGTTTGCACTAACACATCCTTAACAGCAGCATTAGGAACATAAGCAAGAATGTGAGAATGCAGAATATATACTCGAAAGTATTTCAATGCTTTCACTAAGGCAAGAGCTTGTTTTTCAATAATCTTATACTTTAAGGCTACATCTCTTATGGTTCGGCTGAAAAAAGCAATTGGTTTTTCATGCTGATCTCTTTTCTGCATCAAGACTGCTGCCATAGTATGATCCGAGGCAAATGAAAACAAAATAAAATCTTGAGTATAGTCTGGGCTGATCAAAACCGGATTTGAAGAAAGAGCCAATTTTACTAAATTTAAAGACTTTATTGCTTCCTCAGTCCACTTCACTACACTATATTTCTTGAGCATGTTTGTGATTTCCCTTAAATGTTCTGCAAGATTGGGCACAAAGAGACGTAAGAAATTCATCTTACCATTAAATGATTGGATCTCCTTTTTGATTCAGGGAAGATCAATTTTCTGAATAGCTTCTACTCAAGCTGGATCAATGCGGATGCCATCCTTTGATATAATATGACCAAGAAGCTTGCCCTCATCCATGGCAAACAAACTCTTCTTTGGATTGAGAGACACACCATATTTTCTACACCGCTGAAAAACAATCTTCAAATGATAAAGGTGCTCTTCATCTGAATTAGAAAAAACTATCAAATCATCAAGATACACTACTATAAAAACATATTTTTCATTTGCAAATGCCATATCCATTGCTCGCTGAAAGGTCGCACTAGCATTCTTCAAACTGAAAGGCATTTTAGCATAATGGAAAGTTCCCCACGGAGTGGTGAACGTTGTTTTATCTCTATCATCCTCATGGACCAGAATTTGGTTATAACCGGAATAACCATCAAGTAGCGACATACGGGATGCTCCAAATACTCGCTGAAGTATGTGATCCATTTTGGGCAATGGATAGTTATCTTTCAAAGAAACTTTATTTAGATTCCGAAAATCAATGCATAAGAGAATCTCACCTATTTTCTTACGCACGGGCACCAAATTGGAAATCCAATCTAAAAATCTTATGGGAACAATGATACCAACCTTGTACAACCAATTCACTTCCTTCTCTATTGAGGGCAACAACTTTGGATTTATTCTTCTCAATTTTTGCTGCAAGGGCTTTTGATTTGGCTTGATTGGAATGGTATGCTGAATTATGTTTGTGTCATATGTCTTCAAATATGAATAGTCCCACGAAAATACATCAGCAAAGGAAGATAATAAACTAATATACTTTTATTTTACCTTTGGGGGAAATTCTTTTGACAATTTCACCATTTTTGGATTTTCTGCTGATCCAATGTTCACATCCTCAACTCCTTTCTTTGTGGGAAGCAAGCTTGGTTTCCGAGCTACATCATATTGGTTGAAAATATCCTCTAAAGGTATTAGACCTTTAGGAATGAAATTATCCTTCAGCTGCAAAAATTTCATCTGATTGATTTGTGCATCAGCCTACCCATCATCATGCTCCCCATCAATAGAAGTGTCTTTAAATTTACCTTTGTTTTGCAGAAACTCTATCAATTTCTTTGTCATCTTGGAACACTTTCCAATACCTTTGGTTGTCAGGAACGGTCGGACGATGCTTCACATGGATTTCAAATTTGTTTCTTGAATTCATTGGAATTTTCAAATTACTTGCTGCTGTTGCAAGTGCATCTGCAATACCATTCTGAATACGAGGGACACATGTCAAAGTATAATTTGAAAACAATCTCAAGATATCTAGTACCGCATTGTGGTATGCCTGCATTCGAGGATGCTTAGCTTGATATTCACCTTTCACTTGTTTGATAACTAACTTGGAGTCGCCATACACTACAATCCTCTTAGCATTTAACTTTCTAAGAATTTTTAGATCAGCAATTAAAGCTTTGTATTTAGCCTCATTATTTGAACAATCAAAAGCCAATTTATAAGAACAGACCCTTACATTACTTGGCACTTTTTTTGGGGAGGAAAAAGTGCTCCGTACCCAAATTCCAATTCCAGCACCGTCTCTTCCTACTGCAGCATCAAAATCCATGGTCCACAAACCATCTTCGTCTTCTTCCAAATTATGAAATTATATTTTCTTTTTTGCTTCGTCTTGTTGTCCATCAACATTTTGCTGCTGTCAGGAGGCTGATTGCTCATCAGTACTATCAAGTCTTTGTCTCTCTTTCTTTAAGACCTCTCTGAAATTTTCAGTGATTTCCGGAATGTCTTCTACTTCAACTAATTGACTATTTACATCATTAAAGCTATCTGAATACAAAACAAATGATTCTACATCAGTATGTACATAATTGATTGGATGATTTACCAGTCTCTCCTTGCTAGTGATCATATACTTCATATTTTGATACCGGTATAATTTTCTCATCTGACCAAACACGGAAATAGTAGCATAGGAGAAATAAAGCTGTAATGTCCCTTTAATTTTTTCTCCCCAAGATCTGGAAAGAAGCATGCCAAATCTAGGAGGAATATCCGCCACAACCACATCCATCAAAACATTTTTGGTTGGAATCTAATCCAAACTGACCACCAAATATTTGATAAGCCCAACGCATCTTACTCTACTAGAATTGAAAGAATAAAGGTCATGATACTTTATAGTGATATCCAATCCCAATTTCTCCATGATTTCCCTAGGCATGAGATTATGAGAGGCTCTGGAATCAAACATAGCATTGTGTAACACATAGTCATGCAATCTAAGGCTGATGTAAAAAGGAGGTACGTCACTATCTGGAGACTCACCATCCAATGCTAGAACAAAAATAAACTCAGGTTGATCATCTTCCACATTTACCATATCAGATAATGGATCGAAATTAAAAATTTTAGACACCTGACCCTTATAGCTGCTATTCTTCATCAATTCAGTCAAAGGAATGAATACTTTTAACTTAGCAATTTCATTCTATAAGTTAAAAACTAAAGTTTTCTCTACCTCTTTAGCTGGAACATCCTTATTTTCAGTTTTCTCCCTTGATGTATTTGGCTGATTGGATCTTTCATTTGCTGATGGTGATTTTCTAGTAGTGGGATCAGCTATCTCTTTTCCCTTTTTCTACACAACAAGTGAATCATTATTTGGTGCTGTAGCTTCCTTTGTTTTTTGAATTGGATTAATGGGTACATCTCTACTTTTGAGTGAATATTGTCGCTATTGGGCGGTCAAGGCATTCATGTACCCCCTCTGATATTCATCAGACTCTTCTTCAAGCGCTGTCTCATTTGCCAAGATGAAATTCTCGTCCTTTTGTACAACTGAGTTTTCTGAATACTCCTCATCTTCAGTGATAAAAATTGGCATATCATCAGGTGTAAAGAAATGATTCTCCTCTCCTATTACATTCTCTTCATCTTATGATTCCGGGCTGTGTAGAAAATTCTGCTGTAAAGGTGTCTTCACCTGCTATTGTACTGCTTGTTCTTGTACTCGTTGCTCTATTTGCTTGATTCTAAATTGTGGTTGCTGCTGGCCACGGAAGTTAGGATTTCTAATCTGTGGTTCAAACTTATCAAGTGTTAATCTTTCAAACATCTTTTTCATCTTACGAAGAACTTGATCTAAAGTGGAAACTCTTCCTTTATTGCTATTTTATTTTCAGCTCTCATTCTAGCTCTCCTGGAAAGAAAATTGGCTTCAACATTGACTGTAATTTTCTGCATGTATTCTAAAGTGCCTGGATCTCTTTCTCTTAATTGATAAGCCATGTCAGGATCGAAGACATCCAAAAACTTAATCAAAGCCGACCCCCTAGGTGGCTTTATATCAGCAGGAATTTCATTGTAAATAGAATTGAATCTAATACAATAATATTGAACTTACTCACCAACGTTCCGCTTGATATTGTCATATTCGGAAAGGATCTGAAGCGGGTATTTCTTCACTTCCAATCGATCCAAGAATTGTCTCTGAAGATTAGGCAATGTAGTAATACTTCTAGTCGGCAAAGCTCTGAACCAGTTTTTTACTTCACCTCCAAAGGTTTGTACAAACAATCTCATTCTCACATTTTCCGCATCAAACTCATGAAGGTCAAAGAAATCTACCATCCTATCCACATGTTGCTGAGAAGTAACACTTTGAGGAGTGCCATCAAACATTGGAATTTTGCTTTGATAGTCAGCGGGCATGTCATCCAAGTTTTGAGGCAATGCGAGGGGTGAAAATCGGGCAGCCATTGCTCTGGGTGGATTTACAACCGGGTTTGGGGATATAGGAGGAGTCAGAGCAGTTGATGTATGAGGTGTATGTGGTGTGGATGGAGGTGATACTATTGCAGATTGTTGATCAGAGACAGGAGGTTGCACGGGAATGGTGGGAATGAAAGGAGGCTCGGTAGGAATTTGTGAACTAGATGTAATTGCAGATGACCCAAGAGTTGTAGATGCAGACTCTATGAATTCGGGAATGTTTGTTGCCAAAATGGAATTCTGAATATTCAAGATGTAACTGTCAATGGATCTATTAGCTTTTTCAATTTCAAGATCTTTGACAAACTCTGGATTTAGGATAGTAGAATCAATAACACTTTCAGACTTAGTTTCAAACAAAAACAACTCAAATTTTTCATCAAACTCAAGATCTTCAACATACTCAAAAACAGCGGGACATGAATGAGATTTTAACACAGGAATCAAAGGAATTTCTCGACGAAGGATTCTCGAAATAAGATTTGGATTTTCATACACAGGAGGTGGATCAGGATCCAGATTTTCTCTGGTATTTCTTCTGGAAGCCAGTGTGTTGAATTATTCTCAAAAATTAAATGGACAAAACCAACTTGTTCAGCCTATCAAATTCTAGAATCATCACCCAAAAGTCTAGAATTATCTGATGTACTGGGAAATTTACAAGTTAGATGTTACATCTATAAGACTAGACCGGATATTGACTGAAGCAACATTTATCTACTTTCGCTAATGCAAAGAAAGAGCGTTTCTAAGGCTACCTGGCATAACTTCAGGCTCCATCTATAGTTTATAAAACGAATAACACTAACAAGTAAACCATTTTGTAATCTCCAGTATGGTCACCACTATGTTATGGCCTAAATCTACCTCAGGCTGAGGAAGGCAGAGTCTAGGGTAACATCAAACCATGCTTAACCTGGTAGCTAGCCCTACCAGATCAGAAGAGGGCTCTCTCCTGGTCAATCTCGGCAAAAATAATCAGTGAGGCTTGAGATAAATTGAATAAAGGCTGATTTTAGGCTAGGTATATATGTAAAAGAGTTTGATTTGATTTTGAGGGTGTTTGTTGGATCAAAACGAAAGGCAGATTTTGGGTCTGGGGAATGAGGCCTAGTTTTTGCAGAGATCTTAATGGGGCAAGGTAGGCAATTGTTTTGACACTTCAATTTTGAATGAAATGGATAGCTCAGACCAGTGAGGAGTTGAAGAGGGCAAGAAAATTCCAGGAATCCTCTTCAAACAGTTGAAAACATAGAAAATTAAACAAACCCTAGGTAGAGCACTGCAAATCTAATGAATTCCACCTTTATCCTTGTTTTTTTAACTCAAGAAGAAATAAGAGGGAAGATGATACACATAAAACACCAGTAGACTTACATTAACAGAGAGAAACATATCATCAAAACAAAGAGCCACATGAATCCCAAAGAGTGCTGCAAACCCTGGTCTATTCCTTTGCCAAAGTGCAGAGATGAATGTACAATGATGCTCAAAGCAATCCCAAATGTCCAACCATGCTAATGACTAAAAAAATACAAGATATAGACAAAACTAACTCATCCCCAGCCTCTAGGGGTTGAGCTCACAAGTTTAGGAGCTATTTCAACAAGATCTAAACTAAGAACTGGAAAATAGGCAGTGGAACAACTTGCCTCTATAAGATAGGAAACCGATTCATTCAGTTGCAATTCACCTTTTGATGGATGAATTTACTTGGAGAGCCATGAGTAAAAACTTGACAAAATTACATCAAGACTCATCAAATTACATCAAATTACATCATGATTTTAACATTTGTAGATAATAAAGTAAAACTATCCAAAACTAGGTGAAAAACAGAGTTATTGAGTCAAAACTAAGAAAAAATCCCCAATGCATCGTGCCTAATTTCTCTATGCGTCGCGCCAGTTTGGAGATGATTTTTAAGGCCTTACAAGTGTCCAAATTTGCTCCAAGTGGGCTTGTTGGAAATTTATGCCTATCTACTTTCCAACACAAGTGGAATTTCAGAATTTGGCTTCCATTTTCCCCTCCAAAAATGATTTTTCCCAAAACTACTTCCTGTGTGTCCAAAAAGGGGCAGAAAGGTCATTTTTAGGGTGTTTTTGACCCTTCTGGAAGAGAAAAACCTGTCAAAATATCTTGGCCATAGGTAGGCATGCATAAAATTTCATGAAAAATCCAAAAATACAAATTTTTACCCAAGAGGAGCTCCCAATCATAAGCGCACGCCAAGTGGCGCAACGCGTTGAGTTGAAAAATCTGTGTTCAGGCCAAAAAAAATTTTTTTGCAAAATGTGTCCAAAATTTCTTGAAATTTGGGCTGAGTGTCCTCCATCATGCACTATGTTGTGCCAAGGAAGCCTCAGCCAAGATTGGAAGTCTATCTTGCCTTTTCCGACGCTTTGAGGCCCTCTTCAACTTAGCCTTCAGGATCTTGTTTCGTGCCTTGCAAACATGATTTCTTGCCCAATAATGATTTTCCATGTGCCTCAAGATGTTATTTTCCTTGTTGGCCTTCTCCAACAGCATCTCCAAATGAATATAGACCCTTTCAAGCCAATTTTTGCGATCAGCCTCAATCTCTTGCTCAATGGATGTCATCTCAATTTGGCTCCATTTGGCAGCTTTCCGGTTCTCACATATATATTGCAGGTCCATGATAGTTTGCTGATCTTCCAAATATTTTTTTCTCTTATCAAGTTAGTTGATTATCCATTGGGCTCTTTGCAACTTAACGTACAAAGTGTTTATTTCCGCCTTCTGCTCCTGAACAATCTCTCTCAGCTTTGAGCTTGGTGAGCCCAAATCATCATCAATGAGTATGAAATCTGTATCTTGGCCTCCTGAAGGTCCGTCATCATGTATGGGCCTCTTATTCTTGTCCTGTACCTATAATACTGATGAAGGAAGCGATACCCCTTCCACCCTGGGTGGAGATAATACTCGCGTGGCTGCTGCAAATAATCCTCTAGTGCCCCTCTGATAGGTGACAAACACCGGCACACTAGCGGTCTATGTCTCATGACATTCATGCTGATATGAAGGTTCACCTGCCTCATGAAAAACCGCCGAAGGTACCTGAGGAGCTGTGAAGAAATCATTATAAATGAAATCCTCCCATGAAATACCCTGCAAGCCGAGATGGTGCATAACCACAATTTTGATGAGCGCAAAGTGATAGATACTGCTATACTGCTACTCAGGAGTTTTCCTGTACATGAGAGTGGTCATCTTCTCAATATTTCGGCACATGAAACAAGGGAGGTTCATCATCCTCACCCTGGTAAAATGCATCAACAACCAGATATGATAGGCATAGAGATGTGAAAATCGGCCCTCACAACTGAAATATTTGATAATAGGTTTCATCAGAGGAGCATATGAATCCTTTAGGAACCAGAAAGGAAAGAATTGCTGAGTTGTATCACAAAAATAGGCTTGATATATAGCTGATAGTGTACCCTATCAACCTGCTGCCTTTTGTTCCATTGCTCTCCAACATTTGGAATTCCGGTTGCTTGAGAGATAGTTTCAGGTGTTAAAGTGAATGTCACACCTGCAAGAGTGACTTGGCCATTATGTAAATGAAACACAAACAATCGATCCATCTCTTGATGGTGGTGGACTCCAGAAACCATTTCAAAAAATTGATAACAAGACTTTTGTTGAAAACATGCAATGGCAAGAGGACAGGCCTACAATTGAGCCAATGAAGTAGGATCCTCCCTCACATGTCTGCCACTCTTGTGAGATCTTCTAGGTGCATACAATTAAGTTGTGGAGTCATTGTCTCGGTCATAAGAGGTATCTATCTCCATGATTTCCAAAGTCTATGTTTCCTTGGATGAATATGAGGAGTTTGGTGTCTTTTGTTTTGTTTCCAAATATGTGATAATAAGTGAGGGACTATGGAGGGAGAGAGTAGGGGAGATTATGGGATATTTCCAATTTAAATCTGTCAATTGAAGAGTTTAGGGACAATCACTAGTTTTTTTGGGATAGCATTGGGGTTTGGGAAGTTTATATTAGGGATGTGGGGTAATGGGAATGGGATATGAAATGAGTGATCTAGGGATATAATGGAATAGGGGAATGGAACAAGAATAACAGTGGTGAGGGAATACAATGTGGGGAAATGGAAGTGATAGGCACAAAACCAATTTCTAAACCCTAAGGAAACAATCCTTTGAACAAGATAATAAGGTTTGAATTTTTTTTTAAATCCTCATAAACAACACAAGACACATGTTTACGGGCAGTGGAGAAGTTACTTGACTTACTTGAATAAAGAGGGACCGAGCCGATTTGATGTTTTGAAAGGAATGGCAATGAATTTGTTTTGTGGCCCTATGCGTCATGCAACAAACCCAATGCATCGTGTACCTTCAATGCCCTACGCCTGTGTATTCTTAACATAGTGGGGGCCGACCCAATGCGTTGCGACACCCAGCCAACGTGCCGCGCAGGAGAACTTGCACAATTTCGCCTTAAAAATGTTTCTTTTGCTCTTCACGATTTATCCTTGGTTCACTACTGTCCTCTTGGCATACAAATGAACTCTTGAAACATAAAAATGATTTATATACCAACGATTTTAATTCTCCATTTCAAAAAAAACCCACTTTGTAATGTTTCAGACTTGGACACTTTTTAAAAACTATGTTTTGCTTCATTTTGGCTTTTTGACTGAATGATGTACCTTCTATTTTTCTTGTAGGGAATGGATGGCTGGAGCTTGAAAAAGGTGACCAGGGTTGCCAGTGAAAATATTATTACAACTGAGAAAACTTGAAATCACATTACATTTATACATAGAGATGGAATACTCTATTTTTCTTCAAAACAGAGTTTTGAAGAAAAATACATTATTAAGCATATGATGATGAGATTTTTAGCATTAAAACCTTATTTCAAACTTCCTCATGTGCCTGTTGACCATTATCGAGCATTATAAAGACCTTATTTATGAAACCCTAGACCTAATGACACAAAAACCCTAAAAATGACTCTTTGCAAACCATGAGACCAAAAATGACTACAAATGACTTTAATGAATAGAAATAGGCCAGAAGGTAAAGGACATGAGGGACATGAGCAACAAGCCACTACCATCAGATGATCCATGCTCCTAATGGAATGCAGCTGACTGAGTGAGACACTTAATATGCGATGCAATAAGAGAAATTTGATCACTGACGGAGGGATGAAGATACCGACACTAACATGATAGAAATCATGGAAAAATATATATTACTATATAATTTGATAGAAATAGACACATAAACATATGATTTTATCAAAGGTGTAAACATAAGAGCAAAATAGTTATGATTAATATGCAATTGTTATGTGTTAATTATTTAGTGTTTATGAATGATTATGATGAGTTTATCTTGAGATTAAGGCTTGCAATAGAACACTTTAGATCTAAATAATTATGAAAGTAAAGGGAATGAGAGGGAATAGGTTAAGAGAAAACCGCTCAGATCTTCTGTTCATTCGAGATAGGAATGAAAATTTAGGACACCAAGGAAACAGTGACTTGGCTTCAAACTGTAATGAGGGATTCCCAAACACCTGAAACCATAAAGATTAGTCTAGAAACCCTAGAAAACCACTATATATTCCTCCAGTCACAAAATTCTCAGTGAAAATGAAATTGCAATGATGAAGAAGCCCTTCAAATGCATGTGGCTAGGCCTAGTAGGCCTATTTGACCTTGAGAGCGGGAAAGAGAGAGACTCAAATCCTTACGACTATACCTAAGAGGGTTTATGTAATGAAAAATGGAGCACAAACTCTTCATAACCCTTGTTCAATTAAACATAGGCTTTCCAAATGAAATATTATCTAACAAAACACAAAATTTTCAAGCCCTAATAGATCAAAGTTTTAAGATGGCAATAAGGGTTAGGAGAGACAATAAAAAATTGGAGTGAGTTACAATACTTCCAATCCCTGCAACTAGGCCTAGTAGGCCTATTTAGGGTTGCAACTCAATTTTCAAGGTTGGTTTAGGGTTCCAAGAGCCACTTCAAGTCTGCAATTGAGTCCTAAAGGATTTTTTTTTCCCTAAGGCTAGGGCTTATTGACCTTTAGGGTCTACAAGAATAATAAGTAAGTTCCCTTATTAATGTGCAACGCCGCTTATAATATACCTCCATTATCTCTGTTGAGCCCTAGAATTGCCTTCTCTTTTACAAACCTTCACTTCATTTCATCATTCTTTTATCACTTCATAAGCCTAAAATCAATGAAGAATGATTAGGATTACTTAAAGGTTACATGCAATTGATTAACATATTGTATTTTCATGGTTTTTGTTGTTTTAATAATTTTTTGCAAAATAGCTATAGAATACAGACGTTTCGTAGCCGATCACGCGTTCCGCAGCTATTTTAGTGTTTAAATGGGTTATAGGTGTCGTTTGAAGGAAAAGCGCATATGGTTGAATTCCTAACTTCATCCACATCATTCATTTCTCTCTACAAAGTTTGAGCATAATTCTATAGGTGGTTATGCATGTGGAAGAGATCAAAACTAAGAGGTAGACTCCTACCGGGACAAAAACTCTACAGATGTCTTCAGCAAAATAATGAGGCCTCCACGAGAGTTCTAATTTGATTTTAATTGGGAAAGACATTATTCCTATTTTATCTCAAGGGCAGTTATGTAATTTTATTATAAGAATTACTTGGGAGACCAAGAAACGACTGGCTAGATTTTGTTTTGTTGCTAGATCTTAGAAGACCGTAATACTTTGTTTTTAAAGTATTTATCCTTTAATGAAAGAAGCACTGCTTTATTGCAAGATCTGAGGAAATCTTGAGGAGATTTGTATGCTAATTCGGTGGTAGAGGGCCCCTACTGCCCGAGAAGCTTTGTTCATATGGTTTAGATAAGTAACTTAGCCTTGTTTCACTCTTAGTTTAAGCAATTTTCTAAACTTTACGTTTTTATACTCACTTGCAGTGGATGCTACAGTCAGTCTTATTCTTACGAAACTGTTCCAAAATACCACTAACATTGGATGAGATATAACTGTAGTATTTTAGGACTTAGTTGTATTTTTTTTCCAAAACTTTATGTTTTATGCTCATTTCCATTGAATGATACAGCCAGACTTGTTTTTACAAACTATTCCAAAATATCACTCATATTGAACGAGATAGGGCTGTAGTATTTCAGAGATTAGTTTCATTTTAGTTTAGTTGTAATACTTCAGAGGTAGATGGCACTTTAGTTGAATTCTGTCATTGTATTTCAAGTTTGATAATGGCACTTTAGTTCAATTATGTTCACTGTATTTCAAGTTTGATTGATTGCATTCTTGTTTAGTTTTGTTTAAATGTATTTCAAGTTTCATTAGTTAGTTGTATGCTAGTTTTGTTCTATTGGACTTCAAGGCCTACATTATTTACAAACTACTCTTGTTGTGAACCTCTTCCAACATATCATAATATGGACAGGAGTTAGTGATATTAGTCCAAGGCCTTGACTGTTCTGCAATCTCTTTTAACGTCACAAACAGCCTTCTTCCCAAAACTTTTCCAAAAGATTTCTAACTTCCAAATAAGGCTTAGTAGTGAAAATTTGAGTTGTAGAATGGATTAATCTCAGTGTCATAGGTTAATTTAGAGTAGATTTCCTCACTCTGTCAGCAGACTATCTTTTCCAAATGTGTTCCAACAAATTTCTAGTCATGGATAAGATTTTATCTGTGATATTGTAGGATGTTGTTTGCTTAGAAGAACCTCATTTGCATTAAACTTGTCCTTTTCTCTCTTCCAACATATTTATAATGAATTAATTGGATTAAGTTCATGTTGTGAGTTATTTTCTTGATATGGATTATTTTCTTTATCAAGTTTAGCATTCTTTGTTCTTAGGTGCTATACATAGTCTAGGGTAGATTTTGCTCTGTTTTTCATCATTTTCCTAATTAGGGACAGAATTTAAAATTACACTCTGTTTTGAGTCTAAGGTTTCCTTTTCTTTTCTTTTTGACATAGATTTGATTTCATCTTTTGAACATAGAGTAGCATATTAAGTACTAAAAAGACAAAACCCCCAAAAACAATAAGAAAAACACATACAACGAAGTAAGGAAGAGGTCACTTAGGCACATATAGTGCACCACACTTCAACAGTTTACTAGCCCTGGTTGACAATTTATGACATCAACTTAGGAACACTAAGTTGAGCAGACAATCTCCACCTCTATGTTATATCAATGATATATTTATATGTGACATTAACTTACAAGGTAATTGTAACTATGTAACTACCTTTTTTGGTGAATTCGATTGCATGGTATAACAGATTATGTTCCGAATTAAACAATTGAATAATATTGAATATAAGGTGTAATCAAAAAATTTGATTAGCCCTTTCAACACAGTACAAATAAATAGCAACCAATTAAAAATCCTAGGACAAATAGTTTGACTAAAATCCAAAGTTAATTGCGTATGAAGCTAAGAAAGAATATTACCCAGTAACAAGAGATAAAACTTATGATACATTAGTGTTTATAATGAGCTCAACTATGAGTGTTCGTTAGAGGAGGATCAATGGGTTAAAGATCTCGAAGGTGTTTTAAATGTTTTAAACGTCTTGTTTAATGAAAAGAATCTACTTTCCAGAATTTATGCCATTTTCAATTTCCAAATGAATACGTGCCTTTATATATTATATTGTGATTTATTGTGATAATGCTCATTTTGGTGGATACTATTCTTTTGGATGATTTTGGTAATTTTTTCCAAATTAGAGGTTATAGGAGCCAAAGGATTGCATATTTGAAGTAGATACTAGTCAATGAGAAGCTAGGATCAACCTCTAGAAGTAAGGTGTGTCCCTCTTCTTCCTCCTCTTTATTTCGATTGTTTACACTTAGGTAAATAGGGGATTGTAATTGTTACACAATAATTTTTCACCATCCTTGCAATCCCCCGTCCTGCACATTGGAGGGCCTCTTTCATGACCTGTGAGCAGTGACATAACCTGAAACCACTTTCATGGCATCCCCCTTTACAAGGAAAATCATTCCTCTGAAGAAAGTTTCCTTGGAAAATCCCTAAAAACTGATCTTTTGGCCTTGGTGCGACTAGCTAGTTCAGCCCTCGCACCAATGGGGAAAATCCACCAAAGAGGGTGTGCTAACCGGTGCCGTGTCCCGGCAAGAAGCTCAGGACGTGCTGTGATTAATAAGGATTGTTAAATAAATGGTGGAAGTTTGATTCCAACAAACTCCCGAACGAGTTCCCAAAATGAGTTGGAGGTTTAATTTATTCCAATATGTATGGGAGGTGGTTTTCCACCTATCATGGAATCTTCCTTGAGGATAGGGCCAATCCCACAATTGTAGGGATCCCAACTCCCCTTCCAACATATATATAAGCTTTCTATTTTCCCTTAGCTAGCTAGAATCAAGAGCTAAATCTGTAGCAAGGAGACTATCGCTAGACAGCCTTTGAGAGCCAAGCCGAAGATAGAGAGCTTTGTCCCATTCCTGACAAGCTTCATTGAGCTTCGCTTTCGACCCCACAGAAGGAAGATCCAGCATCAGAGCTTTGGGTAATATCTTTCCTTTGTTATTATTAATGATAACTGAATTTGATTATGGTTTCATTCATGTTTCTTGTCTTTGATGCAATGAATTACATACTCTCTGACTGATGTATGGTTACAAGATTTAGATTCTATGCTGTGTATCGCTATGTTTCTTCACATGTGTGCAGGTGTACGGACGTGTTAAGCAGAAGGATCATGATCTGCCAAAGCGTAGGACGGGAAGCGTCATCCTTTCTTCAACAACGATTGCATAGGACCTGAGGTAGGCAACTTGTTATGTTTTTTCATTTTTGTAACTAGAGGCCTGTGTCACTGCGTGTCTGATTGTTGCTAGGGCCGATCTGGGCTAGTAGGGATCGCCTCTGTCTGCAGAGGGGATTTACCTCTCCAACCAATTGGGGACTCCGCTAGGGAACTTGATTGGAGTTTGTCTTGTCTCTTTTGATTTCTTTTGTCTTCTGTCTTCTTGATTTTCTCTTCTGGTCTGTCTCTTTCTGGTGTAGAACCTCTGTTCAACTCCCACCATACATTATCTACTCTCTGTTTTCTATTTTTCATTCCTATCCTTAGTAAACTCAATTGGCATGATTTTTAGCCTAACAGTCATGCCAGCTGGTGCTTCTTGCTAGTTAGGCACCCGCCCCAACCCTGTTTTGGTGCCATATGCAGCCAAACAGTCACACCAACCCTATTTGGTGCTAGGGTTTACTTTTTTTTTAGCCCTCTAAGTCTGATTTTTGGTTTTGGTGTTGTTTTTCCAACTGTCTGAGTACCTTGAAGTCCTTTTTGACTATGGTTGACTTCCATCCTTCGGTTTTTTTCTCTCTACCTTCAGTTTTACATTCTAGCCCTAGGGCATCTAGGTGCTATTGTGTGCTGAGCCTCTCGTAGGATTTTTTGGTTTTCGCTTGTTCAGTCAACTTTGTTTCTACTTCCTTGCATTCATTTGGTTGGTTTCTATCGTATCATTGCGTTATTTGAGTGATTTCTCTCTTTCTCATTCAAGTTTCGCTTTGTCTCATTTTGAGCCTAGATTACATGGTTCGTATGAGTTTTGTTGGGATTCCTCTTTGATTTGAAGGATTTCCCCATCAGTTTGGGGTCTGATTGTGTGTTGAGTGAAATTTCTTGCTTTTACTCTTTCGTTATCATTTCTCAAATTGGTCTCTTATTATTTTTCATTTCGTTTGGTGCATTTCAATCTAGAACATTGAAAATAAAATAAAAAACAAATTCTTGTTGCTTTTGATTAGTTAGTGAAAATTGAAAAACTTTTCTGAATTATTAGTGTTATATAACTCTAAGAGAAAAGCTTTTAGTTTCATTAACGTGCATTAGAGACACTAGCGGTTGTTTTGTGATCATTTTGTTATTGTTTGAAAAGATCTCAACCTTCCCGTAGTTAGCTATTCATCGAACAAATTGATTTGTAGTGGAATGTAGTGTGCATTTAGAGAATTTTTGAGACATAACATTCAGTAGGGCTTGCAATTGAAACATAATTGAAGATCAACTCTAAAAATTTATTCAATTTACCTTAAGGCAACATTGAAATATTAACGAAATATCTAGAGGTCTAGGCTAGTGACGTGTTTTGGCATCGTTAAACCTAGTAGATGTCATTCACCTCTTGGCTTTAGAAAGCACTAGTACGGGCTTGTGCTCCCCGTACCATCGTGTATATAAAGGGAGACCCCACTAGGTTGCCATCTTTTATCTGTATGAAGACGAGTCTGCTGCCTTATACCCGTGATACACTGGACACAGCATTCGGGGAGATTAACTGCACGTACTTCAAGTCCTTGGTTGATTTCTTTTTCATTTTTTAACCAAGGTGTATATGTCAGTTCACGGATATCTGGTACACCCATCTTCCTAGATTACCAGAACAGTCATTTTGATCTTTTCTGACTCATAAATTTGAAAATATCATCAAGCGCTTGTCCTTTCATGCTTGTTTCCAATCTGAAAGCAATGGAGTCACCTTTTTCCTCTTTCTCGACTCTTAAAGATGAAACAGTAGAGTTTTGTTTCAATGTTTTAAAAATTAACTGCCCACGAAATATTCCTGGTTAAAGTTAGTTTCCTTAGGGTGTTTTTCTAAAGTTGTTTCTAATGGCAACTTTTCTGGAGTTCACCAACCAAGGAATCCCCTTCGATGGGAATTCAGGTCCTTTTCCTTCTTTTGGAAATGTTGGTGCTCCTTATATGTCAACGTTGTCCATTCTTGGGTTAATTGTTGGGTTTCCTATTTGGTTGTTTTCAACCTTTGTGGTCTCAAATGTCCCGGCTACTGTTCAATCAGTTCCTCCGCCTGAACAACGCCATGCTGAGTCCAAGGTGGACCTCTCCCCTTCTTCACCTGTTTCTGCATCCTCCTCTTCTACTTCGCCTGGTGAAAGTTTGGATTCGAGTAACTAGGTGGCTAAGAAGAAAAAGAAGAAGAAAAAGAAGAAGAAGTCCAATAAGAGAGAGGCTAAGGCTACAACTACTGCTCCTAAAATTTTCGCTCTTGATAAACCTTCCAACCCTCCGTGGAAAGTTAAGTTCCCTTGCATGATATGCCAGGGAAACCATATTCTTCGAGATTTCCCTGGCATTCCCAAGGTGCTCAAAGTATGGTCCAATGGTCGTCTGTCGTTGCCTTTGGCTTCCAGGAGTCAAGTTGGGAGCACATCTTCATCTAGTGCTGGTAAAGCTCCTAAGAAGCAGGGTAAGCTTACCAATCCCTATAAGTTGTGTGGGGGCCACTATGCCATTCACCTTTGTCTGTATATGGATGAATCCAAGCGAGTTTTAGACAACTCGGTTGTTTCTGCGTCATGCCTTCTGGCTAGTTACAAACAGCTTTCTTTGAGTCCTCCACCAGCTGATCCTACGATTGGTCAAGAGTCATCCTTGTTCGATCCCGCTACCTCGGAAATTTAGATTCAGGAATCCATCCCCGACCAACCATGGGGTCGTGGACGGCGTTGAACCGGCCCCGTCCGTAGTGCACTAGGTCTTTTTGTTGAAAGTGGACCCCTTACATCCCCGGTGCCTCTGCTCCTTTCCTCTCGGGATTCCTAGAACTTCGAGAAAAATTATCCTGTCCCTATACCTCAAGAAGCTGCTCCTCCGCCTCCCGTGATAGAGGTCCCGGAGGATACCCCTCCCACCTTCAAGATGGAGGTCGTGGAGGATGCTCCTTCTTCTTCTGTAACACCAGGGGAAGACCATCTCGGTTCGATGGTAGCCCCTCCAAATAGTTTGGTCGCTTCCTTTGATTGGAATCGATTTGCAAGATATCGCCTTCCGTCTTATGTGCCTTTCGAGATCACAGTACAGGCCTTTGGTCTGGTTGTACCCAGCACCATTATAGACGAAGGTGCGTCTGTTAGTGTTATATCCTCAACTACTTGGAAAGATTTCAGTTCGCCATCGCTTGCGCCTGTTACGCAGAATCTATTGGCATTTAATAGAAGAACGAGTCAACCGTTAGGGATCCTTCCAAGGTTACCTGTTACTTTGGGAGGTAAAACCGTCCATATGGACGTGATGGTTGTTCCAGGCCCCTTGAATAATTGATTTTTGGGAGCGATTACACCTATGCCATGGGAGCGTTTGTCTTCCTCTCCTCTTCGGTGTGGTATGCTTTCCACATGAAGGACTCGGATGATGACCCTTGATCAACTTTCATTCTTTGGTCCTGATATGGCAACTGGCCCGCCATCATCCCTTCCTGGTTTTTATCCACCCATTGTATCCGCCCCACCGCAGGTCAACTATGTGGCTACCTATCCCGTGCTTGTGTTAAGTGATGATGCCGTTGTGCATAGTGTGTTGGGGGCATTGGGTCCCGATTTCCGAGATGTTTTCCTTCCATCGAGAGTGGAACTCTTGGAAGCGATGACTTCTTGTTCATTATGATGAGGTCGTCTGGAGCAGAGTTCCTTGTCTTGTGTCAAGCTCCTTAAAAAATTAAACAAGGGTGTTCGGAGAAAAGTTCGTTTCCTTGTGTCAAGCTCCTTAAAAAATGAAACAAGGTTTTCAGAGCAGGGTTCTTTTTCTTGTGTCAAGCTCCTTAAAAAATGAAACAAGATCTACGGAGCAGATTTTGTTTTCTTGTGTCAAGCTCCTTAAAAAATGAAACAAGCTCTTTGGAGCATAGTTCCTTTTCTTGTGTCAAGCTCCTTAAAAATGAAACAAGTTCGACGGAGCATAGATCATTTTGTTGTGTGAAGCTCCTTAAAAAATGAAACAAGCTCTTTTGAGGATAGTTTCCTTAATGTGTCAACCTCGTTAAAACAATGAAACACTTTCTTGCCTAATTTGAGTTCATGCAATATACATCATAAAATCCCGCCGAGTCTTTTCGCATCTTCGAAGTTGAACCTTCACTCATCTCGCCTTTTCGATATGGATTGAAGTCAGGGACAGGTACTCGAATTGAGTCACTACGTCAGTATGCATTTTTCAAATATAGTTTGTTTCCATTTCAAGCTTGTGTAAAAATGAAACCGGTTTCAAGCATAGTTTATCTTTGTTTCAAGCTTGTGTAAAAATGAAACCAACTTCAAGCAGAGTTTTCTGATTTCAAGCTTGTGTAAAAATGAAACCTTTCCCATTTCACCTCTTGTGATTGCCATTTTATCAGCCTGTTTTTTCCAGATGAGCCTTGGTTTTCTCACTCCATCGTCACTATCTGCTTGGCCGATCATATGCCTTCACTTGGTTGTTTTACCCATTCCCGAGGAACTGCTGTGATGAGTGGTCTTGTTAGCCAGACTCTTAACCTTTACTTGTTTTGAGCAATTCCACCATCACCGAAACTATTTTCTTCCCTTTATACCACTCGTTCCTCCAGGAGGAGTCAAATTTTAGATCTTTTTTGACTCTCTAAAATTGAAAAAGTTTGTCGAGTCACTTGTCATTTTGATCTCTTTAAATTGGCTGCGAAACAACATCTACCCAGTATATGTTTACCCCTTTTTCAGGCTGGGATATATTATTTACGAAAAAGGAATACCCTAGCCTATTGCGACTAGGAGGTTTTCTTAGACATAGTTTTCTACCTTTTCAGATCTGAGGAACTATATATGAAAGGGACTGTTGGAGTTTACTTTTCCACTGCATTTTCAAACTCTCTAAACATGAAAAGACACCGAGTTCTTCCTTTGTCAGAATCGTTAAAACCTGATGACATCGGATTCCATCGTAATGAAAATACTTGAGTTCCTCCTTCCTAGGGCTCATTAAATGTACTAGGTTGGACTTGTTCGAAGTACAAACTTATATGAAAATCATATGGTATCCTTTCTAAGCTTGTGTAAAAATAAAGAGGTACTCACCAAAAATGGTGGGGGAAAATTGGAACCAGTATCATCGTCGTGTTGGCAGTATGTCGCTCTTGAACATGGCACTTGTTTGCATTCGTGTTGGGTTGGGAACATCTCATCTCATTTTCTGCTTGCCTCCATGGGTTTGGGTAATCCGTTTTGACCGCTCATCTGCTCTTTGCCACATCATCGTGACCTTAGATCCTTTGATGTCAAATGCTTCCAAATCCAGTGTCGTGCTGCCGATATGTTCAAGAGAAGTTGACCTTTGCAGTTTTTTACCCTCCTCTGATTCTCTATTGATTATGATTCACAAACATTATGTTCCTCTATCTCGTGTCGATGATGTGGGAAACACTATGGCCCACCTTCGATCAAGGTCACTTCCTGTCAACTTCACTTCATTATCTAGGAAGTTGATCTAGATACTCTCTTAGGTACTTTGGAGCCCGTATCCCCTCAATGGTGTTCTTCGTAATGGTGACGGATGCAAGGTTTTCGGGGTCAGCTCTCTCGATCGAATGATTCTCGCTAGTGTTCGACGCCGCCTCACCGTCTACATTCCATGATCGTACCTCTAATACCTTGAGGGTAATCAATAATAGTGGTGGATCCTCTCGCGTTTCGTTAATGGATTTCATCAATACTGTCAAAATCGAAAATGTTCTGGACCCTGCTCTCGCGATATGAACACATGCTAGGACTTGTACTCCGTTGGGGTCGAGATGGAGCGCAAGACCCTAGATTTTTTTTGATGGAATCCAGGCTGCGGTTTTTGTGAATTATCATGATTGGTTACATGACTCATTGATTGGATGGCTGCGACCATGCCTGAGTCTATTTATTTATCCTTTCTGGATGGCTGCATCCATACCTTGGATCCTGATTATTGTATACTCTATTATGGATGGCTGCGCCCATACCACACATCATGTATTTGAGATATCAGTTGTATTTGGCTACGTAGGTGTTGTAGCCCCTACAACACCCTCCAAAAAGACCACCATTTCAAATTTTTGGAGCCCCTTAAAACTAAAGAGAAACTATCAAGTCGCCAAGTCGCCAAGTCGCAAAGTTAAACTATTGATGAAAACCGCGACCCCGTGACCCCGCGACCCCGCGACCCCAGGTCGCCAGGTCGCCAGGTCGCAAGGTCACAAATCTCCAACTTTAACGAAAAGTGCGACCCAGCGACCTTGCGACCTCGCGACCCCAGGTCGCCAGGTCGCCAGGTCGCTAGGTCGCAAATATACAATTTTAATGAAAAGTGCGACCCAACGACCTCGCAACCCAGCGACCTCAGGTCGCAAGGTCGTAAGGTCGCAAAACCCTGGAATTAATTGATTTGCGACCCAGTGACCCCCATTAATTTCCCGCACGTGCAACCTTCTATATAAGGGAGGTCGCGAGGTCACAGTTTACACATTCAGCGATTTGAAAGAAAACGCCTCTGACAGCTCGACTGGCGCGATTTTCCCGGGTAAGTTGCCATTTCCTCCTGCTTTTTCCATTATGAACATTTCTTGCCAAACCCATGTCCCCTTAGGCACTTAAATTTCCCTTTGTCTGAGCTTTTATATTTTTTGAGTGTTTTGTGAATCTGCTTCCTCCATAAATGTCCAGCCTCACCACATTTCTGGTTCAAACTCTCGTAGCTTTGCCCCTTGCTCTTAAAACCATTCCTCAGCTCTGCCTGGACCCAGCTAACTTATAAATCCTCAAGAGGAGGGAGAAAAGAGAACTCACGGCCGCGCGCGCGCAAAACCCCCCCCGCAAGCCTTGTCCCCCCCCGCAAGCCTTGTCGCGACCACCCAACACCCAGTCGCAGTTTCTGCTGATCCACAAAGTCGCTTCCTTCCGCATTTCGAGAGTTGCGACCTTGAATAACGAAATGACCTGTCGCGAGGTCACAAGGTCGCACTCAGACCTTTTTCTTTATAATCCACGAGCTGCAACAGATTCAGAATCAGAGCCTCAAATATACGTGTCTTACCTAAATTTCATCACTAAACTATAACTGGTTTTATATCATCATGTCGTTCTTATCTTGGGATTCCTTTATGAATTTGACAGGTGAACTTCAAGAAGACATAGAGTGCATACCTGTTTTATCAGATTCTAGTGACATGGCGCCCCCGCTATCTCGAAGGAAGGACAAGCAAGTGGTGGAAGAAATTGATGAGCTGGAAGTGGTGTCCCCACCCCCAATATACAGGGATACACTATGTACATTTGAAAAAGAAGACAGTATGCGATGGTACCAAGTGTATCATGAGTTTGCCATGCCGGAAGAGGAATTTCTAGAAGACCTCCCAGACCAGGAATTATACTTGGCAGTCAAAAAGTCCAAACTACATCTGGCAGGGGCGCATCCAGCCATATTTCCATGTCTAGAGGTTATAGATTGGATCATACAAAAGATGGATCCCAAGAATTTTGTGATCCGAGACAGCGAAGGCAGGGCTTTCGCTACGCTCGTAGGCTCGGATGCTCACCTTTACTACTCGTTGCCTCGCCCAGATGAGAATTTCACTCCAGAATGGGATATTACTCACGCTGTTCCGATAGTTGATACTATTAGACAATGGTGGGAGGAGCCCGAGAAGTTTAAGGTCAAGAAAGACTAAGAATATCCGGTGGCTAGCCTGAGAAAGGTTTATAAACTGGTTGCCGCCATGTTTTGCAGGCTTTACGGGCGCCCGGATTGCTCCATTTTCAGTGGTAGTTGGGCTACTATCATGGAGTATGTGACAACACACGGCACCTGTTTCAATTGGGCAGGCATATTAATGACTTCGATGCAGACCAACTTGAACACGGCATTGGCCCCAGATGAAGGAATTCCTGCCGAATTTTACATGGCCTCTTAGCTACTGGATGCTGTCTGCGCAAGAGTACACTTTGAGGGATGGGCACACAACTGGGATTCTGAGCAGTCACGTGCAATTCATCTACAAATTAGGGTATTTTGGGAGTCCAAATACAAACAGGATATAGATCAGATCTCCCAGATATTTATTCCCTCTCTGTATAGACACTTATTTGGCCAAGATGCCCACTGCATGTCTTGTCGGGCCAAGGAGACGCTAGTCAAAGTAGCACACTGGTTCCCTTTCCCCGGATATACCATCATCCGAGTCTTTGGATCTTATAGGGCACCACATGCTATGCCTCGCTTTGTGACAGACAAAATGTTGATTCAGGAAGTATGCTTCCAGATGTCTCAAGGCTTCTCCAGCGTCGTCTCTAAAGGTAAGAAGAAGCCGTGGCCCACGCTACCCCTCACCATTGGCGCATGCACAGTTAAAGACTTCAGGGAAGTAGCAGCAGAGGGAGAAGCAATGAAAAGTTATCAGCTTGGGGCGCTTGAACACCGAACATATGACCCGGAGAGAGTAGTTCCTGAACAATGCCTGAAAGCTAAATTCAAATGGACTTATCAGCATATTGAGCGCCCGGCAGAAGACGAGAGAAGGAACTGGTATAGTTCTGAGACACAATTTGCTCCGGGAGTAAACATAGTCCAAGAAGATCCAGATGATCAGAGCTTAGAAGACAGAGGTCATCAGTTAGGAGGTTCCTCTTCCTCTTTACCCAAGAAATCTCGGACCAACACAGGGTTTACCCCATCCATCCAACAGAAAGAAGGTGAAGCAAAAGCCCAGCAAGAAAGGGAAAAGAAGATAAAAGAGGATGAGGAAGCACGCCAAAAGAGCGCAACAGCAACACAGAAGAAGAAGCAGGCCAAGGAGGCCAGGAAAGAAAAGGAGGGAAAGGAGGCGCAGGCCGCAGCAGAACGGGCCCTTAAGGCAGAGCTGGACAAAGCAGAAGCTGAATGCCAAAAGAAGGCCGAACAGGTGGCGGAAGCTGAGCATCAAAAGAAGGCAGAACAAGCTACTGCAGCTGAGCGGAAGAGGAAGGCCGAAATAGAAGTAGCCGCAGAAGCTGAACGCCGGCGAAAGGAAGAAGAGGAAAAGAACACAGAAGAAAGGGAGGATGACATGCTGGAAGATATCGAGGTAAATCCCCTCGACATACCTCTGGGCGGTACCAATCTTTCTGATGTTAGATCCCCCCAGGGGCAGGAAGAGGATGTATTTGATCTCACCAGACTCACATTCGATCAATTCTCTTTCAAAATCCGGCAAGAGAAAAGAAGGTCACTGGCGCAAAGTCCCTCTGCCACATCCACGGTTGCAACAGGCAAAGACATAGTCCTTGATACCAGGACTAATCCTGTAATGATAGCATCGGCGGGTACTACTTTCGCCGCAGCCACAGAAGAGAACGTAACCAGAATGAGTAGAGAAATAGTCTCTCTACAAAATAGATTGCAAGCAGCTGAACAACGCGAGAAAAGAGCAGAGTAGGAAAAAGCAGAGTTGTGAGCAGAAGTTCAACAACTCCGAAATCAGACTCCACTGGTAAATGAGGTCCCACTGGCCATTTTCAAGGAGTGTGAAGTGTTATAAGTAATCATGAGGCAGGTGTATGGAGAAATGTTTACCATCAAACAAACAGTCGCCCCACTGGCAAGAGCACGAGCAGAAACCAAACTAAAGCACGAACAGCTCAGGGAGGCCTCATAGGCCTTAGATAGGATGATGGGATGGACAGTACAATACCCTCAGGCACTTGAAAATTTGCCCAAGAGGGATTGGATTCACACACAGGATGCTAAGGTTCAGCTCCGTATGGCAATACAATCTAAAGACAAACTATCTAAGGACCTGGACAAGGTAATGTCTTCATACAATCACCTGATCAGCAGTATCGACTTGATGCACACTTTGCATCACATTTCGTCTCTTGGGGCACTGGACGAAGAGAAAGCCTGGGAGCAAGTGGATCAGGACATCTAGTCATTTCTGCAGCCTATCAAGCAAGCCGCTGCTGCGCCCGAGCCCTCAGCTTCTCAAGAACATCTGAGTCAGTTTATTGCCATTCCAGCTGGGATTTATACCAAGCTTTCCTCATTGTCAAACCAGATCTCACAGAAAAGGGAAACCTTGGTGCCAAATGCTTTGGAATGCATGCATCAGTTGAAGGAGGAGGTTCCTCTAGTTTCCCCCATAGCAGCAGAGTACTAGACATGGCGAGATTTTCTTAAGGAGCAGCAGATTGACGCCTCTGACCTCAACATTGCACGTCCATCTCCGCAGCCCGGTAGCAGCAAGTCATGAGCAGCAGTCAGAAATAGGTCGCAGGTCGCACCACTCAACAAGTCGCAGGTCGCACTGTCTATCCAGGTCACAAGTCGCACTTACCATCCAGGTCGCAAGTCGCACTTACCATACAGGTCGCAGGTCGCAACCTCTTCGAGGTTGCGAGGCAACTCAACAGACAGGCAGGCGAAAAGTCGGGAAGCCCAAAGGGCAAGTTTTGTGCTATAAAACTCCCTACGGGGAAAGTGTGTAGGGGGCTTTTTCTTTTTGGAAACTCAAGAGCTACATGGCATTGTATTGAAAGATTATACACTTGTGCATATGAATATAGATTCTTGTTAAAACACCCTATGGTTATGATGTGTTTTACTGTGCGAACACTGTGTGTATTCCTTGTACAGTTTCAGAACATCCTATGATTAATGAAGCTGCACTCCTTATGTCATCATTTATGCGTCATGGCTATCTGTGTTGTATCAATGATGTTCATTTTATCATCTGGTCTATTAATGAATGTTAATGAACTATTTTGTTAGCATTTTGTTTTATCTTTCAGGAAGTTAAGGGGTATCTTATCATAAAGAACTATTTCTTTTGTGATCAGATTACCTTATAAGCATTACCCCCAAAGATGTGTTGCTAATGACATCTCTTGAGGTGTACATGCTTTATCTATAATCTTGCTACGCATAGTGTTTGATTCATGTTTAATACATCAATCTTGTATTTTGTATCATGTGAATAAGTGTATGTCCACAGGTTCAAACAGGTTCTTTTGAGACCGAAGGGAAGGCGTCTTAAGTGGTAGTCGGACCCACACCCCGGACGGGATCCCTACTCCAAACGGTTCAAGGTCTAATTGGGACTTTTTACCGGGGAGATCTCCTACTGTTGGCCGGACAAATTTTCCCGTCAACAAATTTGGCGCTAGAAGGAGGGCCTGATGGTAGCCTCCCAGCATACAACGAACTTTCCATCACAAACTCCCCAAGGGGAGGTCATAAACAATGAAACTTTCCCTCCTCCTCTGGAAGATATCCCAGGGAGGGAGACTCGATATTACGAAATCACCAGAGCGCAGTTAAGAGCCTTGTGCCCAGCTGCCCGCGATCTTATCAACAACTTACAGTTTACTCCAATCATGGAATACCTTGCCCATACTAGAACCCCTCCTGAGAACATCACTCGGAATGGTGCCCCTGCAAGTACCATACCCGAACTCATAAATCTCATGTTGGAAGACCTCGCAAATGCTGTTGAGGAAAATGACCCGATTCTCCAAGAGGGTGAAGAATTTGCTGACACCGAACCTTTCCCCGACTCCCAGCCTAACCAGACTCGGCAAAACAACAACCAGGCACACCCCCCACCTGGGGATGGTGAGGAAGACAGAGGTCAAGGAAATGTAGACGGGGGAAATAGGGCTCGTAGAAATGAAGGAGAAAGGAATAGAGCTCGTAGAAATGAAGAAGAAGGAAATAGAGGCCGAGGGGCCAGAGGTAGAGGAGATAGGGGCCGAGGCCAAGGAAACCAAGCTCGCAACCGTCACCCAAACCCAATGAGGCCTCCTGTCCACAACTTGGGATATCTTAGAGATTTTCTTCACCGTGGGAGACACCAAGACGAACACTCCTGTCACGAGTCAGAAGCATCGGTCTCAGGTTCGGGAGGTGAATCTGAACATGAGTTTAGGCAACACCAGCGGGCTAGGAGAGTGCAACCCCTAGCCTGGATGGCTCAATCCCCATTAAATATTCTGGGCCCACTCCAAGATCTGCCTAGGCATCCGGAGAAACACCTCCCCAAGTTTGACCCTGAGAAAGGCACCTTAGCTGAAGATCATATCAGCAGCTTCTATTTTTCTCTGCAAATCATGAGAGTCCAGTCCGATGATGTCGCATGTCGACTGTTCCCCCATACCCTCGAAAACAAAGCGGCCACATGGTACCGCTCTCTCCCTAGTGCCTATATCACTTCATGGGACCAATTCCATCGCGTATTCCTGCAAAAGTTTTCAGAAGATAAAACTCCTTCCATGCTTCTCATGGAATTGAGAACCATCAAGTGTCATAAAAAGGAGAAGGTTAAGGACTTCAACCAGCGCTTCGCTACCATACTGCAGGAATTTCCCCCCAACCTAGCGTTGTATGACTTAATCACCATTGACTACTATACCAAGGCTCTCCCTAGGGACATTGTCGTTTTCGTCAAACGTGAAGCCTGCGCTACCCTTACGGATAATTATGAGGCTGCTCTCGCCGTGGAGAAAGGCATGCTTTTGATAGGAGCCATCGATCATGAAGGGAGAGATGATCACAAGCCTAACACCAAAAGAGGTCAGTTCTCCACTCCTAAGAACACCGATAGGGACAAAGATACGTTTGATTTTGAAAGCATGGCAAAAACCCTCAAGCTCTTAACGAATGAAGTCACTGACCTAAGGAGAAAGGGCACATAAGCCACAACTAGCACTAAACCACCCAAACCTTTCTTCAGAAAAAGTAATCCCAACACTAACAGACCTCCGTCTAACCCGAATACTGCCCTCAATGTGGAAGAGATAGGGAAAGATAATTTCTGTTCTTTCCATCAAGCTGCCCACTCTGAGAAAACGTGCCCTCAATGGGTTGGCAGCATGACAGCAGTAGTTAATCAACTTTTAGATGACCAAACTCCATGGGATGTGACGGAGGATGATGTTTCAGATCACGATGAGGATCCGCCCTCGAACGAAGAACCAGGATCCTCTATCCTTGCTTTTGACATAATCCGAGGTGGGGACAATCTTACCTCCATTGATATCAATATGGCAGATACTCCCAAAGACCAGCCCTTGTGGAATTATAGTCTAAGGAGCAAAGGACCTGTTCTCGAGAAATCTTATGAAGACAAGAAAAGGGCTTTTCTAAGGAAAATTCTGCCCCTAGGAAACGGAAAACAATCTGCTCCGGAGAAGCCCACCAACAACATTACCCGAACAAGTCAAAAGGGTAAGCTCCCGACAGAATCCTCCAAGACCTCTACCGAGCCTAGCCCTCAAACAGAGTCTAGCTATAACATTGTTGAGGATATGAAAAAAACAAGAGCAAACATCTCTCTCTACGAGCTGGCTCGCATTACTAACCAAAGAGAACTCATTCTAAACGCTTTCGCAAATACTTCAGCCACGAAGACTGTGAGCAACACTTCTGCGCAAGCTGGTCCAGATGTACAGTCCATAGTAAACGCCATCAATACCAACTCAAGAGGATCCACACCTCCTTTCCTTTTGTCCTTCGAGATTTTCAACTTCAATGTCCACAACTGTCTAGTCGACTCCGGTGCCTCAACAAACGTCATGCCCCTATCTGTCTGTAAGAAGCTAAACATTCGCCTGGAGAAGACTGATGCAAAGATCATACAGCTTGACAGATCACAAGTGCCAGCCGTAGGAGAGTTGAACAATGTCATCATCCGCCTGTCGTCAGACTCTAGGGTCCATTAATGCATTGACATTGTGATTGTCGACATCCCTGAAGCATATGGCCTATTGCTCAGCAGGGACTGGTCGAGCAAGTTGCAAGGCTATTTCACCACTGACTGGTCCCACTTGTGGCTTCCTTACAAGGGGCGGAACAATCAAATCAGGGTCGAAAACGAACCATACATGAAACACACCGTGACTGATTTGGATGCCGTTAATGAACCCATCAGCTTTGCCCAGGAGGAACTTGGCATGTGTTTTCTGGAAGCTATATTCAGATGTTACCGACCCCCTCAATCTTCCGTTGGTCCCGAGGTCCAATCTGAACTAGCACTAGTCGCGGAGGAACAAGTCACCCCTGTCTCACCAACGATAGAAACCCCTCCGCAACCTATCACCCTGACGGAGCCGGAAAGTGACCTGTGGACCTTGTATTATGACGGTTCCAAGACTCATGACGGAGCTGGCGCAGGTTGCATATTGCTTGACCCTCACAAGAATAAGTTCTTAATCTCGTGCCGGTTAGAGTTCCAGTGCACCAACAACACTGCTGAGTATGAGGCATTAATCCTCGGACTTAAGAAGGCACTGGATTTGAAGGTAAAATGTTTACAGGTAATTGGAGATTCCGAAATTATCACTCGCCAGGTACGCAACACTATCCACTGTTTATCTCCACATTTAAAGGCGTATCAATAAGAGGTATGGCGATTGATTTCTGCTTTTGATGCATTTGGAATTAAATCTATTCTTAGAATGCACAATGCAGCAGCCGATACTCTGGCTAATGCTGCTGCTAGATTTACCCCCTTAAGGGACGGTTTTTCTATTGAAGTTGTATATAGACCCTCTGTGCCAGACAACATTTCTAATCTACGCGTTTTTAACGATGATCAACAGATTTTGGACTTTATGTGCAATGCTGAAGTATTCAAGGACGCGGCGATAGACGAGGAGGAGCATGAGCATGCTTTACAGAGAGAGCATGATGAACACAAAGAGAACATTATGCCCAAGGGGGTGGTGTCATTAGAAAAGCTCTTTGATCTGCAAAGCCAATTCCGCAGGCCTCCGAACACCAAAGTGCAAAGTTCCATATTGGCACATCGGCAAGTGAACTTGGGATCAGATGAGAACCCTAAGTTCGTTAACCTCAGCAAAGACTGTAGTGATGAGGAGGCACGGGCATTCACCCAGTTATTCCGGAAGTATCGCGATGTATTTGCTTGGACATATGAAGATCTACGTACATACGATACCCGTATCATTCAACATGTAATACCCGTGAGAGAAGGCGTTAAGCCCTTCCAACAGAAACTCAGAAAAGTGCATCTAGCTTTGGAGCCAATGATTCTAAAGGAACTTAAGAAGCTCTTGGATGCACGCATTATTTTAAAAGTTCGTCACTCCACGTGGGTGTCAAATTTGGTACCCGTACGAAAGAAGTCTGGTGAGATCCGCTTGTGTGTAGATTTCCGTAATCTGAATCGGACCTCAAACAAAGACAACTACCTGGTGCCCCCCATGGAACAGATATTACAAGCTGTGTCTGGATCTGAGATGTTCTCCCTATTAGACGGATTCTCCGGCTATAACCAGGTGCTGGTAGCTGAACCAGACAGACTGAAAACCACCTTCCGGACAAAATGGGGAACCTTTGCTTTCAGACGCATGCCCTTTGGCTTGATCAATGCAGGGGAAACTTTCCAACGAGCCATGGATATAGCCTTCCGTGGTTTAATAGGGCAGAGCGTGGTGGTCTATTTGGACGATGTCACTGTGTTTTCAAAATGCAGGGGCGATCATTTACGCCACCTCAAGAAAATCTTCGAGAGGTGCAGAAGGTACGGAATATCGCTCAACCCTAAAAAGAGTGTTTTCGCTGTGGCAGAGGGAAACTTGCTAGGCCACATTATCACTAAGCAAGGCATTGTGGTTGATCCAGAACGGGCGAAAGCCATTGCTCAGATTCCTCCCCCGAGCAACAAGAAAGCGATGCAATCTTTCCTGGGGAAAATCAATTTTGTTCGTAAATTCATCTCAGATTTTTCCCAGATAGTCAGGCCACTACAGGGAATGATTAAAAATAATGTTGTATTCCAATGGAATCCCCCAGAAAGAGAGGCCTTCGATAAAATAAAAAAGGCTATAGCTGAAACTCCCTCCCTCCAAAGTCCAGATTTTGGTAAAGGTTTCATCCTGTACATTTTTGCTTCAGACTCCTCGCTTGCGGCTGTCCTCACGCAGAAAGATGGTAACAACGATGAACGACCCATTTCTTTCATGAGTACTGGTTTACAAGGAGCTGAGTTGAATTACCCAGAAATCGAGAAACAAGCCTATGCGGTCTACAAGGCGGTAAAACATTTTAGGCCCTACATCTTGAAAAATCATGTCATGGTTTTTGTGCCACACCTAGCGGTCCGCTCACTTTTCGTGCAGCAAGAGCTAGGCAAAAGGCGGGGCAACTGGGTGGCATGTTTGCAAGAATACGATTTAGAATTTAAACCGGCACATACCGTTAAAGGACAGGGCTTATGTCAAATGGCCGCAGAGGCTGCAAGTGCTCATGAAATTGAAGAGGAATGTTGGGAACAAGAGATCGACATGTATCAGAGCGACCATGTGCCTCAGCAAAGCATCCCTTCTTGGTATTCTGACATTTCAATATATTTGGCCCAAGGCACCATGGACCCTGCTCTTACTGCCCGGCAGAAACGTGCAATAAGACTCAAAGCCGCATCTCACCAACTGATCCAAGGTAGGTTGTTCAAGAAACACCATGATGGGGTCCTGTTACGCTGCTTGGAAACTGACGAAGCGCAGCAAATCTTAACCGAGTTACATGACGGACTAGCTGGAGGTCATTTTGCCGGAGATAATACTGCCCATAAGATAATGCGCGCAGGATACTATTGGCCTAATCTTTTCAGAGATGCGCATGGATATGTTTGAAAATGCATTCAGTGCTAGAAGTTCGCCAACCGAGAAGCACGGCCAGCCGCCCCCTTACTCTCAGTAGCAGTAGAGGAACCTTTCCAACAGTGGGGTTTGGATGTAATTGGTGAAATCACACCTCACTCTTATAAACAACATCGGTATATCCTTACAGCTATTGATTACTTCACCAGGTGGGTCGAAGCAACACCTTTATGCCGAATCAACGATCAGGAGGTAATAGAATTCCTCATGCATTCCATCATTACCAGGTTTGGTGTTGCAACTTCTTTAGTTTTCGATAATGCGACTTATTTCTCATCTTTTAAATTATATGATTTTGCGCTGGAAAATGGTATTATTCTGAAACATTCTGCGAATTACTATCCCCAGGGAAATGGATTAGCTGAGTCCACTAATAAGAATCTTATCCGTATTATCAAAAAGACCCTGCTATCCCACCAGCGCAACTGGCACAATGCCCTTCACAATGCACTGTGGGCTGACCGTATCACTCCCAAGTCCTCTTTAGGCACCTCCCCATTTTTCCTCGTGTATGGAAAAGAAGTTGTTCTCCCTCCTCATCTATCTCTCCCGGCCCTTCAGCTGTCCCAAGAATGTCATGGTACCCCGTGTCCTACCTTGCAGAATCGAATCGACACCTTGCTGAAATTGGAGGAAGAAAGGCAAAAGACCCGGGAAAAGTTTTCCATCCATCAGAGCCGAATCAAAAGATGGTTTGATAGAAAGTCCGTAGGGAAAAAAAATTTTGAAGTAGGAGACCTGGTCCTCAAGTGGGATAAAGCCCATGAGGAAAAGGGGAAGCATTCCAAGTTCCAAGCACTTTGGACAGGTCCTTTCCAAATTAATGAGAAGATAGGATCCCACACTTTTAGATTGCAAACCCTTGAAGGACGAGTCGAGGTCCTCCCGGTAAATGGGCACGACCTCAAACACTATTTCACTTAGCAGCCCTTAGAGGGCTATCTTATTTTTTACCATAGTTTCTTGTATCACTTTTGTTTCAAAAAAAGAAATAAAAAAAATAAAATAAATAAACAAATAAATAAAATAAAATAAAAGTTTAAGGAAGAATTTGTTAGAGCCATGCAATTGGCACACTGCAACAGGTTCTACGCTGATGGAAGGCCTTTTTCGATAGACTCAAAGGCGGCAAAAGCTTGCTTGTTCTCTGCACCTAAAGGTAGCATATCACCGAGCTCGAGTCATCAAGCGGGAAAGCTTACCTCACCAGTCTGAGAGGGTGTCCGCAAAAGGAAAATACAGTGTAAATGGTTACCAGACCAGAAGGGAAAAGAGTTACTCTATGCTACGACAGGGTATCTGGGAAAAACCAAAGTCCTCATACCAGACCAGGAACAACCTCTCTGCAAGCAAAATAAGTCGGGATCCCTCATCCGCCCAGGCTAAATTTCCATCTCAAATAAGTGCCACGAGCACATCTCAAATAAGTGCCTCCGGCACATTCAAAATAAGTGCAATAGCACACTAATAAAGGGTAAAGGATTGAGAAAGGCTTCCTGCGCAGAGAGGTGATGTAACGACTCCGCCGGGGTACTGACCAGGCTCGCTGGCAGCGGAGCAACGTTCATGATTCCTAGGCAGTGACTCCGCCGGGACTGAGAGGTTCGCTGGCAGCGGAGTGACACGATGAGGACAAAATAATCGTACCAGACCTTGTAGCCACCTGGAGTTCTCTAACCCTTCCAGTCCGGAGACCTGAAGAAATGAATTTGGTTGAATGGCGCCCGAACAGGCCAGCAGATTGAGCAACCCAGCTAGGTGCCAAAGGTTAGGAAATGTCAACCACAAGGTAAAAGAAAACAGTCAACATAGGCCCCTCCCCCCCCCCGCCGAGACTAACCATCAACAGAGACTCTGAGTTCCTCCACTGAATCTCCATTTGTTGTAGCCCCTACAACACCCTCCAAAAAGACCACCATTTCAAATTTTGGAGCCCCCTTAAAACTAAAGAGAAACTATTAAGTCGCCAAGTCGCCAAGTCGCAAAGTTAAACTATTGATGAAATCCACGACCTCGCGACCTTGCGACCCCGCGACCCAGGTCGCCAGGTCGCAAGGTCGCAAATCCCCAAATTTAACGAAAAGTGCGACCCAGCGACCTAGCGACCCCGCGACCCCAGGTCGCCAAGTCGCTAGGTCGCAATTATCCAATTTTAATGAAAAGTGCGACCCAGCGACCTTGCGACCCCGCGACCCCAGGTCGCCAGGTCGCAAGGTCGCAAGGTCGCAAAACTCTGGAATTAATAGATTTGCGACCTAGCGACCCGCATTAATTGCCTGCACGTGCGACTTTCTATATAAGGGAGGTCGCCAGGTCGCATTTTACACATTCAGCGATTTGAAAGAAAACACCTCTGACAGCTCGACTGGCGCGATTTTCCCGGGTAAGTTGCCATTTCCTCCTACTGTTTCCATTATGATGCATTTCTTACCAAACCCATGTCCCCTTAGGCCTTTAAATTTCCCTTTGTCTGAACTTTTACATTTTTTGAATGTTTTGTGACCCTGCTTTCTCCACAAATGTCCAGCCTCACCACATTTCTGGCTCAAACTCTCATAGCCTTGTCCCTTGCTCTTAAAACCATTCCTCAAGCTCTACCTGGACCCAGCTAGCTTTTAAATTCTCAAGAGGAAGGAGAAAAGAGAACTCACGGCCGCGCGCGCGCAAAACCCCCCCCGGCAAGCCTTGTCGCGACCTGTGACCCAGCAACCTAGTCGTGAGGTCGCAAAGTCGCGTCCTTCCAGATTTCTGAGAGTTGCGACCCAGCGACCCAGCGACCTGGTCGCGAGGTCGCAAGGTCGCACCTAGACCTTTTCTTGCAATCCGCGACCCAGCGACTCAGTAAACCATGAGCCCATTTATACGTGTCTCAGCTAAATTTCACCACTAAACTATAACTGGTTTTATATCATCATGGCGTTATTATCTTGGGATTCCTTTATGAATTTGACAGGTGACCTTCAAGAAGACATAGAGTGCATACCTGTTTTATCAGATTCTAGTGACATGGCGCCCCCGCTATCCCGGAAGAAGGACAAACAAGTAGTGGAAGAAATTGATGAGCTGGTCGTGGTGTCCCCACCCCCAATATACAGGGATACACTATGTACATTTGCAAAATAAGACAGTATTCGATGGTACCAAGTGTATCATGAGTTCGCCATGCCGGAAGAGGAATTTCCAGAAGATCTCCCAGACAGGGAGAGATACTTGGCAGTTAAGAAGTCCAAACTACATCTGGCAGGGGCGCATCCAGCCATATTTCCATGTCCAGAGGTTATATATTGGATCATACAAAAGACGGATCCCAAGAAGTTTGTGATTCGAGACAGCGAAGGCAGGGCTTTCGCTACACTCATAGGTGCAGATGCTCACCTCTACTACTCGTTGCCTCGCCCAGATGAACATTTCACTCCAGAATGGCCTACTGCTCACGCTGTTCCGATAGTCGATACTATTAGACAATGGTGGGAGGAGCCCGAGAAGTTTAAGGTCAAGAAAGACCAAGAATATCCAATGGCTAGCCTAAGAAAGGTTTATAAATTGGTTGCCGCCATGCTGTGCAGGCTTTACGGGCACTCGGATTGCTCCACTTTCAGCGGTAGTTGGGCCACTATCATGGAGTATGTGACAACACATGGCACGCGTTTCAACTAGGCCGGCATATTGATGACTTCGATGCACACCAACTTGAACGCGGCATTGGCCCCAGATGAAGGAATGCCTGCCGAATTTTACATGGCCTCTTACCTACTGGATGCTGTCTGCGCAAGAGTACACTTTGAGGGATGGGCACACAACTGGGATTCTGAGCAGTCGCGTGCAATTCATCTGCAAATCAGGGTATTTTGGGAGTCCAACTACAAACAGGATATGGATAAGATCTCCCAAGTATTTATCCCCTCTCTATATAGACACATATTTGGCCAAGATGCCCCCTGCATGTCTTAGCGGGCCAAGGAGACTCTAGTCAAAGTGGCACACTGGTTCCCTTTCCCCGGATATACCTTCATCCGAGTATTCAGATCTTATAGGGCCCCACATGCTATGCCTCGCTTTGTTACAGACAAAATGCTCCTTCAGGAAGTATGCTTCCAGATGTCTCAAGGCTTCTCCAGCGTCCTGTCTAAAGGGAAAAAGAAGCCGTGGCCCACGCTACCCCTCACCATTGGCGCATGCACAGTTAAAGACTTCAAGGAAGTAACGGCGGAGGGAGAAGCCATAAAAAACTATTAGCTTGGGGCGCTAGAACACCGAACATATGACCCGGAGAGAATAGTTCCTGAGCACTGCCTGAAAGCTAAATTCAAATGGACTTATCAGCATATTGAGCGCCCGACAGAAGATGAAAGAAGGAAATGGTATAACGCTGAAAGACAATTTGCTCCGGGAGTAGACGTGGCCCGAGGAGATCTAGTTGACCAGAACCTAGAAGATAGAAGACGTCAGTTGGGAGGTTCCTCTTCCTCTTTACCCAAGAAGTCTCGGACCAGCACAGGGCTTACTACGTCTATCCAGCAGAAAGAGGCAGAAGCAAAAGCCCAGCAAGAAAGGGAAAAGAAGATAAAGGAGGATGAAGAAGAACGCCAGAAGAGCGCGACAGCAACGTAGAAGAAGAAGCAGGCCAAGGAGGCCAGAAAAGAAAAAGAGGAAAAGGAGGCACAGGCCGCAGCAGAAAGAGCGCTCAAATCAGAACTGGACAAAGCAGAAGCTGAGCGTCAAAAGAAGGTCGAACAGGCTGCTGCAGCTGAGCAGAAAAGGAAGGCCGAAGTAGAAGCAGCAGCAGAAGCCGAGCGTCGAAAAAAGGAAGAAGAGGAAAAGAACAGAGAAGATAGGGAGGATGACATTCTGGAAGACATCGAGGTGACTCCCCTCGAGATACCTCTGGGCAGCACCAAGCTCTCTAATGTTAGATCCCCCCAGGGGCAAGAGGAGGATGTATTTGATCTCACCAGACTTACATTCGATCAATTCTCTTTCAAAATCTAGCAAGATAAAAGAAGGTCACCGACGCAAAGTCCCTCTGCCACATCCATGGTTGCAACAGGTAAAGACATAGTCCTTGATACCAGGACTAATCCTGTAATGATAGCATCAGCGGGTACTGCTTTCACCGCAGCCACAGAAGAGAACGTAACCAGAATGAGTAGAGAAATAGTCTCTCTACAAAACATATTGCAAGCAGCTGAACAGCGCGAGAAAAGAGCAGAGCAGGAAAAAGCAGAGTTGAGAGAAGAAGTTCAACAACTTCGAAATCAGACTCCACTGGTAAATGAGGTCCCACTGGCCATTTTCAAGGAGTGTGAAGTGTTAGAAGTAACCATGAGGCAGGTGTATGGAGAAATGTTTACCATCAAACAAACAGTCGCCCCACTAGCAAGAGCACGAGCAGAAACCAAACTAAAGCACGAACAGCTCAGGGAGGCCTCACAGGCCTTAGATAGAATGATGGGATGGACAGTACAATACCCTCAGGCACCTGAAAATTTGCCCAAGAGGGATTGGATTCACACACAGGATGCTAAGGTTCAGCTCCGTATGGCAATACAATCTAAAGACAAACTATCTAAGGACCTGGACAAGGTAATGTCTTCATACAATCACCTGATCAACGGTATCGACTCGATGCACACTTTGCATCACATTTCGTCTCTTGGGGCACTGGAGGAAGAGAAAGCCTGGGAGCAAGTGGATCAGGACATCCAGTCATTTCTGCAGCCTATCAAGCAAGCCGATGCTGCGCCCGAGCCCTCAGCTTCTCAAGAGCATCTGAGTCAGTTTATTGCCACTCCAGCTCGGATTTATACCAAGCTTGCCTCATTTTCAAACCAGATCTCACAGAAAAGGGAAACCTTGGTGCCAAATGCTTTGGAATGCATGCATTGGTTGAAGGAGGAGGTTCCTCTAGTTTCCCCCATAGCAGCAGAGTACCAGACATGGCGAAATTTTCTTAAGGAGCAGCAGATTGACGCCCCTGACCTCAACATTGCACGTCCATCTCCACAGCCCAGTAGCAGCAAGTCATGAGCAGCAGTCAGAAATAGGTCGCGGGTCGCACCACTCAACAAGTCGCAGGTCACACTGTCTATCCAGGTCGCAAGTCGCACTTACCATCCAGGTCGCAAGTCGCACTTACCAGACAGGTCGCAAGTCGCAACCTCTTCGAGGTCGCGAGGCAACTCAACAGACAGGCAGGCGAAAAGTCGGGAAGCCCAAAGGGCAAGTTTTGTGCTATAAAACTTCCTACGGGGAAAGTGTGCAGGGGGCTTTTTCTTTTTGGAAACTCAAGAGCTACATGGAATTGTATTGAAAGATTATACACTTGTACATATGAATATAGATTCTTGTTAAAACACCCTATGGTTATGATGTGTTTTGCTGTGTGAACACTGTGTGTATTCCTGTAGAGTTTCAGAACATCCTATGATTAATGAAGCTGCACTCCTTATGTCATCATTTATGCGTCATGGCTATCTGTGTTGTATCAATGATGTTCATTTTATCATCTGCTCTATTAATTAATGTTAATGAACTATTTTGTTAGCATTTCGTTTTATCTTCCAGGAAGTTAAGGGGTATCTTATCATAAAGAACTATTTCTTTTGTGATTAGATTACCTTATAAGCATTACCCCCAAAGATGTCTTGCTAATGACATCTCTTGAGGTGTACATGCTTTATCTATAATCTTGCTACGCATAGTGTTTGATTCATGTTTAATACATCAATATTATATTCTGTATCATGTGAATAAGTGTATGTCTGCAGGTTCAAACAGGTTCTTTTGAGACCGAAGGGAAGGCGTCTTAAGTGGTAGCCGGACCCACACCCTGGACGGGATCCCTACTCCAAACGGTTCAAGGTCTAATTGGGACTTTTTACCAGGGAGATCCCCTACTGTTGGCCGGACAAATTTTCCCGTCAACAGATTTGGAAACTCAAGAGCTACATGGCATTGTATTGAAAGATTATACACTTGTGCATATGAATATAGATTCTTGTTAAAACACCCTATGGTTATGATGTGTTTTGCTGTGTGAACACTGTGTGTATTCCTTGTACAGTTTCAGAACATCCTATGATTAATGAAGCTGCACTCCTTATGTCATCATTTATGCATCATGGCTATCTGTGTTGTATCAATGATGTTCATTTTATCATCTTCTCTATTAATGAATGTTAATGAACTATTTTGTTAGCATTTCGTTTTATCTTTCAGGAAGTTAAGGGGTATCTTATCATAAAGAACTATTTCTTTTGTGATCAGATTACCTTATAAGCATTACCCCCAAAGATGTGTTGCTAATGAAATCTCTTGAGGTGTACGTGCTTTATCTATAATCTTGCTACGCATAGTGTTTGATTCATGTTTAATACATCAATCTTGTATTCTGTATCATGTGAATAAGTGTATGTCCGCAGGTTCAAACAGGTTCTTTTGAGACCGAAGGGAAGGCGTCTTAAGCGGTAGCCAGACCCACACCCCGGACGGGATCCCTACTCCAAACGGTTCAAGGTCTAATTGGGACTTTTTACGGGAGATCCCCTCTTGTTGGCCGGACAAAATTTTCCCCTCAACAGATTTGAAACTCAAGAACTACACTTTGGCATTGTATTGAAATATTATACACTTGTGCATATGAATATAGATTCTTGTTAAAACACCCTATGGTTATGATGTGTTTTTCTGTACGAACACTGTGTGTATTCCTTGTCCAGTTTCAGAACATCCTATGATTAATGAAGCTGCACTCTTCATGTCATAATTTATGCGTCATGGCTATCTGTGTTGTATCAATGATGTTCATTTTATCATCTGCTCTATTAATGAATGTTAATGAACTATTTTGTTAGCATTTCGTTTTATCTTTCAGGAAGTTAAGGGGTATCTTATCATAAATAACTATTTCTTTTGTGATCAGATTACCTTATAAGCATTACCCCCAAAGATGTGTTGCTAATGACATCTCTTGAGGTGTACGTGCTTTATCTATAATCTTGCTACGCATAGTGTTTGATTCATGTTTAATACATCAATCTTGTATTCTGTATCATGTGAATAAGTGTATGTCCGCAGGTTCAAACATGTTCTTTTGAGACCGAAGGGAAGGCGTCTTAAGTGGTAGCCGGACCCACACCCCAGACGGGATCCCTACTCCAAACGGTTCAAGGTCTAATTGGGACTTTTTACCGGGGAGATCCCCTACTGTTGGCCAGACAAATTTTCCCGTCAACAGATTTGGAAACTCAAGAGCTACATGGCATTGTATTGAAAGATTATACACTTGTGCATAGGAATATAGATTCTTGTTAAAACACCCTATGGTTATGATGTGTTTTGCTGTGCGAACACTGTGTGTATTCCTTGTACATTTTCAGAACATCCTATGATTAATGAAGCTGCACTCCTTATGTCATCATTTATGCGTCATGGCTATCTGTGTTGTATCAATGATGTTCATTTTATCATCTGCTCTATTAATGAATGTTAATGAACTATTTTGTTAGCAAGATGGAGCGCAAGACCCTCGGTTTTGTCTGATGGAATATAGGCTACAAATTTTGTGGATTATCATGATTAGTTACATGACTGATTGATTGGATGGTTGCGACCATACCTGAGTCTTCTTATTGATCCTTTCTGGATGGCTGCATCCATACCTTGGATCCTGATTATTGTATACTCTGTTATGGATGGCTGCGCCCATACCACATATCATGTATTTGAGATATCAGTTGTATTTGGCTACGTAGGTTTTCCAACAATAGTGTTTTCAGTTGGGCACATTCTCATAAAGAATTTCACCCCTCTCTCTCTTTCAGTCCTCATGTTTTAGGGGGTATCTGTTACATAGTAATTTGTCACCGTCCCTACAATCCCCCGTCCCGAACATTGGAGGGCCTCTTTCATGACCTATGAGTAGTGACATAACCTGAAACCACTTTCATGGAATCCCCTTTTACAAGGAAAATCATTCCTCTGAAGAAAGTTTCCTTTGAAAAACCCTAAAAACTGATCTTTTGGCCTTGGCGTGACTAGCTAGTTCAGCCCTCGCGCCAATGGGGAAAATCCACCAAAGAGGGTGTGCCAACTGGTGCTCTGTCCCAGTTTCTTGCTTGCACCAAGCTTAATAAGGATTTTTTTTTTAAATAAATGGCGGAAGTTTGATTCCAATAAACTCCTGAACGAGTTTCTAAAATGAGTTGGGAGGTTTGGCTTTGGATCTTCATGTATGGGAAGTGGTTTTCCACCTATCATGGAAGCCTCCTTGAGGATAGGGCCAATCCCACAATTGTAGGGATCCCAAATCCCCTTCCACCATCTATATAAGCTTTCCATTTTCCCCTAGAAAGCTAGAAGTAAGAGCTGAATCTGTAGTAAGGAGACTATCGCTAGACAACCTTTGAGAGCCAAGCCGAAGAGATAGAGCTTTTTCCCATTCCCGACGAGCTTCATTGAGACGTGCTCCGCTGTCGACCCCACCAAAGGAAGATATAGCGTCAGAGCTTTGGGTTGTATCTTTCCTTTGTTATTATTAATGATAAGAGACTTTGATTATGGTTTCATTCATGTGTCTTGTCTTTGATGCAATGAATTACATCCTCTCTGACTGATGTATGGTTACAATATTCTTATTCTACATTTTGTATCGTTGTGTTTCTTCCCATGTGTGCAGGTGTTCGGACGTGTTAAGCGGAAGGATCATGATCTGCCAAAGCGGAGGACGAGAAGTTTCATCCTTTCTTCAATGACCATTGCATAGGACGTAAGGTAGGCAACTTGTTATGTTTTGTTGTTTTTGTAACTAGAGACCTACGTCATTGCATGTCTGATTGTTGCTACACCCGATCTGGACTAGTAGGGATCGCCTCTGTCCGCAGAGGGGATTTACCTCTCCAACAGTAATTTTCTACCATCTTTTTATAATAAGTTAGTGTCCAGGCCTATGGGATAAAATATCTAGTAACATATAGGAAATCCATATAAACACCAAGGGTCATGTTAAAACTTGTATAGGGAAAAGGTCATTGCTACTCCTTCATGTTTCATAGTAGAATAATTTATTTCATATTTTTTTAATTTCCTACTAGGATACACATTAGGGTGGTTGACCATTTTCCATTGGATTGAGATAAGATAGCTATAACCACAGCATTTTAGGCATCAACATGAACAAAAAATTAGCTTTCCTAATCATGGAATCTTGGTATCATAGATTTTACTCATTATATTTTAGGTAGTTTGAATGATCTATTGCATTCATCACCTAGATGAATTTGACATATTTTCATAGCAATTTGTCAACGAGAAAGGTTATCTTAGAGTAATGGTGAATATTTTTTATAAGTATCCATTATGTTATCACACAAAAAGTAACCACCCAACCAAAATCATTATCCCACATATCCCCCTTATCTCCACCTTTATGTTATATACATGATCTATCATTAAGTTACAAGGTAGTTAGAACTTCCTAACTACCTTTGTCAGGGGTTCCAACTATGTGGTAGACCAACTTAATATTTGACTTAAATAGTTGAATAGTATTGGCTATCGGGTCTAATCGACAAAGTTGATTACCCCATCCAAAATAATGCAAATAAATAATCATCAACTAAAATTTTTAGAACAAGTAGTGTGACTAAAATCCAAAGTTAATCAGGTATGAAACCAAGCAAGACTATATCTCAATACCATAAAAGTAGACAAATACAACTTGAGGCAAAGTTGAATGCCTAGGTTGAAATTTTCCCAGGGCTACAAGGTGTCATAACTAGAGGAATGATTGAGATGAGAGAAGCATAAAAACCATAGAAAATTATGGAATATGCCCATACATCAAACATTCAAACTATATTTATCAAACATTATTTATTTCTTGCTACACAAATTAATTCACATATGAGAGTGGTAGAGAAAATATTCCCACACTATATTTCACTAGGGCACCACAGATAATTCCCATGTATAAGGTGGCCATAATGCCAATGGGGACACAAAATAGTGTGCTCCCATTTACTACACATTTCCCTAGATTTAGCCTCGTACCTTAGTTTTCTTAACTTCACTGGTTCATTCCAATGACAAAATATGTGAAAGAATGTTGCACCAAAATCGTTTATCTCCTACTTAATTCTGTAGACTAAATAAGCTAAGGGAAAACAATTTATTAATATTTTTTTGGGTACTATATTAAGGATAATCATGGAATCACATATTATCATAATTTAGTTTAATTATTGAGCTTGAAAAACATCACATTATTTTATAAAGAGCTGAGGCCTCAATATCATTATTCATTACTAATCTAATTCCTAAATTAAACTCATTTCTAAATTTTCAAATAAAATAATAAACCACACCCCATTTATATCATCAACATGTTATTTTTATTCTTATGAAATATATGTAAGTAACTTTTAAAAGAAAATCCATAATAAAATAGTATTATTATGCACTTAATTCTTATATAAAATATGTGGCATCAAAAATATAAGTAAAATTGTAATAATATGAATTAGCTTAATGTATTATTACTATTATTAACTAATTTTGTTTTCTAAACATTTAAATAATTTAAATAATTTTCTAAAAGAATAAAAGTATTTTAATTCTCTTTTAATTTTGATGTTTAAAAAAAATAATTATTAGGCATGTGGTAATAATATGTCAGATGATTTTAATGAAATAAACTAGCACAACCACATAAGTAAATGTGGTTAATATATGTCGAAGGCCTATATCAATCACATGCACAACTACATTAGTAAATGTGATTGGTATACACCTTCATTATGATTATTATGATGGTTATTATTAATAAATATTACTACTATTATTAATTAATAATATTATTTTTATTGTTAATTAAATTTAATATCATTATTAATTTAAAAATATTATTAGTAATTAATTCATTAATTAGTACATTAAATAATTAATTATTGTTAATTATTTAAAAATAATATTCGTAATTATTTAATAACTAAATATTGTTAATTATTTAATAATAATATTGTTGATTACATAATAATTGAATATTTTTAACTATTTAATAATTAAATATTGTTAGTTAAATAAATACTTAAATATTGTCAAATAAATATTATTAATTAAATAATTAGATCATTAAAAAATCATTATTGATAATTAATTCATTAAAAAATAATTAATAATTAATAATAATACTAAACTAATTATTAAACATTATTGTTACTAATAAAAAATAATTATTAATATTTAGGTTAACTAGTTATTATTATTATTAAATAATTATTATATATAATATTTTTATTTATTAATATATATATATCTGATTAATTAAATTTAAAGATTTATATTTAAATCCAGAATTAATTATTTCGTAATGTGTTTCTCTTTGAGAAGAACTCTTCTAGCTACCACTTCGCATTGGTCTGTAGCGTTGAATTGAGCGTTAGTCGATTGAAGAATAACATGTCGTAGGATTAAGACTTATCAACAAAATTAATAGTTAAAAAATAATAATAATTAGCAAAAAGACAAGAAGAGTAATAATTAGGGCAAAAATTGAATACATCCCTTATAGAGTTAACCCTCCATTTCGTTTTATTCAACATATTTGTTCTTCTTACAACAAATTTATTGCTCGATTCTCTGGTGATTCAGTGCTTCTTTGGTTCTCTGGTGGTTCAGAAATTTCTTGGTGTGTTCTTTCGCAATTCACAAAAAGACGCTTTATTTTCCTCTTTGAGGGTACTTCTCATCGACCCAAATAATTTTTTGTGTTGTCTTCCGCTACCTTTTAATTGTACAAGATTTAACAAATTATCCCACAAGGCGCCCTCTACAATAAAATTTTCAACTACATAAGAACCTTAGTCGACCTTCCTATTAATGGTTGGCCATAGGCAAGGGGTCTATTGGGTGGTGGTAGTGTAGAGTCATGCCGACTATGGGGGATCATGTGGGTGATGGAGTGGAGATCGTACCTATTCCAAGTTCTTTCGTGGGATAGCTGAAGATCTCCACTTTGTATAGTTTAGAATGATCGCAAGAGACTTGTTTGAGAAATTTCCAGTTTTTCTTTTGAAATTTGTACTGTGAAAACATATATCTACTATTTAATTTATTATAGATATGTAGTTAGGTTATGATATAGTATTGAGCACGAAATACGTGGTATAAAACTTACATGAAATTTTGAGATAAATTAACCCTGATTCAAATAAAATAGATAGGAAAATGAAGATTTCCCTAATATCATTTGGGTTTCTTCACATGGTAGCAGCAACACCAACTCTTCTTTTTCAGACGTTATTCGCACCATATATGTGTGTATCTTCTCAAGCCGGGATTGGGTAGTTGAGTTATGATGATGGGTTCCAATAGTGCGACAACTGAACTTCAGACTTAAGATCAACAAAAATAGGGTTTTCTCTCCTGAGATGTTTGGTGGAGGGTAGATCCAAGGAAACTCGATTAGAGACTGAATTTGCAGCCCTCTTTACGTTTACTTTGCATAAGCTCTCTAATAATAATTTAATGTTAGAATTTAGACGAATAATAAAAACAAGAAACTAACCTAAAATCTGTTGCTGTCAATTAAATATGTCAGCCTGCTACTTTTTTTCGTGGGATCCTTCATGTATTATGTACAATGTGCTCGTTATTACGTTCACGTGAGTTTTGTAATCAACACAACCAACTAATCTTTCCCTAAGCAGAAATTAGAAGGAGAAATTTCTCATCTTTGGGGAGAATTTTTTTGCGTTGGCTTCTGCTGGGATATCTGGCCCCTTACTCATGCATGTTTTCTCGTTGGGAATGATCTGTTTTCTATATTCTCTTGACTTTGTGGTGAATCCCATGGCCTTTTTTGGAACTAAATAATCCTCCAATCATTTACAGCAGCATCCAACAACAAACGAAGACATGCCATCTTATACAGCCCGGTGGAATTGCATGTATAGCGTTGTAGCACTCACGAGACATTTTGTTCCTCAATGATTGTATGTCTTTTTAACACTCATACCTCTATTATTACTCTATTTAATATGGTTGCAATTTCACACCTTTGCCGTTTGATATAACAGTGATAATTGTTCTCACTGAAAATGGATGGTGATACACAAGTTAGACCATGACTACATATAAGAAATTGAAATGGTATGTTTATAAATTTGGTTGAGGTTCTTGATTATTGTTATTATTAATTTGGATCTTACTGGAGATAGTTATCCTAGAGGGTTATTTTTTAATATAATATGGATTAAGTTATCATTAGTATGTGTGTGAAATTTTGTCATTTAAAATCACACGATTTTTGTTATGCGTATGTTGGTAATGCTAGTTTTTTATTCTTGCTATTTTCACTCTTGTTCGATTAGTATATTTATTTTCCATGAAAATTTTATTTCATTAAGTATAAGGAATTATAAATCCATTAACATTTAATTTATTTAAGAAAAATTAAGTATCCTAACTCAATGCCATTATATCAATGATCATCAAGGACTTTAAATCCATGGAATTATAATATTTCATGAAAAAAAAAAGTTGAATGTTTAATTAATTTATTTATTTGGTTGGTAAAAATTGACTTTTGATCTCATATTATTTATAATTAATCTTGAGTGAGTGTTTATTCATGTCAACTTTTAATATGTGATGGTGAAGAATGATAATATTTTCTACTTTAAAGTTTATTTGATTATGCATATTTTTATTAATAATATAATTGTGTGAGATAAATTATTGATTATGATGGGTTTGGAAAAAATTAAAAGAATATATCCTTTGATCAAATTTATCTATGTCGAATATCATATGTCATGAGTTCTCGACATTGATGGTAAGGAAATTTTCTAGGAACACTATCTTTGAAAAATATGGTTGTTGACATAGTGATCAGAGACTACAATAATTCATAGTGAAATTTATCTATTTTAAAGATCATAGGGTACGAATGTCAAATATTTACTTAAATATATTTATGGTAAAAACCATACGATATGAATGCTCAAGATTGATGGTAAAATTTTTTACTATGAAGATAGTCTTGGAGAAATATTATTACTGACATGATTTTGTGAGGAGAATACAATAATTCATCGATGATATTATAGCCATGTGGAATGATTACATGTGGGTTAGGATTACTACAATACACAAGTCTCTTTGGTATATAAGATGTCTTGTTGGTAAAACAGATCTAAGGATTTCCAACGTATCATTTGATTCCTAGTTGGCCATCATTGTCTTCACTCAAACTATGCTTTAGAATTTTGGATAGGACTAATTTCTCGTTTAAGGGAGATGATGATTTCTATTTATGTAAATACTTTAAAAAAAAGGTACGAGTCTCCTATTTGATAAGAAAGAGAAGGATAACATAAGAGGAGAGAGGAGGTAGGGGTCTTTATATCTTTGAAACTATTATTTGTGGGAGAAAATGTTTCACAATATTGTTAGATATGAAGGATTACAATATATGGGATGAGGTGTATTATTTGCTTCTATGGGTCTCTTATTTAATGAGAGATGGAAGGATAAGAGGAGAGAGGAGGTAGCGTTCTTTTATTTCTTTGAAACTATTCTTTGTTTGGAGAAATGTTTTCACAACATTGCTAGCTATGAAGGATTAACTCATATGGAAATAATGTATTGTTTGCTTGTAAGATACGTAGAAATTTCTGCAAATATCAAAATTTATAAATTATAAATTAGAGTTTGTTTATATTTTAAATGTATAAATCTTATTATTTCTAATATTGTGAAACATAAACAAGTTACAAAAACAACGAAAAATATATTTACTCTTAGCAACCTAAATTTTATAAGTAACTTAAGAGATGATATAATATGTAATCTAAGAGAGATTTTTGTCCATCACATAATAAATTTTTCAAACCCAAAGATAACATGATAATGTATGTGAATTTTTTATAGATATTATGATAAGCCTCAACTATGATCTCTATAACAAGCATCTACTAAGCAATTCTAACAATATGTTTGTTCTTAAGCTATGCTTATGAGCTTCAATTACAGTAATACAACTAGTGTAGTGCAACTCTTAGTCTGATGAACATAGTATAGGGAGTACAAGGTCAATCATAAATATAATTTTATCTACGAAGAAACTGCATGAAATAATGTTGTAAATTTCATGGTTAATGTAATATAAGCTAAATAAAAATTTGAAATTTTCTTTACAAAATTAAGAAAGTTATTCCAAATAGCCAAAGCCACAGAGAAAGACATGTTCACCAATTCCACAGTTTCTCCCATATATCTCGTAGTGCTAGAGTTTTTTTCTCAATAGATTTTTTTTTATTCCTCTTGAAGTGATGAAATCCACGGTTGTTACATATAGGAGCATTTACATATGATCAGAAAAGTGTGATACTCTGTTATAATTTTCTCTACAAATGTGATAGAAAGTGTACCATGAATAGTGCAAATTTCACGGTTAACATAGTATAAGCTAAATGAAAATTTACTTTCTTCTATACAAGATCAAGAAAGCTATGCCCAATAGCCAACACCACAGAGAAAGATATGTTCGCCAATTCCATAGCTACTATGAAATCTCTCTAAGTGCTAGAGTTCTTTTCTAAATAGCCTTGTCTTTACTGCTCTTGAAGTGATGAAATCCACCACTCAATATTTTTTTTACTATCTTCATAGAGAAAAAAAGCGACCAAATTCATATCAGCTACTAATATATAAATCAATTCCTTTTAAGACACTAAAAAATGCAATGAAAACTTCGTAGATTAAAAATATTTAATAGGTCAAGAACCCACAAAGAAAAAAACATACTTAGTGAGTATGAAATCAAATCAACATAAAATGGTCAACTAAATCAATGTAAAATCCTCATCAATATCTATGTAGGAATTGTACAAATGCTAGGTTCATTATATTACAATATTAATATTCTTCATGTTGGCAAGAAGAGTACCTAAAGAAAATATAACATAGAACAACATATTCTCAAGAGAAAAAACTATTATTTCATGAATGACACAAAATATGTCAATTCAGTATGAATTCTCATCACCTAGTGATAGAAAAAAGGTGATAGAAAGATATAAATCAAGAAAATTATATGCTTCCTTTCTAGGAATGGAGAAATTGATGATGAATTGTGCCAAAATGACCTCTAATTTAGAAGGTAGAAAATCACGATCTATTTATTTATTTACGTGTAGGTTGTAACCCTATACATAAATTACATGCAGATGAATTCTAAAATATAGAAAATAAAAAATGGTGAGAACATAAAACATATATACATAGATATTTTCTCCTCAATCCCAAAACTGGGTCTACTACATTGATGTCTTTATTATATTTCTTTCAATGTTACAATATATATATATATATATATATATATATATATATATATATATATATATATATGCATGTCAAAGTCTTCATAAACCTTGATCCATTAAACCTAGATTCGAACATAGTCTTAGTTCCCTTGACTCGATCTACAAAATACCATGGGCAGAAAACCATCATGCCCAAAACCATGTGCAAAACCCATGCACAAAACCATATGTAGGTTTTCCCACCTATTATAGGGTAAAAAAAAAAGACTTTCCCGAGACACCATGTAAGGGGCTACTGTCACACTACAAACCCCTCGACAAGGGGGGGGGGGGGGTGGGGGGGGTTGTGCCCCCCTATGACACCCCTATTGTGCCTACCGCAACACACAGGGGGGGTTTTCGCCACCTGTGCAACTAGTCATGGAAATAATATAACACACACCCAATATGATGAGGCGTTCATGATGGCATAATCAATAAAGGTGTTTAACTTCAATATAGGCCTCATCATTTGTAAGTCTTAAGGAAGGAGTAATAAGATTTCATTGTAGCACGATCCTTGCCTTTTGTAGATATTTTTTTTCTTTCAACAATTGTCAAAGAAGCATTAATTTGTGCTATATGCTATTGTCATACATTTTTTTCCTTTGCAAAATCTGGTGTAATTTCTAGTGTTAAAAACCCTATGAATAACATTATACCATACCAATATAAAGTATTGTTTTTTTTTAAATACTTATTAAGAACCAAATAAATGTTAATAAGGTGTTAAATGATTTTAATGAAATAAATTATAAAAACCTATCTCCACAAATTATGAATTAAATGGAAAACAAGAAAAAATATTTAGATAAATTATTGACTATTCCATTATTATAATTTCTCCCCTTATCATTTAAGTATATAAAAATAGATACGATTATATTTTTTTTTTTTTTGTAAGTTCGGTGTGTCCATGCCATTTCTATTTATATTTTAAGACAAGTTACAAAATATAAATATCATTTAAGTATATAAAAATAGATACGATTATATATTATAATAATTTTTTGGAAAAAAAAAATTGTAAATACATTTAATATTAAAATATTAATAAAAAATAATTGTTATATTTCACTTCATTACCTAAATATGAATTGTACGTCATCATTATTGTTATTATATATATTATTAACTATTTAGTAAAAATATATGAATGAATTATAATCATCATATTCATTATCTTTATCTAAAGGTATGATATAAGTGTATGGCGATACACTTCTAAAGAAAAGTTGGATTTAATATTATTGTTATATATTTTTCATATATACATCAATTGTGAGAGGATGAAAATGAATGTATATTATAATTTAATTCAGAGATGGAACGTCTGAGTTTGAGACACCACTGGGTGATTAAATGCACTGAAATTGGCGTTATAATTTATGATTCCGAGGGGATAGGAATCAGTTGTTATAAGGAGCGACAAACTAACATCATGGTGATATCATTTTGCGACTGTTTCATCAAAATTTTCAGAGCCCACGTGTTATGTGCAACCGAATACGTTATGGAGTGGTTGCCTAGCTCAGAGAAGGAAGAATTTTCTCGTCAAATGGATTACCTTACAACGACAATGGAATACATCCTGAACTTGTTAACCAGGTAAGGGAGAATGAGGGCCATTGAAGAGCAGGTTCGTTTGCCATTAATAAACCAATAAATTGGCCTGTTGCAAACCAAAGTTGACAGGTTGCAAATGAACAATAAAATTTTGGTGCTTTGTTTTGCTAAACTGGAATCGAAAAATGGGCATCGCATAGTTGAAAAAGGAGGGAAAGAAATTAGGAGTGTGGGTCGAGGCTACTGAGGTTGAGGTTGATGAGTAGCAATGGAGGGAGGACGAGGCTATGAAGGAAGTCGAGTGGTTTGTTTAACCAAGGTAGTAGGAAGAGGAACCAACCCTGAAAATGGATTTAAATGTGAAGGCTAGTTTATTTCTTATTTTAAATTATGAAATGCAAGTATATAATATTTTTAGGACTATTTAGGAGGACTTATATGAAATTTCAATTCATAAAGTAAGAAAGTAAGTAATTTTTGGACTCTTTTTAATACAATTGATGATGATCCTGTGGAGGACGTAAGAAGTTCTAGCCTTGAAAAGAGATTGATATGAATAGAGAAAATCCTAATTGTTTATATATATATATATAATTTGTTAGAAAGAAAATTTCATAGATACATTTAATATTAAACTATTATTAAAAAAATTGATTAATTTAGGGACATGTCACTGGTTGATCCTTGCGTGGAATTTTTTCTATTCAAATGCCTTAGATAAACTACCCTGGTCCTCTCGGAATAAATTTTTACAAGTGGTCATATATGGTGTTGAGTACAACATTCTCTTTGCCATCAAATCCCATCCCTTAGGAGCTATAATGAAAAGGATTTCAAATGGATGATTGGTTGTGGGCATAGGAGCTCCTGACATATAGTTTTACAGAGCTGAATAATGAGCATATGATTCATGGGTACGTTGTGCTTATTAAATAGTGTGCCTAGTTGTACACGTGTCCCTCCATGGATCTCGCACACTCTCGTTTTTTCCCTCAATGCCATATTCCTCTCATGTCCAGGTCCCATTATAAATGCATGAGAAATTTCTCAGGGTGGTGGCATTACTATGCTTTCAGTATTGTTGAGGAGGGTTTCCAACTGTCATTTTGTTCTAGATGCATAGGTTGGTCTCTTCCACCGGTGCGTTAGGATCATTTCGTCACTATTATCTCTTATATTCTTCTTATCATTCATCGTATAAGTACTTAGTTGTTTGGAATCTACTCTACAGTTCTGGGAGTTTATGTAGAGGTCAATGTTTTTCATGCTCCTACTCCATATTACAACGCCAGACCCTTCTTTCGAACTGGTGGTTGTGTTACCTACCTCCTTGTGTTTACTCTCGAATTCAGCTGGAATTTCATTCAATTGTCTCGTGTTGGTGTGCGAAATTTGGTACCTGGGTACCTTTCCCATTTGGTTCATAGTAGCCTCAACGTCTTTGGGCTTCCTTTCTCTCTATCTCTCACGAATTTTTGGGAGTTAGAGTTGGTATTCCTATACAAATCTTTTGGTATCTCCATATATGTCTCCCCATGACCAAATTATATCTCCCTTTTTTACATACTAGATGATGTTATATTTTTTTCATGACTTCTTTTCACACTTAAGATTACAAATCCCTAATTGTATTCCTTTAGGCTCACTCTATTTCTTCCATTACCCTCATTCCTATATAATCAAGGCCCCTCGGAAAATATCACCTAGTCATCGTCATGAACTAGTTCATCTACCTCTCACCGTCGACATTTGCTTGGTTGGGAGTCAGTGGTGAACCATTTTGTCTCAGTTCCTATTGAAGTGAGAAAAAACTTTCTCAATCTACGTGCAAAAGAGTTTTGGGATCACATATATTTTTATGATTCCAATATTAGAGGTAATAGCTTCAAGTGGGTTCCTAATCTAGAAAAATTTTGCAAACATAAGCTTTCACTTCCTTCATTCCCTCTCTGAGTATCAACAGATGGAAACATTTCCTTGTATCGTTATTTGTGACAAGCAAGTCGAAAAATACAAAATTTTTGTAGGTAAGGAGGATATCAAGTGTAATATTCCTAATTAGCTTTCAGCTAATTGGAATATTAATTTTTGCTTTTTTTCATTTAGATAGATAAATAAGAGGGTAGAGATACCCATAAATATCTTTACTAGGAATAAACCACTTCTAATGTGAATGTGGATCATTGTATTAGTTGAATGAAAAACTCTTCGGTGTGAATAGGGGCTAAAGCATGTGGATGGGGTCAAGTTTGACCAAATCAACAATGTTTTCATGGAGGTAGTTGGAGGACAACACAATTATGATGGAGGAGTGTATGCATGAGAGTAGCATATTTAATGAGTGGGACCAGGGGTGAGGAATCTCACCAAGAATATAAGGAAGGGGAAGGAAGCCATAGAATTCATTATGATTATTGTTTATGTTTGATATTTTATGAATTTTTTCATGCTTCAGTTGTTTAACGGAGTCTGCTGTGATGTTTAGCACAAGGGTGTTTCCGGGTGGAAATCCCACCCTCATCCTCTGGGTACTTCAAGTGGCCACTCACGAGAGGTTCTTTTGAGATTAATTACACCATTTGACATTAGGCCAAGCTTCACCCTTCATTAGTACTGCAGTCCCCTTCAGGAATTGCGTTATTTTGCAGGGAAATTGTAGTGGAGGGTCAAGTACCCAAGTTTGTGACCTTTTTTTCCAGTGAGGGGAGCAGCCCTTCATCCAGAGGACCTATTGGGAGGTTCCTTGAGCTTCATTTCCACCATCTGGCATCAGGAAAATCTTCAACCATCTTCAGCAGCATAGTCTCCTTTAAAAATTTCATTATTTTGCAGGGTAGTTGCAGTGGAGGGCTTAGTGCCCAAGTTTTTGAGTTTGTTTTCTAGTGACGGGAGCAACCCTTCATTTAGAGGATCTATTGGAAGGAATTTCAGCTATTTTTATATCATATACGATACCTCCCATTAGTCACCGAGTTACAGTGCATTATTCAGCCCTAGGGTTGTAACTTTCATATTATGTATTTCTAGAAACCCTTTCTGGGTTGCCTTGGATTGGTGCTAGAAAGCCTAGATGTGTGATCCCAACATGTTATAAGAAATACATCAGCAGTTCTATGTATTTTTAGTTTTACCCTGTAGATATTATCCATAGTACTGCGCAGTCATGGTTGTCCATCATTTTATGTAGCAGTTTAATCTCATATTTTATGTACTAGGTCATTTGAGGCTTGTTTTGCCTAGCTTGAGTGAATTTTTCCTCAAGATCTTGTACACATTTTCTACTATAATGTGTAATAAAATGGCTCTATGATCTTCCTTTCTTTTATGTATTGATATTTTACTTCATTTCCTAGTTTTATTTTCTATATTCCCATCTTTCCTAATTTGGAATATTACAGTGGTATCAAAGCATAAACTTGGCTAAGCCCATGAGGCACTACATATATAAATATCAAGCAATGGATGGAAGAGAGTTTCCAAAACTTCTTCTCCAAATTATGCAGGATATTACCAGATAATTGAAGGAGATGAGGATAGAATTACATAAAGAGACCCCAAGAAGTTCTCAACATGGAGAAAATTCTAGCACCTCACATTATTGGTGTGAGAAATTAGCATTACAACCAATTCCACAATGCTCCATCATGGTTATATTTATAGCAATAGGAAATGAGGTAGGAGGAACACAAAAGGATGAGACTCACAGTGATTATCTCCTATAATATGGATCTCAATCTCATAGGTTCAAAGAGCATATAAACTTCCAAGGGTTCTGTCAGATCAAGGATAATACAAGACCCAATAATCACAATAGAGGTAGAGGATACATGGAAAACAATTTCTTGCAACATACTTTGTCTAGATTCTTTCTTCGTGCTTTTGATCGGTCGCCCAAGTGCACAACTAAGGCTTGGGTAGATAAATCGGAAATCTATTTCCAGTTGAACCGAGTTTCAGAGATGCAGGCCATTAAGATAGAAGCACTGCACCTTGAAGGTGAAGCACATGATTGGTGGTTTCATGCCCTATTTACATTGGGGCATGCCAGTATAACTGCTTATGCAGAATTTACCCAAAGGTTTGTGGAAATATTTTACCAAAGAGAGCCAGAATCTCATTTTGTTAAGCTAGCTAAGCTCAAGTAGTCAGGAGATCTGAAGACTTATATCTCTGAATTTTTTAAACATTCAGTCCTGGTGCCAGATCTATCCGTAGCTAGAAGAGTAAATATGTTTATTGATGGACTAACAGAGCCTTGGCATAAGTTGGTAGAATCCACTAGACCAACTACACTCTAGGATTCTATTGAGATGGCTAGAGACTTGCAAAATACTTTGCCAAGGGCAAGAGCCCACCTTTAGCAAGAGTTCTCCTCTCAGTCAAAAGCAGAAGCTATGAAGGTTCCTCCCTCAAGAGAGAACCAAGACAAAATATCTCTTAGTGATGATGAGGAGTAAGATTAATATGTGGAAGGAGATACTAGGGTTGTAGCACCATGAGGAGATCCACTACCACCTGGAGGTGGAAATGGAGCAATTGCTCGAACTAGAGGAGCCCTTGCATCCTTGCGGGAAGTTCCAAAGGATCTAACATTGGGAGACTGAGGCATAGTCGAGGAGAAAAATGTGTCAGTATTGATAGACAGTGGGACTACCGACAATTTTATTGATGCCCAACTAGTGCAAAGGGGAGACATACCCACCAGTTATTCTGAAGGATTCTCAGTTGTGGCCCCTGAGACTAAGTAGTGGGGGAATTTTGTTCTGACATTAAATATAACTTTGGGGACATACACCTTGATAGATCACTCATTTGTGGCCAAGAGCCCTGACACTAATGTGATATTGGGTTTGTAGTGCTTGATTACAGTGGGGAAGGTCACTACAGATTGGGAGGCCTTAAAGATGGAATTGATAGATAAGAAGAGTGATAATCATCAAAATATCAGGCCATGCACAACTATCCACCTCGGGAAGCCTCCACACATAATATGGAGACTCATTTGCGAAGAGCAAGCCTAGACAACTCATTCCACTCAGATATACAATTTACTCTAGACCATAATATTTTATTATTTGGAGGCATTCCAAGAGGGATGCCCTTGGATTGGAACCTGGTTAAAGAGTTCTCACAACAAGTGACACCACTCATAGATCTGGCTAAGAGGAGAGCCTTGTATGGGACCAGCAAAATGCAGAGGCCCTTTTATTGGCTCAAGGAGGAGATGAATATTTGTTTGGTATCGGCATTACCAACTTTCACCAAGCCTTCTGGACTGAAAGGTGATGCTTCAAGAGTGGATGGTGGCACAAGTATGGTGCAAGAGGGCTATTCCGTAGCCTTTGAGAGTCATAAGATGCTTCCACATCGGAAGGAGTCTTCCATATATGGTAGAGTGTTGCTAGCCTTCATACATGCATTGGCCAAACTCAAAAGGCTTTGGATGTGCAATAGCTTCCAAGTGAAGATTGACCACCATGAACCTCAATATTTTCTTGAGCAGAAACAACTGCAAGGGGGGGAACAAAAGTGGGAAAGTAGAACTCCGACATGTGGCTATGGAATTAAGCATGTCAAAAATGGAATAAAGGAGGTAACAGGTGCCTTATCATAGAGGTCAGCAGTGCTATCATTGATGAGGATGGATCTAGATTGGGAATCCCAGCTATTGGTGGAGTATTCCAAGAACCACTTCACACGTGAAGTGCTTGAGGGGCAGGTGACTGATGAGAGGTATAGAGTGATGGATGGAGTCATCTACTACCAGGATTAGATCTTCTTTTCTAGAGGTTCAAAGCTCAAGGAGAAGGTTCTACATGAAGCACATGTTTCACTCCTTTTCGGTCACCAGGATTTCATCAGGACATAACAAGACATTTGGGAGAGATTCTCATGGGAGGGCATCAAAGAGGATGTATACCAACATATGAGGAGATGTGTAGTTTTCTTGAAGAATGAGAAGGGAAGAAACCATCCTACAAGGCTTTTATAGCCACTTAACTTTCCGGGTGAGAGATGGGAGAGCTCATCTATGGACCCCATCACCAGCTTGCCAAAAACATAGTAAGGGTTGTGTCTTTGTACTTATTGATCAAATATCAAAGTATTTGCATTCCTTTGCCATTTATTTAAAGTCCATTGCTCCACAAGAGGGAAGGCCTCTTTTTGGACTTCATGGTCTTCTTGGGACCACAGTCAGTGATGGGGATGGCCACTTCCTAGAGGGCTTTGGACAGGTGGTGTCTTGTTTGGGGTGCACTCGGTTGACACAAAACATCAATTAATACCCCCATGTAGATGAGGAGATATAGGCAACAAGCAAGTGTCTGGGAAGCTACTTCCCACAATATTTTTCGGGGCAGCAAGGAGTTGATCTGCACTTGTTCCACTTGGGGAATTATAGTCACCATATGACATTTTATATGACCATAAATGCATATCTATTTTTGATTCCATATGGTGATGATGTTTTAAACAATTTTGTTAGAATGGTTGGGACAAGTAAGGTTCTTAGAACCAAAGATCATATTCTAGAGAGTTTCGATGTATTTTGGTCCCTTAAGGACAACATTGTTGCATCCCAAGATCAAGAGGAGTTCTACACGGATCATGGATGGGGAGAGATACACTGAGGGGTGGAAAAAATGGTCTATCTCCATTTTCAGCCATACAAACCATTCATATTGTAGAAAAGGAGATTTGGAAGTTATTCTATGGGTCACACACGGTGATCCATCTTCTTGGAGGAGTAGCATATGGGTTGGAGCTCCTCATTGGGAGTAAGATCTCCAAAAATTTCTATGACCGATGCCTCAATGAGGGCATTAGACAGCATATAGTTGCCACCATGGATCTCCCTCTTTTTTATGATGTGATCCATTTGGCTTTATTACCAAAGGCTAACTTGGACACTTGGGAGGAGCAACTAAAGGGTAGGTTGATTGAAGAAAATTTGATTCAGTAGAGGAATTTATTAGATGAGGATGCCACAGGGGAAGGAGAGGAGATTTTGCAGCATCCATCCTTGCAGTTGCTTGAGGAAAATAAAAATTTGGGAGGGGAGGAATACAATATTCCTAATTAGCTTGCAGCTAATTGGAATATTAATTTTTTCTTTTGTCATTTAGATAGATGAATAAGAGGGTAGAGAGACCCATAAATTTATTTAGTAGGAATAAAAAAACTTATAATGTGAATGTGGATCATTACATCAATTGAATGAAACACTCTTGGGTGTTAATAGGGAGTAAAGCATGTGGATGGGGTAAAGTTTGATCAAATCAACAATGTTGTCATGGAGGTAGTGGAGAGTTATGATCAAGGAGTGTATGCATGAAAGTAGCATCTCTAATGAGTGGGACCAGGGGTGAGGAAGCTCACCAAACATATAAGCAAGGGGATGGTAGCCACATAAGGCATTATGAATATTTTTTATTTTTTTTCTTTTATGACTTTCTACATGTTTTAGCTGTTCAACGGAGTCTGCGCTGTTGTTTAGCACATGGGTGTTTTCGAGAGGAAATATCACCCTCATCCTTGGGGGACTTTGAGTGCCCAATTAGGAGAGGTTCCTTTGAGCTTCATTTCACCATATGGCATCAGGCCAAGTTTCACCCTTCATTAGCACCGCATTCTCCTTCAGGAATTGCATGATTTGGCAATGCAGTTGCACTGGAGGGCCAAGTAAGCAAGTTTGTGAGCTTGTTTTCTAGCGAGGGGAGCAACCCTTCATCCAGATGAATTATTGGGAGGTTTCTTGAGCTTCATTTACACCATACGGCATCAATCCAAGCTTCAACCATATTCAACAGTGCAGTCTCCTTTAGAAATTGTGTTATTTTGTAGGGAAGTTGCAGTGGAGGGCTTAGTGCCCAAGTTTGCAAGTTTGTTTTCTAGTGAGAGGAGCAAACCTTCATTTAGAGGATCTATTAGGAAGATTTTCAGCCATTTTTATATCAAATCATCCACCTCCCATCATTCACCAAGTTGAAGTGTGTTATTCAGCCCTAGGGCTACAACTTTCATATTGTGTATTTCCGGAAACCCGTTCTGGGTTGTCTTGTATTCATGATAGAAAGCCTAGATCTCTGATCCAACATTTTCTAAGAAATATATCAGCATTTATTTTTAGTTTTAGAATTACCTTGCAACTATTCTCCATAGGACTACCCATTCATGGTCCTTCGGCATTTTATGTAGCATTTTCATCTCATATTTTATGTATTAGGTCATTTTAGGTTTGTTTTCCCTAGCTTCGGTGCCATTTTCCTCAAGATATTGTACTCATTTTCTGCTATAATTTGTGATAAAATGGCTCTATGATATACTCCTATTTGATGTATTGATACTTTATTGTATTTTCTAGTTTTATGTTCTATATTCCTATTTTTCCTAATTTGGAATATACATTAAGAAAATTCTTCAGGACATTCACTACAACTTGGATGACATCGTGTCTAGATTGAAAGGGGTTGAGTGGTTTTTGGTATTTGATTTGGTTACTAAGTCTAATGAGTGACATGAAGTACCAAAAGTTATACATGCTCATGCTAGGATTTCTCCACAGGAAAACTTCTCTCCCCTCTCTCCGGTCATCATTTAATACTAATAGTCCACCATGGTTATTGCACTGGTTTCTACAGTTGTGTATTACATGTTTGTTGTACTAGTATTTACAGTGGGTTGACAAGATGACATTTTGGAACACACCTCGATTTTTATGGGTTTGTTTCATAGTAATATGGTTGTAGTTTTACTATAGCTAGTTGGTTATCATAGTATTAGCAACCATATCTGATCGTTCTCTCGTCTCCTTATCGTCCTCAATTTTTTGTAAGCAGTCTCATGGTATCAGAGAAAAACTATGGAAAGCATGTAATAGGTGATCTCTATTTATGATAGTCAGAACTTTGTATGATAGGACTTCGCTGGTAGTAATAATGCATTTTTTATTACCCCTGGTAAAATAAATGACCTCACAAGGTGTTTTTTTGGAAATATGAAAAGCTATCCATGTAATATCTTTTATCATTAATGGAAAATCATTGACGAAGCTTACAAAAAAATATTAATCAATTATAATGGTTATATTTTGTATCATGATTTAAGTATGATTTAGAGAAACCAAAAAGTTAGTAAGTATATAAAAGAAAAAGTTGATAAGTATATTTAATATCAAAATATTAATGAAGTATAATTGTTATTTTTTAAAGTTATTATTTACACGTTAAAGATATTGTTTTTGTTTAAATATCAAAGATATGTTTGTATTGATATGGTTAAATATCTTGTTAAATTTGAAAAAAAAAAGATAAATATAAAAAAAATTATGTATTAAATTTTTTTTTTTTTTCAAAAATATATTTATAATAAATTTCAAAACAATTAATAATTTTTAATATCATTATATAAATTAAAATTTATGTATATATTTACTCCAAAATTAAATATTTAAAAATTAGTAACTAACTTTTTAATAATATAGAAATATTTAAAATATTTTTTATTAAAATAAAATTTTAAAGTTTTTTATCATGATGGATTTGTTTAAAATGAATATATAGTATGAAAGAGATGTTCTAATGTTTTTTTCTGTAGACATATTGACTTGGTCAAATAAAAATAAAAAATAAATCACATGTGTGTGCAAACACACACACACATATATATATATATATATATATGATTTTTTTTTTTTATATATATATAACATAACATTAGAATAAATATATGGGTCTTAGGCTTAGAAATCCTATGGATGGAGTTGGGTTGAGAGAAAAGAGAGATAGTTTTAAGAAAGGGTGATAGCTGGTGGAAGATGGAACTACATAATATTTTTGTGGGGACGAAGGTTTGGGTAAGTATAGTGTTTGTTTGATGAGATCGTCCAGTAACACACCTAGTGCTCGAGGGCTTTGGGAAAATTGGGATGCTCAACATATGAAATTTTTTTGAATTATCATTTGGGCTAGATAGGAGTTGGTGAAGGCTACAAAACTAGTGTGAGCCACACAAATCGGTGCACTTCCTAACCTGCAGAATTTTCCTCCTTAGGTATCTGCTTCATTGAATCCTGTCACTTCTTAGCAATTAATGGAAACTTTTAGTTCCTATATAGTTTATTTCTAGGGATACCATCCCTTCCAAATGTGATTCTGGAAAATATGGGAGATATATATATCCTTAATGTTGTTTCCTTGAGACTACATTTGAAATACTGTAGGGAACATAAGATTGATGTTTGTTTCGTAAATTGACTATAGGATAAATCTAACATCGTTGGAAGTTGTTTAGGGGAGGTCTCCTATAGCATGGGGGGCACATATATTATTATTAATCTTATTCTAAATTTTGAACCATACAATGGGTGCAATACATATTATTCACAACATATTTATAATCCAAAGTTTGTAACTTTGGATATGGGCTATGACATGGCATTCAACAAAATTTTTATTGCGGGGTCAGGGTCAAACCCACGACCACCGGCATGTAACGTCCACGCCTTACCACTATACCAACCACCATCATCCTTACTGCATAAGGACTCTACTTCCATTTGAACTTTCCAGCTGTAGAGTTTGGGGGTCTGGAGGGGGCCAACCCCCTCTCACATGACCGCGCGTTGAAGACAAAGATCTAACACAGAAATTTGGCAGAGAATTTAAAACAAAATTAAGTTGAGTTTAATTACCATAATTTGTGGCTATGTTGTGATAATATGAGATTTACGGATAACTGCAAGTTATCGCTAAACGCGCTTCAACCCAACTTAACACATACTTATCTTAACTTTAATTGCGCACTTATCTTAGCGGTGCTTTTGGTAGACCCGCCAGTTTCTGTGGAATATCCATGTTTAGTGGAGTTAAATGGCGAACTTCCAGAATTAGTGGAGAAAAACTAGGAAAATTTGGTTTTTCCATAACTGAGGAAATTTTCAACCAATTTTGGCTCAGAAAGAATCATTCTTAGTATATTTTGATGTTTTGGAGCCATTTGAGAATGTTGTAGAGGAAACAAGAGACTATAAACAACACTTTTGCACAATTGGAGCTAATAAAAAGGCCCACACTATGAAGCCGGACCAAGGAGATGTAGCCCAGGAGGGGTGAAATCCTTCATCAAAAAATTGTGTATTTGTCTCTATTATTTTTGGTTGCTATGTTTTATTATGTTGTTGTTCAACATTGAGTTTCTAGGATTTCAAGTTCATTAAATACACTTAATCTCATCAAGTTTAATGAATTGTCACTCATAACCACATGTATGAACCCTTATATGATTAGCAAACCAAAGCACTGTAATGTTAATTCTGAAACTGATATTAGCACAAAATTAACTAAGAATCAATTTCAGATCAAGTTGGTATTAGAGAATAAGGTTTCTAAAGGTTATTTGCTTGCTTTTCTTAAGACTGTGCCAGAAGGGTTTTAATAGTTGCAATTTTTTGATGCTTACAAGGTTGAATTTGCAGAGAGGAGAAGGGAAGTTATTGGTTGTTAGTCCTGAGATTTGGACAAGAAGGAAGAGAGCTGAGAAAGAATCATATTCACCCAAATTTTCACTCAAAGCTGCACTTGAAGCACCTCAAGTTCTATCTCCAGCCATTGAGATTGAAGAGGTACAAATTGCACAAGAAGCTGAAGTGATTGAAGAGGTACAAACATCATAGGTTGATCTTGAATCCTTAGCCATTATGTCAGAAGTTAGAGAGACTCATATACATTTAGAATAGGAGGATGTCAAGAGAGACTTCAAAGACACTCAAAGAATGGTTAAAATCATGTTTGATGCATTCACTACAGAAAGAGCAGGAGAAGGTTCTAAGCCTCCACATGGAGAAGGGTATTCATATGGTAAGAAGGATGAAGAGAAGAGTTCGAAAGGTAGTGGAGGAAAGGCACCTCCATCTCCACCATCCTCATCCTCATCATCTTCATCAACATCTGCATCTTCCACATCCACCACAAAAATCACCCACACTCATTCAAAAAGTCCCAAAAGGAAATAAATCCATTACTCAAGTTGGACATCAAGTTTGAACTTCCCATGTACAATGGTGAGGTAAATGCAGAGAAGTAATAAAATTGAATCCTTCAATTGCAAGTATACTGCAAAATTCAGAATCTACAAGAGGACAACATAAAGATGCAGTTAGCTTCATTAAGGCTAGAAGGAGTAGCACTAGTTTTGTGGGAGGAAAAGACTCAAGAGGAAATGTGAATTCATTGTAGGATATACATTTCTTGGGTTGATTTAATTTCTTCCATTAAAATATAGCTTTATCTATTATCCTATATGCAAAAAACAATCATGAGTTGGCAAAAATTTAGGCAAATCAAAGGCCAAATTGTTCAAGAGTACACTCAGGAGTTTAGAAAGAGGGATTTTTTGTTAGGAATAGACTTCAATTCACAAGATACACTCTTGAAATACATTGGGGGTTTACATTTCCACTTGAAAAATATTATCCTTATGTTTAACCCAAGAAACTTAGATTAAGTATGTGTGCAAGCCATGCATATTGAAGCAAAGGGGAAGGAACATTCAGGAAGAGGGTAGTAAGAAGAAGACATTCAAGGGTAAGGGAAAAAAGAAGGGAGGAAAATTGCAGGGAAAGAAGAATCCAAGCATCAATGAAGAAGGGGACAAAACTACATGCAAACATTGTTCCAAAGAGGGGCATGATGAAGCCCACTGTTGGAAACTACATCCCGAACTAAGGCCAAAGAAACCAAATAAAAAAGGGAAACAAAAGATGACTTCCACCACACAACAAGATATTGTATCCGATTCAGGAGACGAGACCAAGATTGTAGCTCCTCAAATAGTCACAACAACACTCCAAATGAAGACACAAGGATAGAATTGTTCCATGTTGGAGTGATTTCAAACCATACAAAGATTGATGCATTGTTTGATAGTGGGTCACAAGAAAACCTGATTTCAGAAGACTTGATCAAAAATATTAACCTTGAAACCATACCACATGATAAACCATACCATTTGGGTTGGATAGTTAAGAATTCCAATTTACAAGTTATAAGGAAATGCATATTTCGATTATCTATTACTGCAAACTTTGATGATGAAGTCCAATTAGATGTGGTTCCACTTCACATTTCCGGGATTATCTTTGGAATTCCATATTTGTATGACAGGAAAGCGGTGTTTTATCACCATGAGAAAAAATATCATTTTCTTAAGAATGGAGTGGAGTATATTATGATATCTCATCGCAAAAAAACTGAATATTTCTTTAGTTAATGTAGGGAAAATGAAGAGGCTAGTTATTGCAAGTAAAAATTTTGTGCTTATCATGATAAAGAAAAATGATGATGTTGAATATGAATCTTTTGAAGGATGTGATGAAAAACTAAAATATGATTTGTTTGATGTGGTAAGTCAGCATGGCAAGATGTTTCAAGAACCAATTGTGTTGCCTCCCAAGAGGGGAATTCAACATGAGATTTAGTTGCAACGGGATGTTCCACTTCCAAACATTGGTATGTATCGCATGTAAATTATGGAGAGTTTGGAAATTAAGAAGAAAATTAAATAATTTTTTAACAAAGGTATCATATGCCCATCTACATCACCATGTTATTCACCAATTGTTTTGGTACCAAATAAGGACAGGACTTGGCGCATGTGCATAGATTTCCATGCACTGAATAAAATCATGGTAAAGAATCACTACCCACTCCCACAGATTGATGATTTGCTAGATCAGTTAAAGTATGAAAGATGTTTCACTAATTTAGACTTGCGAATTTGTTAGCATCAAGTTAGAATAATTGAAGAGGACATTTGGAAATCTTCTTTTGAAAATAGAGAAGGATCATTTGAGTGGTTAGTTATGCCATTCGGTCTAATATATTCTCTAGCTAATTCCATGAGAATCATGAATGATGTACGTATACCATTTATAGATGAATTCATCATTGTTTACTTATATGACATAATTATATTCCGCAAATCAAGAGAATAACATGTCATGCATGTGAACAAGGTACTCGATGTCTTGAAAAAGGAGATTATTTTTAAAGATGTTGAAGTGCAAGTTTGGCAAGACTTATTTTCTGTATTTGGGACACATTTTTGGAGGAGGTGAGTTGAAGATAGACCCTTCCAAAGTAGAGGTCATTCTGAATTGGCCCAAGCCCAATACAATTACGAAGGAAAGAAGCTTTCTTGGGGAAACACAATATTGGAGGAAATTCATTGCTAATTTTTCGTCCATTGCAACTATGTTACATGCATTGAAAAGTGTTAAGAAAGTCTTCCATTGGGGAGATTTGCAGAAAAAATAATTTGATGCTTTAAAGAAAAAGATAAGTTCAGCACCGGTATTGTCTCTTCCGAATCTTAGACACCCATTTGAGATCCAAACAAATGCAAGTGATTATGCTATGGGAACATTTCTCATGTAGCATGGTATGCCCATTTCATTTCAATTTGAAATTTTTAATGGAGTTGTGACTAACTATCCCACCTATGGAAAAGAATTATATGCATTGGTAAAAAGTGTAAAGAAATGGAAGCACTATTTGATGGGGAAAGAGACCATTATCCATACCGACCATCAGCCATTGGAGCACTTACAATCACTATCAAAGTTGCAGTAATCAAGACATTTTAGATGGATGGGATTTGTACACAATTTCATTTGGTTATCAGGTAAAAAAAGGGAATATACAATAAGGTAGTTTATATTCTCTCTAGGAATATTGTAAATTCATCTATTATACTCAAGCACAATTCAATTATGCATGAAATTTGCAGTGAAAAATATGCATATGATAGTGATTTTTAAAATGTGTATGAAAGATTGAGTCATGGAAACCAAAATGAAGAGTTATATTATAATGTGCATAATAGTTTGTTGTATCACTTGGGCAAGTTATGTATACCACAGGGAGAAAGAAGAAGTATCATAAGGGAGGTGAACACATCATTGATTGCTAGACATTTCAGTGTAGGCCAGACAATAGCAAATATCCAAAGGTATTGTTATTGGCCACGTATGATTGATAGTGTATCTCGTTTTATTAGAGGATGTTATTTATGTGCAATAAGTAAGCCTTGTAATAGGAAATTTGGATTGTACACTCCACTTCTGGTTCCTTCACATCCTTGGGAGAGTATCTCAATGGATTTTGTAGGTGGTCTTCCTATGTCAAGGAAAGGTTATGATTACTTGTATGTTGTGGTAGATAAGTTCAATAAAATGTGTATTTTGATGCCATGTAAGAAAAAAATTACATTTTAACAAACCACTAATATTTTCTTTCAAAATGTATGGGTTTATTTTTGTCTTCCTACTTCTATTGTAAGTGATCGGGATTCCTGGTTTGTTAAGAATTTTGGTCAAAATTGTGGGACATGATGGACACAAAGTTGAAGAAGAGTACAACAATTCATCCACAAAAAGATGGTCAAATTGAGGTGGTAAATAGGGCATTAATTCATCTTCTTAAAGGTTATTATAGCAAGAAACCCAAGTTGTGGGATGAACAGTTGCATTACATTAAACATGCTACAACAGGGCAAAGCATTCTTCCACAAATACATCACCATTTGAGGCATGTTATAGTTACTTTCCAAGATCGCCTTTGGACTTCATATTTGATAAAGATGTCACTATATATGTTCATAGTCACATAGATAAGGCAATGAAGATCATTGAGAAAATTCAGTTGATACATCACATAGTGCAAGAGAAACTTGAAAAGAGTCAAAGTAGTTAGAAGGCAAGGCATGAAAAACACTGCGTTGATTAAAAATTCCAGGTTGGAGATAAAGTTTGGTTTTATATCATCAAAGAAATATTGCAAGGGGAAGGTAAAAAGATGAATCTAATCTGTTATGGTCCATTCAAAATTTTGGAAAATATTGGTAGTAATACATTTAAGCTAGATTTTCCTCCTTATATGCAAATACATTATGTCGTTAATGTTGAGAATTTGAGATTGTTTGAGCCTCCTTTGATTGATTATCAATGAGAGCATGTTCAACTACCATCAATAGATGATTTATCACCAAAATATCTTGATGAACTTCAGCAAGATGTCATACTTGACAAAAGAATCAGAACTTTAAGAAGAGGGAATGTCGAATACCTTAGAGTGGTACTTAATGGATAAAATCCTTCAAAGGCCAAATGGATGGAGAGTGAAAGGGTGAGGGAGTTGTCCCCTCACCTGTTGACCAATTGATAGTATATTTTGGGGTCCAAAAGGCTTCTAGTGGGGAGGAATGATTATAAGCTCATTATTTAGCTAAAAAATTAAGTGCTAAAAAAATATTCAAACCAAAGAGACCAGATAGATATCGTCACTAGGATTCCAACCCATGTCGTTTCATAAAAATCCAAGTTCATATGAGTAAGTTATGGTCTATTGTACGTTTTCCCAAACAGGTAAAAATTATGCAGAAGAGTGACAAAATGATGACTTGGTAATCTAGTCAGCACCTCAGGAATATTTAGGGAATATTCTCTAGTTTTGAGCCAATCACACTGTGACAAGTGTCATCACCAGATTCACCAATGTTGCTTGAGGAAGTTGAATTTTTCTCATACTCCTAAGTTGGAATTATCTATGGTGGACTATTTTTATTATGGTGGATTTTCTTAAGACAATGGGGAAGGGCCACGAGGCACAGATGGAGGCTGCCATGTGCCCCCTCGCCCCCATGGAAAGGTGGTTGGCATATTGATTTGTATGCAAGGTCGAATATATGTTTTATTACAAAGTTCGGAACCATAGCATGGGGGGTGCATATATTATTACAAACCTTATTCTAAAGTTTGAACCATAAATTGGACACAATAGATATTATTTGGAACATATTATGGGTTATGACATGATGTTCAACAAAATTTTTATGGCGGGGTTAGGTTCGAACCCATGACCACCTGCACACAACGTCCATGCCTTAACACTAGACCAACCACCGCAGTCCTTACCCCATAAGGACTCTACTTCCATTTGAAATTTACTACCATAGAGTTTGGGGGTTCGAAGGGGGTCAGCCCCCTCCCACATGACCGTGTGTTGAAGATCAAGAGCTAACACAGAAATCTGGCAGAGAATTTAAAACAAAATTAAGCCAAGTTTAATTACCATAATCTGTGGTTATGTGGTGCTAATCTGAGATTTGTTGATAATTGTGGGTTAGCGCTAAATGCAATTTAATCCCACTTAACACATACTTAACTTAACCTTAACTGCACGCTTATCTTAGTGGCGCTTTTGGAGGACCTGCCAAATTTGGCAGAATCTCCACATTTGGTGGAGTTAACTAGCAGACTTCTAGAATTAGTGGAGAAAAAATAAGAAAAAAAGGCTTTGCCATAACTAATCCAATTTTTGACCAGTTTTGGTTCACAAAGAGTCACTCTTGGTAGATTTTTATGTTTTGGAGTCATTCGAGTAGGTTGCAGAGGAAACGAGAGACTATAAACATCACTTTTTCACAATTGAAGCTAACACAATGGCCCACACTATGAAGCTGGACCAAGGATATGTAGCCCATGAGGGCTGAAATTCTTCATCAAAAACTTGTGTATTTGGATCTATTATTTGTGCTTGCTTCTCTTTATTATGTTGTTGTTTTGCGTTGAGTTTCCATGCTTTCAAGTTCATGAAATACACTTAATATCATCAAGTTTAATGAATTTTCACTCATAAGAACATGTATAAACCCTTTGTGATAAGAAAACCAAAGCACTTTCATGTTAATTCTAAAATTGATATTAGCACAACATTAACTAACAATCAATTTCAGATCATATATGAAAGTAGCATAGATCCATCCTAATTTCGTATCTATCAAGAGCCAAGAGGGATCAAATATGTCAAGGTTGAAACCTTTTCTTTACGTTGAAAAATTATATTTGCATCTTGAGATATTTGATTCCTGTCAACTCTTGATAGATAAAAGGTTAAAAAAAAACACATTTCTCCATATAATAATTAAAAATTAAAAATAATTGATAAATAAAAAAAATGTATATTTTTATAAAGTTATAATAAAAATTATTGTAATTATATTTGCAATTATTTTGATTTTTATAAAATATGTATAAATAAATTTTAAGACTAGATCCATAATAAAACATTACGGAGTTGTCCTTAGTGCAAATTTTTGGACTTTTAAGTATCGGAATGAGGCAAAAATATTACAGGTGAAATCTTGATTTGTGTAATTTAAATTGGTTTTTTTACTATATGTATGGATTCCACACCCTAAAAAACCTAGAGCACTTCAATTGTGTCGGAGTTACCCATGAAACTTGCAATTTCAATAAATTCTTGTCAGATTTTATAAAAGTTATATCCGAAAAATGCACGAGAAAAATTTCCAAAAAATATCACTATAAAACAACTAGAAATGTACTTATTTCTTATATCAAATATATTACATAAAATATAAGTAAAATAATAAGAATACTAAATATTAACTGATTATTATTTTTAATTGATTTTGTTTTCAAAATATTCAAATTATCTTAAACAAATTTTCAAAAGAATAAAAATATTTTAATTCTTAATTAATTTTAATATTCTTAAAAACAAAATCTTATTAGATATAGAAAAAAGTGGTGATAAGATGTTACATAAATTTAATAGATTGTAAACTATCTCATGAATCTATAAGCTAACTAGAAAAAAATTATAATTATAATTATATATTTATATATATATATATATATATATATATATATAAATTACTAATTATTTATTATTAAAATATTAATAAATTATAATTGCTATCTTTTTATTTTATCATTTAAGTAAATATTAAAAATATAATATGATTTTACATTATAATAAATTAAAAAAATAAAATAAAGACATTTAATATTACACTATTAACAAAATTATAGTTATTATATTATTAAATCATTTTACACTATTAAAATGTAATAGGATGATATATTGCTAAATTTGCAAAAAGAAAAGTAAGTAGGAAAAGAACTATAAATATACCATTGCTTGAGTATTAAAATCTCATATGATTGTATATGTTTAAATATATATATTCCCATTGAGTTGTTTTTAGTGTAATTTTTTGAAGGTTTTTATAGTGAATATTTCTGGTATAATTTTTCTAAAATCTGGTAGGAATTTACTAAAAAAAGAATTTTGATGGGTAACCTTGCGCAAATGAGATTTTCTAGAGGGTTTTTAGGGTGTTGAATCCATATATACAATAAAAAAGCAGTTTAAATAACAGAAATCAATATTCAACCTCAATTTTTTTCGTCGAATTCTGACACCAGAAAATCTAAAAAGTCACACTAAAGACAACTCTTATTTTCATACTCTTTTGAGAGTATCAAAATATAATATGATGATATAGTGCTAAAATTAAAGAAATAAAAGTTGTTAGGTAAAACATAAATGAATAATAATATAAAAAGTAATGTTGTGCATAGCTTATGAAAAAGAAAAAAGGTATTGTAGTGCATGGATTACGAAAAAGGAAAATGTTGAGACAATTATGTAAAATTATATATATATATATATATATATATATATATATATATATATATATAATTGACAAGTGCAATAAAATTGTGAATAAAATAATAATGTATTAAATAATTTTATTTTCATTTTTAAAAACAATTTATATTAAATTTAAATTTAATAGATAATAATTTATTATTATTATTATTATTATATAAATTAAATTTCATTTATTATAATTATTATGACATTAATTCTTTTAAAAATCAAAACTAATTTTTTAATAATATAGAATTAAAAAAAAATATTAAATCAAAATTTTAAAAATTTGCATTTTAATTGTTTTTTTTAAATAAATATAGTATATTTTTTAATTTGATTTTTGTATAAATTTTATAATATACAGAATTTTAATAATTACAAAATATAATATTTCTCAGTATAATAATTATAAAATATCTGAATTTAGACTTTTGTGATCCATATTATAAATGTTGTGAGATATTTCCCCAAAAATCAAATAAAAGAATTTTTAGTCCAAGCGTTTCAAACCATCTAGTCTGGTTCATCTTGAGGACAAGATGAAGAACAATATCATGGCATTACATTAAATAGAGGAAGAGAGAAGATTTCTAGTCGTTAGAATACAACAACTAGTTTTGATCAAAACATTGTCATTAATTAATAAACAATTTTTAATTAAAATAAAGTAATGGATGGAAATTCCCTAGATGTGGGTGACTAAGGCCCATGGGAGGCAGGAGTAGTGCAATGCATGCTAGCCCACCTTGAGGTTGAGCACACATGAGGGCCATGTAGGAGGCAACATGGGGGCATCCATTACAAAGGAGGGTAGTATAAGTGGGGCAATGACAATGGTAGCGATTAGTGGAGTGCAGCACCGGAAAATGTAGGCGAAGGAAATGGGACTGTAGGATCTGGAGGGAGGGAGGAACCATATCTATCATAATCTACTAGAGTGTGGAGTTATTGGCGTCAAAAGGTGTAGGGAAGAAGGAAAAGCAGAGTGGGGAGCTCAGGATGGGTTTATAAGAAGACGAAGGGGACAAGGTGGAATCACCTTAGCTTGGGGGAGTAGGGTGAACGGGTAGAAAGGGGAGGGATATCGGGAGCGATACAGGCGAAAGATATAATGGTCTGTTGACACTCCATCTCGGAGAGGAGAATGGAGGGTCACCTTACTCAGGCTCACTGATGGGTGCAGTGCGGAATAGGTATAGTCAGAGGCAAGATATCTAGAGGTAGAGAAGGGGGGTAGCACAGGTCCCAGCTAGAGATTGGGGGCAGAAGGTTGGATTTGGAGGCATTTTTCTTCACCAAGAATGATGACGAGGATGCTTCCACCATATCCAAATTAGAGGCGAACTTGGTCAAGTCCCTCTGACATGATTATGGGGAGGGGTTCGAAATGCAACCAGCTTGGGTGACACAGATCATCTTGGGCCACCCTATATGCGAGCGAAGGATACTCAGACAAGAAGTGCGAGATAACCTTCGCAGCATTAGGAAAGGGCTAGAAAAAAGTATCAGTAAGCTGTAGGACACATTGATGACTCCAGGGTACCTGGACATTCTTCGACCGGACAGTGCAGCTACTTCGAATGATACCGAGGTCGGAGAGGAGGAGGAAGCCATGACAATGCAAGAGTCGAACAACTTGGGAGGGGAGAGCTAGCACCGAGACTGATCAGCTACCTTTCTTATTAAATGATAAGCTTCTAGTGGCCTTTTAGCCCTATAGTGTACATAGTTCAAAGTCTCAGAAGGTTTAGGTGGTTACAAGTTGAAGCTCTCACACTTCTACCTGCTTTAGGGGTCATTAGACTTGATATTTCTTCAGTTTCTCGTGATCAGAAAAGATGTTTTGATAATTTTGGACACATGGTCTGGCTTCTGGCTAGCTGACAGATCTATGGTTGTACATATTTAACCAATTAATAGAAGGATTCCCATATTTGCTGATAAAAAAAAAGTAATGGATGGAAATTAGTTGTAAATAAAGAATTAAATTGATTTTATTAATATTATTTATTTAATCAAAACAAGGTTAGTAATAACAAGGTCAAACTTAATTATTCTAAACAACAAAAAAACAGTAATAAGAAAATGAAAATAAATAAACAAATAAATAAATGATAAATAAATAAAAAAAATAACAAGGTCAAACTTAGTTATTCTAAACCATAAAACTGAAAAATAGTAATAAGAAAATGAAAAATAAAATAAAAATAAATGATAAATAAATAAAAATAATAAGTTAAAATTTAATTATAATAAACAATACAAAAAAAAGAGTAATAATAAAATGAAAATAAATAAACAAAATATTAAGGTCAAATTTAACTATTCAAAACAATAAAACTAAAGAAATAATAATAAAAAAGTGGAAAAAATAAAATAATTAAAATATAAATATTTATCAAGATAATGAATTAACTCAATTTTATTATTTAAAAATTAATAATAATAATAATGCTAAATAAATAAGAAATAAAAGAATACCATAAATTTTGACTATTATTATTATTATTATTATTAGAAATAAATAATTATTATAAAAACTTAGCAATACAAGGTAAGGATCCAAGACCTATTAATACTCCAACCATCATCTCTATTCAGATTGATAGGCTTCCTTTCAATTTACAAGGCCTCCATAAACTAACGATGATGAAAATGATCAATCCTTGCAATGACCCTTTCCTCTTCCATTCAAATGTGATTTTTGTCTTTTCTGCATGTTCTTCTAAAGGAGAGGAGCAGGACCTTCCATGTTTGATGTCAGCTGCGTGCTCATGAACCCTCTGATTAATTGAGCCGCCAGTTTCACAAATGTAAGGAGTCCATAGGAGCAAGGGATGACATTAACACCTTTCCCATATTTAGGGTTTAGAAGGTCCTTCACTGATCTTAGGGAGCTTCAGATAGTGTTTAGGGGTCTAATGTTGAAGCAACCTTATGATTCTTTAGGATCTTAGCAATATTGTCTGTATTTCCTTGGATAAATGGAAGATACACCCCTGGAAACCAATCTTTAAGATATTTTTTTAATCCTCAGACCTTTTTCAACCTTAAGGAAGGCTTTAAGACATTGGTGCTTACTATAACCATTCTTATTAAAAAAACTAAGGAGATGGGTTATTTCATCATTGAGGTGGTTTTCTTCAGAAACTCAAAATGCCCGAGTGGCTAAGGTGTTGAGAAGACCTATCTTTTGAGCAAGTAAATGGTGTGAATTGACATGAAGATGTTGTTCAGTGTAAGTTTTATTTCGAAAAACATCGTAATAGAAATAACCATAATATCTCTTTAAAATAAGAACATTGAGGAAAGGGAGGTTTCCATGTATTTCACATTCCATAGTAAACTTTATGGAACTAGATTAATTATTAATATGCTAGAAAAAAGCTGCAAATTTTCCTGACGATGAGATGAGATGATGCAAGTTTCATCCACAAACCTTTTCCAAAGCTTAGGATGGAATAGAATTGAGGACAAGGCCTTAGATTCAAATTCCTCCATAAACAGATTAGCCGCTACTTAGGAAAGGGGGGAGCACATGGAAACCCACAATTTTGTTCATAAAATTCACCTTCAAAACTAAAGAAAGTAGAAGTAAGACAAATTTCAACCTAATAAGTTGTATATGTATCCATAATGTGCTTGATGAATTCAATGGGCTCATTAATGGGGATATTAGTGTACAAGGATAACACATTGAAACTCACCAAATTATCACCAAGATCCATCCTTATACCCTTTAATTCATTGAAAAACGAAGATGAATCTTTGACAAAGGATTATGTCCATCCAAAAAAAGGTTTTAGCTTATTAGCTAGAAAATAGCAAGAAGATGGGTCGGCCCTCCAATGGTGTTCACAATGGGATGCAGAGGAGCCCCTTGCTTATGGATCTTTGGAAGACCATAAATATTAGGAGTGAGAGGGGCTACTTTTAATCAACTTATGTCTAAGGGAGCTAATAATGCTACCATATTTTATGGCTAGAGAAACTACTTTAGAAATATTCTTTAAGGGATTCTTATTAAGTTTTCTATAGCTCTCATTGTCAGAAGTGTGATCTAACATTTTTCTCTGATAATGTTCCTTATCCAAGATACCGGAAGCTCCCCACTTGTACGCTTTAAGAACAACAATTTACTTGTTATTATTAAAATATTTGAGAGTCCCAAACTCAGGTTTGTTAAGGTTTTTCTTGGGGGATTAGAATTTCTCAGGACAACTGCAGAGTCGTGTCTAATGATATCCTTAGAAAAATCTCGTAAGTCCCCTATCCTGAATTCAATGTCAAAGATAATCTCTTCCACTCAGATTTTTCTAGGAGCAAGGGAAAATTTAGACCTTCTCTAAAGGACTGTAAACAAGAGGATAAAAAAGAAAAATGAGTTTGATTAAAAATTCTATTCTTAAAAGGGGTGAAAGAAATTAAATTTTTATTTTTAATATTGTTGTTAGAATCAATAGAAAAATCTTATTATTATTATTATTATTATTATTATTAAAGAGATGATGATGATGATGATTATTTTCTTCAGAGAAAATGGTAATAATAATAATAATAATAATAATAATAATAATAATAATAACCTCTTATTATGGTCAACCATGGTCCAACATCGCATTGTGGCAAGGATTGTCTCAATATGAAATTCAACCATGGTCAACCATGTTTATTTTAGTATTTTTAATATTTATCTTAAGGTTTATATTTCTTAGGCTTATAATATTAGTCCTTTGGATTTAATGTTATTCCTGTAGGGTTATAATCTCGTGGGGTTTTAATATTAATCCCTTGCCTTGTTAGTAGCAAACATGGTCAATCATAGCCAACCATGGTCAACCATGATCAAACGTCGCATTGTGACAAATATTGTCTCAGTATGAAAATCAACCATGGTTAACCATGGTCCAATGTTGCATTGTGATAAAGACCATCTCCATATGCAAATAAATCATGTTCAAGCATGGTCAACAATGTTCCAACGACACATGGTAACAAGGATTGTCCCAATATGGAAATAAACCATGGTAAACCATGTTTATTTTAGGGTTTATAATATTTATCCCTTGAGTCTATTATTCCCTTTGGGTTTATAATATCAAACCCTTTGGTTTATTAATATAAGGGTTCATATTCCTAGGGTATAATATTTTTCATAAGGTTAATAATATTAATCTTTGTATTTAATATAAATCCATTGGGTCTATAATCATGGTCAACCATGGTCCAATGTACATTGTGCCAAAATTTTTCTCAATATGAAAATCAACCATGGTCCAACGTTGCATTTTTACAGAGTTTATCTCCATCTGAAAATCATTCATGGTCAACCATGATGTAACGTCGCATTGTGACAAGGACTGTCTCAATATGAAAATCAACCACCGTCAACCATGATTGTTTTAGGGTTTATAATGTTTACCTTAGGGTTTCTGTACCTTGAGTTTATATTATTGATGACTTGGGTTTAATATTATTTCCTTAGGTTTATAATCCTTTCGGTTTTTAGTATAAATTCTCTGAGTTTATTATTTTCGTGTATTTATAATATCAATGCCTTGGGTTTATTAATCGAAGGATTTATATTTATAGAATATACTCTTATTCATAAAATTTTAATTATTAACAATATTAATTATTATTATATAATTAACAATACTATTAATAAATAATTAATTATTATTAACATTTTCTAATTAATAAGGTTATTAAATATAATTAACAATAAAAATAATATTATTAATTAATAATAATAATAATAATAATAATAATAATAATAATAATAAACCACTATACCAACCATTGTAAGTGTTTTAAACTAATCAAACTTAGAAAGAATCGTCTTTTTCTTTTTTCAAAATTTTTGAAAGTAAAAAATAGTTTCAACACCATAATTATTAAATTTAATTCAGGTAAGTGTTGTAAGTAAATCAAACTTTAAAAAGGATTGTCTTTTTCTTTTTCAAAAAATTTTAAAATAAAAAATAGTTTGAATACCATAATTATTAAATTTAATTAACAATAAAAATAATATTAGTAAGTAATAATAGTAGTACTATTTATTAATAATAATTATCTTAATAAAGAAGTATACCAACCATTGTGAGTGTTGTAAAGTAATCAAACTTACAAAGAATTTACCTTCTTTTAAAAAAAAAATTGAAAGTAAAAAATAGTTTGAACACCATAAAAATCCCAAATACTAAAAAATAAAAAAATAAAAAATACATTAATAACATATTAAATGGTAGACCAAGATATTCATCATTAACAATTTCATTTTTTATTTTTGGAGTATATGGATCCTGGTTTTCCAGAGCTATGCCACTGCAACGTAGTCAACATCAATCTAATTAAATGCGTATAAACGATATCCGGACTTGAGAGTAAGCAAATATCCAAAAATAATATTACAGTGAGTCACCAAAATTTGATGTTTGTGTAATGAGCAATTTTTTGTTTTCTTGAAGTTCATGGATCTTGCAATTTTTCAACATCCACGCCTTTGAATTTAAGAATGCCACTACAATGTAGCCAGCATCCATCAAATCAAGATCATTGATGATGATGATGATGGTTAACGTCCACTAAGACTAATATTTGGTCTATCAGACCTAAATGAAAAGAGTTATTTAATTTGATTTAAGATTTTATTCCTATGCTCAAAAAACTTTGAGAGAAGCCTCCCGAGCTCACTATAGTTTTGACGTCTTAAAAGGCTAAGAACGTGAGTATTGCAACAAAGATTATGAAATTGAGCTCTAATGTGGTTGTGTGCAGGGCATTCTAAGAGGAAGTGATTTTCATCCTCGATGTTCATATTCTCACAGAGATGGTAGATCCTTTCCATCCATAGTGTTTTAGGAATTGTCCAATGACCTGTTTCACTATGGAGCCCATGAGAGTTCGTTCTAAACTTGGCTATATTAATTTTCTTCTTTGAGCTAGTTAAAATAGAGATACAATTTTGATCTTCTAAGGTGGGGTTGATGACCTCCTTATAATACCTTAATTTTCTTTTAGCTGCTAAATGTTTCTCACACCACATTTTTTCTTTGAACTTAGAAGTAACAATTTTTTTAATGTTATTGATGTTTTGCAATGCAACATTCTTGTTGATCTCCGAATGGTTTAACTAGGCCCTGGTGTCTTTATACCAACCTCGTTTAAGCCTTAGGTGGTTTTGGCTGGAATTTAAAGCGATCTTAGGAAGTATATGGTCTCCTATGCTATTGAGCTTGTGCTTGTACAACAGAAACCTAGTCATAGCTAGACTATTGATAGGGGAAAGACCCACTTCTATAAGGAGAATAAGATAGGGTGTATTGCTTTTACTTTTAAGGCTATACGTTATAAAATGCTTCTATATTTTCTCAATCTTTCTCGAGGATTCTCTAGAGATGCTGCAACCCCAAACCTCACATCCATATAAGATAATAGGAGTGACTAAAGTTTGAAAGAGGAACTTCTATCTATCCCACATTACGAGGTTTTCCATTTTACAATTATTTTCAAGACCAAAATAAGCTTTCCAGCCCCCATTAATCCTTTTTTCAATACTATAGTTCCAGTTTATCTTGTGATGAATATAAATTCCTAGGTACTTGTAAGAAGACAGTACCTCCTAGTTACTATTGTCATACATAAAATTAGCGTAATTGTCCTTCTTGGATTTGATAATCATAACTTCTGTTTTGTTAGTGTTAATAGACATACCCATGGTAGAGCAGAAATCCTTAAGAAGTCTAAGTTTCTTATCAAGGTCAGATGGGCACCTTGCAAGACGAAGAATATCGTCAGCATAGAGAAGAAGGGTGATGACTATCGCAGCTAAGATCGTGCCAACACATCCTGCTTCCTCTAAACAACCTTCTAGCTTGTCGATGTAAATGCCAAATAGGGTAGGGGAGAGGTGGAAACCTTGTTTAACTCCAATATTACACTTAATATCTTTCGACCACCCCTCATTGCTCTTTAACTTGGCAATTACATTCTCGTATAACCTTATACCAGCCACTCTTAGCTCGAAAGGAACATTTAGCTCTTCTAATCTATTCCATAGGTTATTTCTAGGAACTGTATCAAAACCCTTTCTAAAGTCCACAAAGCAACATAAGAGATTGGATTTATCATTGCGTCATTCCTCCACAATGATCCTAAGTGTAACGAGGTGGTCCGTTGTTAGTGATGCCTTCTAAACCCCGCTTGGCCTTTAGCCCGCTGAACTTCTTTTCCAAAATAATACCATATAACTTGGCTAAGAGAGGGTTGATCATAATTGTTCGATAATTAAAGGGGTTATTTTTATGCTCACTTTTAAAAATAGGGATAATGAGCCTCTGAGTCCAAGGTTTAGGGAACCCTTTCTTGACCGCTTGGTTGAAAAGCTTGTGCATGTGGGGGATGAGGAAATGACCTCTAATTTTTAAGATTTCTACTTGGTAACCTTCAATGTCTTTAGCTTTCCCATTTTCCAAGCGTTTAACCCCAAAATCAATGTCTTCTAATGAGAAAAATTCTTTCGTTGTGAGCAGGATTTCAAAATCCCTGGCATTTGGAGATTCATAAAGATTTTTAAGATAGGAATTCCAGTCATGTAAAGAAATTTTATTACTATCTTTAGTTTTCCTAGTTAGAATCTACCTCCAGAATTTCTTAGGAGCCACCTTAGAGACTTGTAAGAGATTCTCTTGTCTTTTATGAATATATTTCCCTTTTTCCTTTTAGTTAGGGTTTTGTAGATTTTTATCTTGTTAATTTTGAGAGATTCATCAACAGCTTCCTTAATCACTCTCCTCACACTTTTACAATCTTTTTCATATCATGGGTTAGTTTTGCTATTTCTTTTATTACTTGAGATTGATAACTTGTTAATAGAATATGAGAGGGTTGTAGTAAAATTATGATAGAGGTCATCTATTTTGTCTATACTAGATAAAGGAAGCAAGTTGGTTTTTAATTCATTTAGAAAGAGATCATTTTTATTTCTATCAAATATTAAGTTCTTTTGACTATAAGGATTATCTTCTCTGGGATCTCTATGGATGACAAAATTGAGAGTTATGAGTAAAGGCCTATAATTAGAGTGAGGCTCGTGGTCATCTAAGATGTCAAAATTTATTATTTCATTGTATAAAGTGAGATCGGAAATAACACAGTCTACCATGCTCCTGCCAAGCCCATGGATGCAAGTCATCTTGCTAGAATTGGGCCACATCTTTAGACCGTTGCAAATTATGAGATCCTGAGCACTAGAGAGCTTGACTAGGTCCAACCCAAACAAATTATCCCCGAGGTCTTCAGAGCTCCTTTTGTACCGGCTATCCAGAGTAAGGTCTTCGTCTGACCAAAGAGAATTGGGGTTGGAATGATTTCTTAGAAGAATAGCTTGGTTGCTTGAAGTTCGAGCATTAAAGTCACCCATTAAAAAGATATTACCTTCATTCCTTAGGCTAGAAATATCATTCTCTAAACCATTGTAAGGATTATTATAGTTCTCTTGAATGATAATGCACAAAATACAACAACTCATGTTGAATGGTAATATACAAAATACAACAATTTATGTTGAAGGCTCTGACGAAAATTTTATTGAAAAATACAACTACTCATGTTGAAGGCTCTGACGAAGGATCGTCTTGCTATTACAGGGTTATCAATATTTTCTTATAGGGTATCAATATTAGCTTTTTTGCTGATTTATAATTTTATTAATGTATTAAGGCAGTACATGTTAGCCATTCATTTTTTAAATAGAAAATCTAACCCAGTATATTAATTCCACAAATAAATATTGGTTGCACCTCCTATCTCATTCACGCACCATATAATTGAATGTGCATCAAATTATCTGATAACAATACTAAAGGCTCTGACTGAAATTTTAAAACTTCTCGATGAACAAAAGTTTATTTAAAAAGTACGGGTATCCTGGTGATCCGCCTTCAATTCAAGAATGCCACTGAAACACAGTGTGCATCAATCTCATTAACTCACCACCAGTGTTCAGAAGATCAATCGTTCAGATAAAAGTGTTGAAAAGATTCATCTCCATCTGTTGATCCTATCATCCGCGTTCAGATGATCAGAACGTTCAGGCGTTCAGATGAAAGTTATGAAAAGTTAACAGGTGTTCAGATCAAAGTTTTGAAAAGTTTTTTTCTTAGTCATCAGGGCGTCTCAATCCCCACCAGAGCAGCAGGAACTGGTGTTAGAGAAGCAACCGGACTTACCTGACGAATGCAGATGATTGAAATCCTAAGAGCAGTAGTGTAGATTCTTCTCATGATGAGCCGATTGCGCCAACCATCGAATTTACCATTACCCCAAGGTACCATGGCAGAATCGATTGCAGTGGAGTGTTTGCATGTGAGGCACATGGATTGGAAAGTTGATGGTGATTGTCAAGCAGCACACCAACACACAATTTCTGCACATGACGCTAACAATAAGCACACGGCCCTGACATGAGAAAAATGCTGCTGTGGGTTATATACTATTTTTCTCTTGACACAAACCACACATGTCGACCTCATTCCAATCCGGTCATTTTGCCGAAAGGTACATCATTGAAAACTTGTAGGAAAAGGCCAATGGTCCATTCGACGTATAACAGGTGCACTTGAAGCAATATAACACAAGTGAAATATTCATAAATGAATGAAGACACTGTATTGGGCTTCCCTTATGCCATGATCACCATAAGAAATCATATTTTAGATACTCCTCTACCAAGATCTTGTGTAAATAGCTCATTTAGCTCTCGAAAATCAGTTGGTGTTTTTTATTGGTTTTAGTAACCTCGTCAATGGGCTATGGTTGATGTTCCTTAGGTAAAGGTATCTTGATGATGGGAACATATCTTTCTAATAAATTTCAAATCTCTATAGGCTTTATTACAAAAGCTTTTCTTTAGATTTTTCTTTAAAAAGTTTCCTTTTAACTTTTGTTGATGAGATTTTAACTAAGTGAAACAATAGATAAGGAATGTTCAATAAATCCATCTACAGCGTCGTATTATTGAAAAAAATTGTATATATCTAAGTTTACATATTTTGATGTTATAAACATATTCAATGATGAAGATTGAGTTAAAAAAAAAAAAATCAACTAAAACATACAAATAAGCTTACACAATTGACTTCAACCTTGAAACCAGTTCACTAACCATAGATATACCATGGTAGAAAAAACTCTCCACTACAATCATTTCACCGGAAATAACATTATTGATTCACACAACAAACTTTCCAGGTGGAAATCACTTTGGACAATGTTCGATTTTCATTAACATTATCAAAATTCATCCTCATTATTTAAAGGATGAAATAATCTCAAAATTTTAAAAAGATTATCCAAATATAATAATATGACACATAAATTGAATCAAATCTGATTGGATCTCTCAAATATTTTCTAAAATAGTTATTTCTTATTATTGTACTTACATATTAATAGTTAGTTAATTTCAACTTGATTGTAATGTGTCTTTAAGAAAAAGTTTATTTTATTTGATATGATTAGTATGAATTTGTAGTTGTATCCATGATATGTTCATAGAGTTCATATTCTCCTCCATATTGTTGATACATTGCATAACACTCTATCGGTCCATGATTTTATTTAAAGAACATTAAGGGTCATTCAATCCATTGTGAGCAACTCTCTTGTTTAAAAAAAATCCTTTTGCATTCATAAATTTCTTTAATTAGCCATGTTTGCTAGGTTGTGTACAACAATTTTTTCTTAAACATGGTATAATCAAAGCCCCTTTGAGATATTGCTCTTATTTTTATCAAATTTCATGCATTTTTGTTCTTCCACTTTTGTGCATTTTTAGGATGAATGAATACATTGAGAGCACAAATTTTAGTTAGAAACACTTTTCACTTCACTCGAACGTGTTCCTATTTCCCAATGACATAATAATTTCCATCAAATATATAAGTATACAATGTGAATATTGTTAGAAACCAAGACACTACTAAGAGGTGGGTGAATTAGTAGTGCGACCAAATTATACAACTATTTCCAAATTAAACTTATTAATCTATTTTACAACCATTCACGTAAGAAGAATCGTAAATCAATAATGTTTTTTACCAGTCACTACTAGAAGGAGATTAACCCGTCAAATGCAATCTACAATGTGTTAGCCATGTTGATCCATACCAACAAGAATTTATTGCTTCAAACATAATTTCCCTTACTGTTATACCTCAATGACTTTCTTGCATAGATAAACTATTTTTCTGCTATCTTAAACACCTTGCTGCTTACATACCTCAACCGATCCAAATCACCAATATCACCATTAAAACACCTTCAATGCCTTTAGTATTGACCTATGATTCACCACTAAATCCCCTTTGAGATTCACCTAAAATTTGATGCATTCACACCTTAATGCATCTCTAAAATCACCTTCTTTGTTGATATAATTTTTCATACAAAGGAATTGGGCCTATATTTTATTTTTTTAACTTTAGTTATCTTCAATCAATAACTTACACTTAACTGAGGTTCGATATTGATTTATTATTGTTTTTATACTTCCGGTATGTCCTATTAATTTCTACTAATGGTATTCATTCTCTGCTTTGTTGTCTTAATCTCAATCTCTAAGTTATTATGCTAATTTAAATCATTTTGGAATTCTACAAGATTTAACAATGACTTTAGTTATAGTTCCAAATCTAGTGAACTGCTAGATTTGGCCAAAACTACCAAATCTACCACGAAGTCTGTCAATATCGTCAAACAATTACGAACTCATTAATGTTGCATTCACCAATTTTACCATACTTCTAGTTTTGGGTGCCAAAACACCAAATATGGAACAATATGCTAAAAATGTTGTTGACTCATTCAAGCATCTGAATTTGTGCCCAAAGGCGCTTTGTTTAATCCCAAAGGCCTAACATTATAACACAAAACATTCATATATAACCTCATGTTGTCCCTTTTTCACCATGGCCCCAAGGGATTGACTTACGTGCATAAAAATTATGCACTCTCGGTCACTTATCACTCATAAAATTGAGTCCAAAAAAAGAGCTTTAGCCCCTGGCCTTATTTCCTTGGAGATTAAACTTGGTGTTGTGGGGAATAAAATCATGCTCAATCCTTTGGGATTACATGTCTAGTGGGGTCCACCACACTTCCAATGCACAATTCTTGATTTTTCCATGTTGTCCACTTCTACCACTTATACATGCTAACTCGTCTAGGCACCTTGTCACCACGGGGATAAAAATTGAGCTCCTTTCAAATATCATCAAGGTTAAACAATCAAGGTGATGTGTCCATGTGTGTAACATCTCCTTCCCACATCTACCTAAGCAACCAACCAGTCAAGGTAAATATGCGATGAGAGGCTACTATAATTAGAGTCAACCTCCTAGGTGACCTTAAGGAAGTGGAAATGACATAAACATAAAATAAAAACCTTATAGAACAACAACAACACCCCCAAGAGGTAACCCAGCCATTCATGCCTCTTACCCCTAGCTCACGCTGACCTTTTGACCTCTTTGAGCCATAGATGCATGCACAGGCTTGAATTCCAGCCTCAGGAGGCTATAGACACAGGCATACCACAACATGGCATCCTTGAGGGCCCCATTTCCTTAGTTCTATGGCAGCATCCCCAGTAATTGAGTCACCTTTTCAGGTCCAGAACATAGTGTTCTACCCTGAATTTCATGAAAATTATAGAGATGATAAATAACAACATGACAATGATACTGAAGCAATCACATAAATAATAACTCATATGGACCCCCCCTAGCCATCATAGGAATTTTGTCAAACATGTCACAAACATTGAAACTACAGGCGTAAACAACAAATATGATCATATGGGTCTCATAGTTATGTGAGAATCGCTAAGAAGGATAGCTCCCTTACATCATTCACTGCAATAACATCTATTTGACCATAGATACAATGTACATTCATTTACAAGTAAAAACATAAGTAGAGACATAGGTCATCACTGTTAAAGTACATGCTCATAACCAGCATAATAAAAACATAAATATAGTGGATACAAAAAAATAGAATCCACATAATAAAAAATAGAATTATAAATCAAATACCAAAGAAATTAGCTTCTCATTAATGAATGTAAAAACCAACCAGAGATGGGACTTCCACGTTCCACCTAACCATAGATTGGCTGAGCCAAATCTCTCTTCATCCAATCACCCTTGTGCCATATTCCAAGCAATAATGTGTGACTCATAACCAACCAAAAAGAACCAAACAAGCATGAATTCTACCAAAGTTTTATGCCTATACCATGAGGAATTTTCCTATCTCCTAGACTCTCAGGCTTTACTGTAATCCACAGTCTGAATCAGGGATCACCAGGCCCTAAAATGAGACATACTCTCCAGGATTTACTGTACATCCCATCCTGGGATTATTATACCAAAAAGGAGTGCACCCAAATCTTAGGATTTACTGCAATCCATCCTGGATCATTAGGCTATAAACCAAGGAAAACCACCTCTAGGATTTACCGTATATCCCATCATTCACACGTAACAATTCCTAGGCCCAACAAGTCAACACAATATCCGACTTTATTGCAACCCACATTCTGCTTTAGGGGTTACTAGGCCATGTGCTATATCAATTCGTAGATCCACCTCACTTGGATTCGAATCCAAGCTAGAAATCTAGCTCAACCAAAGTATGAGAACCCATCTCATCAAGGCTACCCACAAATGGAAAGGTTAGGCTGAAAACATTGTCACACCTAGAAAAACCCATGCCATGACAAAAAAGAACCACATGAAATACCATGAATGCCAAATAGCAAGGAAATGACACATGCAAATCAATACTTCCAAATAATCTTGCTATAGTTTCTTGATCATGTTCTTCCTTTCTTGCTCCAATGCCAAAGTTCTCCATGAAAAATCTAAGTGTCCAAGAGTGAGTGAGAGAGAGATAGAATAGAATGGGATCCATAGTGTGAGAAAAAAGCTTTCCAACCGATCCTCAGAAGCCATTTTATTCATGAGGTGTCTAGTTTCTTCATTTTCCATTATTTTCCTTCAATTTCCTCCTCACATGCAACCTGTGACTATAACACCCTCTTCCCACATCTACCTAAGTAACTAACCAACTGAGGCAAACATGTGACGAGAGGCTACTCATACAAGATTCAACCTCCTAGGTGACCTTAAGGAAGTGGAACCAATGGAAACACAACAAACAAACCTTGTACAAAATCAACGACGCCCCTAAGATCTAACCCAACCTTTAAGGCCTCTTACCCTTAGATCATAATGACCTTTTGGCCTCTTTGAGCCATAGCCATAGCCATAATAAACCATGTGAAAACTTGTAGTAGGATATTTTTCCCAACATTCAGCATGGAATAAGTGCCCCATCAACTATGGTTATTATTTTAGCTTTATTACATGGAATTATAACCATAGCTATTATAGAACCCTCCCCATTAGGGGACATCGTCCTCGGTTTTCAATCACACATATACCTCAACAACACCATTGAAAAGAAAACATACTTCCCATGGAGCTTTATAACATAGCTTGATGCAGTATTTACAATGATTTCCCTGTTGAAAATAAAACCAACATGACATCATAACAACATGACAACTATAATGACATGACACCATACTACTTATTGGAGTTTATAACATAGCTCATGGTGGTAATTACATCCATATACATATGGAAATATATGCGAGCATCACATCGAAATGTCATCAAAACTTATGCCAAACAAGTACCACATCACACCAAAAATTCTTTGCCTCAACTGGAAAAAATAGAAGGATACACAACTCACATTTGATCTTCCATCTCCCATGTAGCATCATGAGTCCCAAAGTTCTTCTATTTTACTTTAAATTACTCAATTCCTCGATTCCGGAGTATGAGCATCAGAAAATTGGACTTCGGTTCCAGGTGAAACTCTCCTTCTGGCTCCACCTACAATATAGATTAGTCAATCACATGATCAAGATATGTAACATATTTATCAAGAAATGATATATGAAAAAAATCAATGACTTTAATTTTGGAAGGAAGTGCAATTCAATAGGTTACTGGTCTAATTCTCTCAATGATCCTGAAGGGTCCACAAAACTTTGGTGTCACCTCGGCACATGATCCAGTCCGCAAGGAGCTCTTCTTGGGCTTGATACACAAGTACACCTAATCCCCAACCTGAAACTCCTTAAACAACATTTTCCTATCAACATAACTCTTTTGCCTATCCTATGTTGCTCAATTTCTCCTTGATCACGTGCATTTCTTGTTCCATTTCTCCCAACATATCTGGTCCAATCAATTCCCTGTTAACCAGATCACTCCAATTAATAGAATTTTTCCAAATTCATCCATAAAATTCCACAAATGGACTCCTCCTCAATGAATCCTGATACTCGTTGTTGTAGGTGAACTCTACTAATTGAATATACTCTTCCCACTTACACTATTGGTGCATCATAAAAATCCTCAACATATCCTCCAATATCCTATTGACCCTCTCAGTATGCCCATTTATCTGCATATGATAATTTGTGTTGAAGGCCAAATCAGTGTCTAAACCTAGAAATAACTCCTTCCAAAACTTGGAAGTTAACTTTGCATCCCTATCTGATATAATATTATTTGGAACACCATGCAATCTGACTATGTCTTTGATGAAAACCTCTACTACATCACTACCTGAGTATGTAGTCTTCACTAGAATGAAATGTGCAACCTTTGTCAACATGTCCACAACAACAGTGATGGAATCATGGTTTCTAGCTATCTTGGGAAAACCTATGAGGAAATAAATGGAAATGTACTCCCATTTCCACTCTAGAATCACATTCAGCTGTAGCAGTCCATTGAATGCTTATGATTTTCCTTAACCATCTAATAATCCGAACATATCGCTACAAAATTTCCCACATCCCTCTTTATATTTGGCCAATAATAGAATCTATTTACTGCATTCAATGTCTTATGATACCATGGGTGACTCGAATATGGTTTCACATGAAACTCTCTTAAGATCATCTTCTTGAGCTCATTGTTGTCTAGTACATATATCTTGTCTCTAAATCTAACCAATCCATCAGTTGTGAGACGATAGTCCAAATCCTGTGCACATGTACATGTACCACCTGTACCTATACATATACCAACACATGTAGTTGTACATGTACCAAAACCTGTACATGTACGTGTACTCTACTAAAACCTATGCACAATCTCCATATACCTATGATCCAGTTGACCTGCATGGAAGGTCCTATCCTGTAAGTCTGTCCCATATGAGCTCATAGGTGCTATGTGATTTACTTGTACCCACTTGCTAAGAGCATCTGCAACCCTATTCTCCATTCCCTTCATTTATTTTATATCGAAGTCCAACTCATTGATCGTGGCCAACCATCTATCCTATCTAGAGTTCACATTTGGTTGGTTAAAAAAGTACCTCAACCTAGTGGGATCACTCATTAATACAAAGATCATGCTAAGAATATAGTTCCTCGGCATCTTTAGTGAATGTATGATCACTGCTAGCTCAAGATCATGTGTCGAGTAGTTTTGTTCATGCTCATATAGTTTCTGTGACTCATAGCATACCACATGTTCATCCTACATAAGGACTTCACCAAGTCCTCTCTTGAAATCATTTGTAAACACTACAAACTCCTTGTCTGAATCTGCAATATTTAACACTAGAGAATGTTTCAACAATTTCTTAAGATGCTCAAAACAAGCCTCACACTCCACTCTCCAATAAAACTTATTATCTTTCCTTTGTAATGATGTAATAGGATAAGTAATATGTGATAATTTCCTGATGAGCATCTTGTAATAACCTGTCAATCCCATGAATGATCTCACCTCATATAAATTCTTAGGAGCTATCCACTCCATAATGGCTCTTATCTTTTCTGGATCTACTACAATGCCCACCTTAGAGAACACATGTCCCAAGTAGTGTACCTCATTCTAGAAGAAACTGCATTTGCAGAGCTTAGCATACAACTAATGCTCTCCCAACAACCTCAATACTACTTCCAAATGCTCGACATGAGCTTCCTCTTTTTTAGAATACACCAATATGTCATCAATAATCATAATAAAAAACGTGTCCAAATAAGGATGCAACACACTGTTCGTCAAACACACAAATGTAGCTAAGGCATTAGTCAAACCAAATGAAACTACAACAAACTCATAATTCATGTACCTGGTCCTAAATGCAGTCCTATAGATGTCCTTCTCTTTCATGCATACCTGATGATAACTTGATATCAAGTCGATCATAGAGAACACTACTTCTCCCTTCAGTTGATAGAGAAAATAATCAATTCTCGGTAATGGGTACCTAATATTGAGGTCACTTTGTTCATCTACTTGTATTTAATGCATAATATGAGAGTGGCATCTTTCTTCTTCACGAAAAAAATCGGTGCACCCCATGACGATACACTTGGTCTAATGTACCCTTTGTCAAGCATCTCTTTCAGTTGCAAATTTAATTCTACCAACTCAGGTGTGCTCATCCTGTAAGGTGCCTTTGATGTTGGAGTTTCCCCCAGCATCAAATCAATAGAAAAGTATACTTCCCTGCATGGTGGAAAATCTGATATCTATGTTGGAATCACATCCTTAAACTACTATAGAATTGGATACGTTCAACACATCTACATCCTCGAATTCCTTAAATTTTTCACTAGAGATATGAAGAATAGATATTAGACACCATTTCCTATGACTATGCTTGGCCTGCATGGCTATCACCATCCTGACTAATGTGGTTTTCTTATTTCCCTGTAGGACTCTTGGTTCCCCATTTTCATCCAAGCACTCAATAGATTTTTCATAGCAGTCTACCTTGGTCCTATGAATATATAACCAATCCATACCCAATATCATATTGTATGATACCAAAGGCAATATATCATGGAAACTTATTTTAATTTTATCAACTCACCTCTTTCTTCAAGTGTCCATTATCCATAGTAATTGTTGAAAATTTGTCTGACCCACTCATAAAAAAATTTTCAACCTCTTTGAGTGATCTTTAGCATTAAAATATGTTCGAGTCCATAAGTATATTACTTAATATAATTTCTAATGGTATTTAATAATTTCTTTAGGGATAACCTCTAGGAGTCTCTCATGGGTCTCTATGAAGAAATGCACTCTTTCTTGTACTAACATCAATTGAGTTCTTCTTATGTATTTCTTCAGAAAATTCTTTACCTTTCGCTACCACCACTCAAGAATCTCCTCCATAATCAACATCTATGTATGCATTCTTGCTTAAAATTAAGTTCCAAAACTAGGGCAAGGGAACCAATGTTGTAATTTGGGGACTTTTAAGAAATTACAAGTAGGATACCAATCATGGAGAAATATATACTACTATATAAATTGATACAAATAGACACAGAAACAGATAGTTTTATCAAAGGTGTAAACACAAGAGAAAATCACTTATGATTAATATGCAATTGTTATGTGTTAATTATTTAGTTTTTGGGAATGGTTATGGTGAGTTTCTTTTGAGATTAACGCTTGAAATAGAATATTTCACGTCTAAAGAATTATGATAGTGAAGGGAATGAGAGGGAATAGGATAAGGTCAGACCCCTAAGAGCTTGCATTCATTTAGAATAAGAGTGGAAAGTTACGACACCAAGGAAGCAGTGATTTGGCTTCAAACTGTAATAAGGGTTTCCAAAACACCTGCAACCACAAAGATTAGTCTAGAAACCCTGGAAAACCATTGTATATGCCTTCAGTCACAAATTTTTCTGTCAAAATGAAATTGTGATGATGAAGAAGCAATTCAAATGCATGTGGCGAGGCATAGTAGAACTATTTGGCCTTGAGGTCGGGCAAGAGAGACGCTAAAATCCTTACGACTGGGCCTAAGAGGGTTTGTATGACGAAATATAGGTTTTATAAATGAAATATTAACTAACAAAACACAAAATAATGAATCCTTAATATATCAAAATATTATAATTCCAATATAATGATGAAAAACTACTCAAAACCTTGGAAAATTTGATTTTATGCCTGAAATAAGGGTTAGGCCAGACAATAAACAAATGGGAGAGAGTTAGATTACTTCCAATCCCTGTGGCTAAGCCTAATATTCCTCTTTAGGGCTGCAACTCCATTTTTAAGGCTGGTTTATAGTTGTAAGAGACACTTCAAGCCTGCATTTGTGTCCTAAAGTCCTTTTTTTCCCGCGGCTAGGGTTTAATGACCTTTAGGGTCTGCGAGACTAATAATTAAGTTCCCTTATTAATGTGCAAAGACACTTATAATATACCTCTGTTATCTCCACCTCTATGTTAGGTCAATGATATATTTATATGTGACATTAAGTTACAAGGTAATTGTAACTATGTAACTAACTTTCTTGGTGGATTCGATTGTGCGGTCGAATAAATTATGTTCCGAATTAGATAGTTGACTAATATCGAATATAAGATCTAATCAACAAATTTTATCAGCCCTTCGAACATGCTACAAATAAATAACCACCAATTAAAAATCCTGGGGGAATTAGTGTGGCTAAAATCCAAAGTTAATTGGGTATGAAGCTAAGAAAGACTATATCCCACTAACAAGAGATCAAACTTATGATAAATTAGTTTTTATAATGAGCTCAAATATGAGTGTTTGTTAGAGGAGCTGCCATGGGTTAAAGAGCTTGAAGGTGTTTGAAATGTTTTAAGCTTATTGTTTAATGAAAAGAATCGACTTTCCGCAATTTATATCATTTTCAATTTCCAAATGAATGTGTGCCTTTATATAATATATTGTGATTTATTGTGCTAATGCCCATTTTTGTGGATAATAGTCCTTGGGACGATTTTGGTAATTTTTTCCAAATTATAAGTGACAGGAGCTAAAGGATTGCATCTTTGAAGTAGCCACCAATCAAGGAGAAGCTAGGATCAACCTCTAGAAGTAAGTTGTGTCCCTATTCTTCTTTCTCTTTATTTCATGATTATTTACACTTAGGTAAATAGGGGATTACGTAGTGTGAAGACCTATGGAATAAAATCTCCAATAACATAGAGGAAATCCATATAAACACTAAGAGGCATGTTAAAATTTGTACAGGGAAAAGGTCATTGCTAATGCTTCAAGTTTCATAGTAGAATAATTTCTTTCATATTTTTTTAGTTTCCTACTTGGACACACATTATGGTGGTTGACCGTCTTTGATTGGGTTGAGCTAAGATACCTATAACCACAACATTTGAGGCATAAATATGAACACAAAATTAATTTTCCTAATCATGGAATCTTGGTATTAGAGATTCTACTGATTTTATTTTAGGTAGTTTGAATGATGTGTTGCATTCATCACCTAGATGAATTTGACATATTTTCATAGCTATTTTTTAATGAGAAAGGTTATCTCAGAGTAATGATGAATATAGTTTATAAGTATCCATTATGTTATCACACAAAAACTAACCACCTAGCCGAAATCATTATCCAATATATCCCCATTATCTCCACCTTTATGTTATATAAATGACCTTTTTATATGTATAATTCAATTATAAGGTAGTTATAACTTCCTAACCACCTTTTTGAGTGGGTCAAACTATGTGGTAGACCAACCTAATTTTTTACTTAGATAGTTGACTAATATTGACTATCGGGTCTAATTGAAAAAGTTGATTAGCCCTTCCAAAACAATGCAAATAAATAACTACCAACTAAAATTCCTAGGAAAAGTAGTGTGACTAAAATCCAAAGTTAATTAGGTATGAAACCAAGCAACAGTATATCTCAATACCATAAAAGTATACAAATACAACTTGAGAGAATGTTGAGTTCCTAGGTTGAAAATTTCCCAAGGCTACAAGGTGTTTAATAACCAGAGGAATGATTTAGATGAGAGAAGCAGAAAAACCATAGAAAAGCCTAGAATATGTCCACACCTCAAACATTCAAACTATATTTATCAAACATAATTTATTTCTGGCTACACAAATTAATTCACATGAGAGTGGCAGAGAAAATAATCCCACACTATATTTCACTATATCACCATAGATAATTCCCATGCATAATGTCGCCATAATGCCGAGGGGGACAATGAATAGTGTGCTCCCATTTACTACACATTTTCATAGATTTAGCCTTGTACCCTATTTTTCTTAACATTTTATGGTCCATTCCAATGATAAAACATGTGAAAGAATGTTGCACCAAAATCCTTTATCTCCTACTTGATCCTCTAGACTAAACAAATTAAAGGAAATTGACTTATTAATATTTTTTTTTACTACATTAAAGATAATCACGGAATCATTTATTATGATAATTTCATTTAATTATTGAGCTTTGAAAAAAATCTCATTCTTTTATAAAGAGCTCGGGCCTTAGATGTGTTACTCCTTACTAATATAATTCCTAAAGTAAACTCATTTCTAAATTTTCAAATGAAATCATAAATGACACCCCATTTATATCATCAATATGATATTTTTATTCTTATTAAATATATATAAATAAGTTTTAAGAACAAATCCATAATAAAATAGTATTCATATGCACTTAATTCTTATATAAAATATGTGGCATCAAATATAAGTAAAATTTTAATAATATCAATTAGTTTAATATATTATTACTATTATTAATTGATTTCGTTTTCTAAATATTTATATAATTTAAAGCAATTTTTTAAAAGAATATAAGTATTTTAATTCTCATTTAATTTTGATGTTTTCAAAACATATTTAGCATGTGGTAATAAGATGTTAGATAATTTTAATGAAATAAAGTAGTACAACCACATTAGTAAATATGATTGATATACGTAGAAGGCATATATCAATCACATGCACAACCACATTAGTAAGTGTGGTTGTATACACTTTCATTATGATTATTATCACTATTATGATTGTTATCATTAATAAATATTGCTACTATTATTAATTAATAATATTCTTTTTATTGTTAATTAAATTTAATAGCTTTATTAATTAAAAAAAATTATTAATAATTCATTATTAATTAATACATTAAACAAATATTATTTTTAATTATTTAATAACTAAATATTGTTAATTATTAATAATTTAATATTTTTAGTTAAAGAAATATTAATAATTAATGATTTAATTAATTAATTAATTAATTAAATAATTAATTAAATCATTAAAAAATTAATTAATTCATTATTGATAATTAATTAATCCATAAATAATTAACAATTAATAATAATAATAATAATAATAATAATAATTTATTACGAATAAAAACTAATCATTATTATTTATATTAACTTATTATTATTATTATTATTATAAATGTTATTATTTTTTATATATTTTATATTAATTATTATTAGTTAATTAAACTCAAGAATTTATATTTAAATCAAAGACTAATTACATTGTAAGGTGTTTCTTTTTTAGAAGAACTCCCCTAGCTGTCACTCTACATTGGTCTGCAACATTGGAATGAGTGTTAAATGTGTAACACCCCTAGTTTCATGGTTTCAAATTAGACATTTGAACTGCAGTCCAAAGGGGAGTGGACCCAATGGATAATTATTGTGTGAATGTAATTAATTATTTAATTATGAAAAATAAATAAAATATTTTTGTGCATATTGACCAATTGAGAATTTTGAGATCACTTGCCAAATCCATGAGGTATGGAAAGAGGCTAAGACTTTTCCCAAAAATCTTTCAAAAATCCTTGAAATAATTTATTTCTAATTTAGATTTTTGAGGAAAAATCTAGATTTCCCCGATGAGGTGGAGAGTAGTTGGGAAGAGGTAAAAAGATGGAAAAGCATAAAGTAGCTTTAAAAGTCCCTAAATAAGGGAAGCCTAGGCAAACATGAATAAAATCATCCTGTAATTCTGGACACAGAATTAGAAACAGGCTTTGGGGAGCATAAGCTTAAAAAAGCTACTCCAGAACTGATTGTGGTTGGTCTGTTCTGGAGGGGATCTCAGCTTGGGGGTGAGCTTTGTGGATAAAAGAACTCTAAGGTTGGGAGGAGTGGTCATCACAGAAGTGGTATGCATAAAAATTTATGAATCATTACATTAGCTGCTATTAGTCTTTATAGAAAAGTGTTGTAGTGGTTATGTTATATAATTACTGTGTTATGGAATTCCTCACTTTTAACATAATTAAATAGAAGAAAAAATTCTCCCAAATTTCTGTATGGTAGTGGGAATAAATCCTAGGGAACTCTATGAGCCAGAATTTCTAAAACCTTTGGGGGCTTAGATCTGGAGAGAGTATCATTGATTCCCTGGAATAATTAAAATTTGTAATTTTAATCTGCTTCTAATATATATAATCTAGTAGCAAAGTAGCAACCAGAGAACACTGTTAAATGATTCTTAAGCAAGAATTAAGAGGTTTCCTAAAAAATAAATCTTATTATTCTATCCTTAAGAACCAGTATAGAGATGTACAATATATATATATATATATATATATACACTTAAGTGGAAACTGCACTCCAGAAAATTGTATTAGTTAGGACAGAAGAGTATAATACATAAATTATTTTATTATGTCTGAAGATTGTATTTCTATGTACTAGATAAGACATTAACTAAAGGATTTGCATGTAGAATAGGTATAACATTAAAGCCTAATCCAAATTGACAATTTCATACTTCTGTGATAGTAGTGAAACGTTGATATCATAAGTAAACTATATGTATACAAATAAATTCTCTACAACCTTAAAACAGAATGTATGTGAGATAATCTCTTAAGTATGGATGGGAGTTATTTATCATAGCCACAGAAATGAAATTATCAAGTTAACCGTGAAGTAACTGAATAAAATGAGGAGTTACATTATAACTGGTACTGTTAATTTAGATACATGAATTATATTGAAATTATTTTATGCATCTGAGAAGAAAACACAAGGAGTCCCTACAGAGTAAAGTCTACTCATAAAAATACTATCTATGATTCTGGAAAAGAAGTACATAAAACTCGCTGAGGCCATAAAACAGTAATAGTACATAATGTAATACTGTCCCTTCTTGAGTATATTAAACCAAATCCTGTGCATGTAAAACCCGAGGTATACATCAAGTTAAATAAAATGTCTGAATGTCAATGGATTCAATTACAGTATACATCAAATTAGAAGAAGGAAATTATAAAGTTCTGAGGTAACTCCTTGACTCATCCTCGAGAATAACTAGTGAGTGCCGACCTGGAATAGGAGTAAACGAGTGTTAACTCCTAAATGTCAAAAGGAATAGCTCTCGGTGAATAAACCTATCGTATTTTCCAATAATGTAAATTACCTATGTAAATACACGACAATAAAAGTGTCAGAGACTGTCGTGGGGATATATGTAGATAATCCTTGATATATATGTATAGCAGTAAGGCTAAGTTTAAACATAATATTTCAAACAAAGAAGGACTATTAAGTAGCAGCTCTTACCTGATAAAGTTAACAAGGCCGAAAGGAGAAATCCTGACATTTCATTAACCAGAGCCGAAATAAATGAATCGTGGGTTAATGCCCAAATAAAATTTATGAATTTTTTTTTTTCAGAGTAGAGTAGACCTGTACCTAAATGAGTTGATGAAGGATGCATTCTAAATTCAGATAAGATGAGAGCATTTCACAATTTCGTAGAATTCATGGTAGAATCGGCCGAGTGCTGAGGACAAAAATCACTGCCTCAGGTTAACTAAAAGCTTTACATACATGCGTCGTATACCTACTGTAGGAGGAAATAACGTTAACTAGAATAAATCGAATCATTTTGAGCAACAAGCTCTGTGGAATATCCTCAAAAAACAAGTTTTTCTACTAGCCACAAAAATTGAAAAGAGCTCGGGGTAAAAACCCCATGCCGAAACTATGCCAACCAAATTAAAATACTAGTCGTGTTGGAATAGACATTTAAATAACTAATAGAACATGTAAAAACTATGAAACCAAGTTCAAACGATGCCATATGGTCTGTTTGTGCAATACGACCAGAAGCGCATTGGGGTTACAATAAATCTCTCAAATACAAACCATGAAAACATATGGAAACGAACATATAATGATACCACACAATAGTATTTCCAGACTTATCGATTCAATTCATAATTATAACGATAAAATACGAACCACAGTCCCAATACTGTGAAAAACTCAATGCCTTCACCAAATAAGTTCTTGGTAAAATAACATACCTCGGTTAATAGAGGAGGAGACGTTGGCTTGAACCAATAGCTTGCCATAGCTTCAGAGAAAACACATAAGTCTTACCGAGGCAGAAGACCTAAGAAAACGAGTTCAGAAAATGGGAAACGAAGAAATGAACTTGGATTACGACTGTGAATTTTCTAAACCTTGGGTTCAAAAAACCCTAAATAGTCCAAGTGGCAAACATCGATCGGATCACACACGGATGGAGGAGCATCTACATGATAAGACACAAAGCCTTACACGTTAAATGCCAAACTTACTACGTTAAATGTCAAACGTACCAGTAAAAAAGAGGAGCATTAAACCAAGCTCAGTACTATACCCTTAAAAACAATAAAATATACCACATTTCTAGATTCGAGAATCTGAGATGGAAGAGAATGTTAATACATACGTACTCGCATCGAATTTCAAGAGGAATAGAGTTAATACATGTCAATCAATCTATCTACCATAGATAAATTAAAACGAAACGGTTAAGATGCTATATCACCATAACATTTGAATACCAAGTATGCAACAAGGGAAATGAGTATTCATTGCAAAGGAAATTAACGAGAAATCAATTCCAACAGAGGTAATATAATAAGAGCATGTTTTGACTTATATGATTCGAAATTCCCATATCAGTGTGTAGAACATTACCATAGTCATGATTTTATAATAGTGATGATAGAAATTAAAAATCCATAAGAGATATATTCATCTTAACCATGGACACTCTATAGTAATACCAAGGATCGAATTCTAGTACCAAGGTAATCATAGGTCAATAGAAAAAACAAAATTATAATTGTCTTAAGGGAATTATAGGACAAATTTAAAATATGAGAGTTAAAAGAAAGGTGACAACTCTAGAAGCTAACTCTCTTGGGGAAGTATTTCCATAAGGTATGAAAATGTAAATTGTTTCCTGGAATAAATTAAAATGTTCTTTATATAGCCAACCTGAAGGGTGAAATTTCTGAATGTATGCGTTATTGCTGACGATGGAGATTAATTCAGCACTAAAGTAAAAAGAAAAAAATTGAATGAGGAATGAGATTCATTACAAATGGTATCAGAGCTCATGTTTGAAAAACTAGGCTGTTGTTGTGCGCTCACTGTATAAATTATTATTTTTTTCTTTTTGAAAAATTTTCTGTTACTGATGTGTTCTGCTTAGTGTATAGTGGTACTGGAACTGAAAAGTCAATGGCTAAAGGAGATGAAATTTATGTTGATTTGCGTGATGAAGATAACATGCTAGATTCCAACGCTCCTTTGATGGCTATGTTGCACAGGTTGCAACGGGAGATGGCTGAGCTAAGAAGCTAGAATGATAGGCTGTCATTAGCCAGTGAGGAGCAAGAAAATCTCATAAGAGAACTGACTTCGTGGAACATCCAAGAAGGTGAAGGTTCCGAAAAGAGGAAGAAAGGAAAGTTCTCTGATGAATCTGAGGAAGATGGCACTACTAGACATCAATCTAAATAGAAGAAGGAATTACAGGGGGAATTATGAAAAATTAAGCCTCCCTCCTGTGATGGGGAGAAGGAGGAACATTCTAAGGCATGGTTGTTGAATATGATTAATTATTTCCAGGTCTATGAATACGAGAGAAATTTGAAGGCCATATTAGCTGTCTACCAGTTGCGGGGTAAGGCTACTTTGTGGCGGGAGGAGATGAAAATGGTCCATGCCATTGATGAAAAAACAGTGACTTGGGAAGATTTCTAAGTCAAGTTTAAAAACCACTATTCGAACGAACATTATTATGATGATAAAGCAAAGGAGTTCCATGAACTCAGATTGGAACATCTCACCATAGATGATTTTTTCACCAAGTTTACAAATTTGTTAAGGTATGTTCCTTATATTCGTGAAGAGAAGGCAAAATTACAAAGGTTTTTGAACTTTTTTCCTACTGTGTGCAAGGAGAAGGTAGAGTTCGATAATCCAAAAACTATGGATGAAGCGGTGAGGAAAGCTAGACTATGCTATCAGTATTTTAAAGGAAAGGGGGAGCATGGGAAAAACTGGGTAAATAAGGGTGAATTCAAAGGAAAGAAACAGAAACCAGCTTACTTGAAGAATTTTGGTTGGGATCATCAGCGGAAGAAATTTAACAAACCAAAGGAAAGTCAAACTGCTCAGTCCCAAGTTGGTTCCAAAGAGCTAGATGGAGATAATAAGAAGGAAGGAACAATTAAAATGAGGGAGCCTTTGAAATGTTGGGGTTGCGGAGAACCTCATTTGTTGAGGGACTATCCACACAAAAATATTCAGATGATTATGAGCAATCGAGAAGCTACCATAGTGAATGATATAGAAAGGAATATACCCACTATCAGTGCAGCCTTGGAGAACCGACAAGTAGACCACCAGGCTACTATGGTCGAGATGGAAGGTAAGATTGCTGACCAATCTGTTACATTTTTTATTGATCCATGTGCTTCTTTGAGTTACATTAGTCCACAATTTGTAGAGAAATGTAAGCTCAATACTGAAAAATTTCAGCAGTCTTGGTTGGTCCAGTTAGCCACTGGCACCAAGAGAAAAGTAACCCATAAGTTACCTCAAACAGCAATTAAATTAAATGATTTTCAGACAGAGGTAAATTTGAACATTCTACCCTTAGGCTCATATGATTTTCTGATAGGAATGGACTGGTTAGAAAAGAGAAAGGTTATGATGAACTGCTAGGATAAAACTCTACATTTCATAGATGAGGAGGGGAGACCCTTTATACTCAAATGAAAACCAAAACCAATCTCTATAAGACAAATATCAGCTCTACAATTAAAAAGAACAACTAGGAAAGGTTATCAAGTATATGTTGTACATGTTGAAGAATTGGGATAGCAACCTGAAGAAAACCCACTAGACACTTTACCAGTGGTAAGGGAGTTCAAAAAAAATTTTCCAGATGAGATTTCTCATCTTCCCCCTAAAAGAGAGATTGAATTTTCCATCGATTTGGTGCCTGGAGCAACACTCGTTTCCAGAGCCCCTTATCACATGAGACCCCCTGAACTCATGGAGTTGAAAATGAAATTGCAAGAGTTGTTGGATAAAGGTTATATCAGACCGAGTGTGTCTCCTTGGGGAGCACCAGTGATGTTCGTGAAAAAGAAGCATGGAACCTTTAGAATGTGCATTGACTACCGTCAACTAAATAAGTTGACAATCAAAAATAGATACCCATTGCCCAAAATTGATGACCTTTTTGATCAGGTAAGAGGGGTTTCTTTATTTTCTAAGATTGATCTCAGGACTGGTTATCACCAACTCAAAATTAAGGAGGAAGACATTAGTAAAACAGCTTTTCGAACCAGGTATGGTCACTACGAATTTGTAGTCCTACCTTTTCATTTGACAAATGCCCCTACCACTTTTATGTGCTTGATGAACAACGTTTTGAACAAGTACTAGATAAATTTGTACTAGTGTTCATAGATGATATTCTGGTTTATTCAAAAAGTGAGGAAGAGCACAAAGAACATTTAAGGATAGTTCTGCAAAATTTGAAAGAAAACGAATTATATGCCAAATTCATTAAATGAGAATTTTATAAAGACAAGATTCAATACTTGGGGCATATTATTTCTAAACAAGGTCTGGCTATTGACCCTGAGAAAATAAAGGCTATTAGAGAGTGGCCGGTGCCGACTGATGTTTCAGCAGTCACGTCATTTATGGGAATTGCAGGTTATTATCGAAGGTTTGTGGAGAGGTTTTCTACAATAGCATATCCCATAACTTCCCTATAGAGAAAAGGCACCAAATTTGAGTGGAATGAAAAATTCCAAAATAGTTTTGAACAATTGAAATTAAAAATTACTATAGCCCCTATACTGAAAATTGCAGATCCTGACAAAGAGTATGTGGTGTGTACGGATGCATGTAGAGAGGGATTGGGAGGAGTTCTATTCCAAGAAAATTATGTGATTTCATATGAGTCTAGAAAACTTAAGAAACATGAAAAAAACTACAGTGTATATGATCTGGAATTGGCTACTGTAATTCATGCCTTGAAGATGTGGCAACACTACCTTCTAGGAAGAAAATTTACATTGATGACAGATCATATTAGTCTCAAGTATTTCTTTTCGCAAACAGATTTGAATGCTCGACAAGCCAGATGGATGTCTTTTCTGAGTGAATTTGATATGGACATAAAACATATCAAGGGGAAATAAAACAAAATTGATGATGTGCTAAGCAGAAATGCTTGCCAAAACATATGCAGCATTGGGAGTAGTGCTCGTTTTGACATAGAAGAACTAGTGAAGAAAGTAGTAGATCAAGATCCATAATACAAAAATCTACAATTAAAAATGTTGAAGAAAGAAATGGTTGAATATACTCAAAATCAGAAAGGGTTGATCTACTATAAAAATAGATTGTATATCCCCAATGTGGAGTCTTTGAAAAAATAAATTCTAGAGGAATATAATAAACAGCCATATTCAGGACATCCTAGATATCAGAAAATGATTACAGCCCTGAAAAAAAAATTGTTTTGGCTAGGAATGAAAAGAGATGTGGTAGATTATTTAGCTAGGTGCATGGAATGTCAACTAGTCAAAGTTGAATATCGACATCCAGCTGGCCTTTTAAATCCCTTGCCAATTACAGAATTGAAATGGGACACTGTTTCTATAGAATTCATAACCGGGTTACCCAGAACAAAGTACCAACATGACTCAGTGATGGTAGTGGTAGACACTTTAACAAAGGCTACACACTTCATTCCTGTAAAATCCACTTTTGGGACAGCCCAAGTAGCAGATGCGTTCCTAAAAGAAATAGTAAGGCTACACGAGGTCCCAAAAATTATTATTTCAGATAGAGATGCTAAGTTCACAGCCGCCTTTTGGAAAGGTCTGTTTGGGGGCATGGGCACTAAATTGAATTTTAGCACTTCCTATCATGCTGAGACAGATGGTCAAATAGAGAGGAAAAATAAGATCTTGGAAAATATGCTGAGAATGTATGTGATGTCTAGGCCATCAAAATGGGAATACTACTTGCATTTAGCTAAATTTTCTTATAACAATAGCTACTAGTCCTCCATCAAAATGAGTCGATTTGAGGCACTCTACGGGAGAAAGTGTCATACTCCTTTAGGTTGGAGCCAACCTGAAGATAACCTAGTATTGGGGCCAGATACATTACAAGAAATGGAAAGGATTGTCAAGCAAATACAATAAAACATCAAGACAGCACAAGATCAGCAGAAAAGCTATGTTGATAAGAAGAGAGTGCATCGAGAGTTCAAAGTGGGTGATCATGTATATTTGCGTATTAAAACAAAAAAGAGCAGACATTATGCTGGAAGTTGTGCAAAATTGGCTCCTAGATATTGTGGGACTTTTGAAGTGTTAGAAAGGGTGGGACCAGTGGCTTATAAGCTGGCCTTACCACCCCATGTTAAAGTTCATGATGTGTTTCATGTTTCGTTATTAAAAATATATTTACATGATGCTTCTCACATTGTTGATTGGAATGTGATACAGTGGAACCAGAAGGGGAGTTCCTTCCAGACCCACTTCAAATATTGGAGCGAGAAGAAATTTAATTGAGAAAATGAACAGTAGCAAGAGTAAAGGTGCAGTAGAAGCAATTTACTACTGAAGAAGCTACCTGGGAAAAAGAAGCTGAAATGATGGAAAACTATCCATATTTATTTTCAAAATGAACTCTAGTAGTTAGTTGTTAACACCGAGGATGGTGTTTGATTTCAGAGGGGGAATATGTAACACCCCTAGTTTTATGCTTTCAAATTAGAAATTTGAACTACAGTCCAAAGGGGAGTGGACCCCAATGGATAATTATTGTTTGAATGTAATTAATTATTTAATTATGAAAAATAAATAAAATATTTATGCTCATATTGACAAAATGAGAATTTTGAGATCACTTTCCAAATCCATGAGGTATGGAAAGAGGCTAAGACTTTCCCCAAAAATCTTTCAAAAATCCTTGAAAGAATTTATTTCTAATTTAGATTTTTGAGAAAAAATCTAGATTTCCCCAATGAGGTGGAGAGTAGTTGGGAAGAGGTAAAAAGCTGGAAAAGCATAAAGAAGCTTTAAAAGTCCCTAAATAAGGGAAGCCTAGGCAAACATGATAAAATCATTTTGTAATTCTGGACGCAGAATTAGAAACAAGCTTTGGGGAGCATAAGCTTAAATAAGCTACTCTAGAACTGATTGGGGTTGGTCTGTTCTAGAGGGGATCTCAGCTCGGGGGTGAGTTCTTTGGGTAAAAGAACTCTAAGGTTGGGAGGATTGGTCATCACAGAAGTGGTGTGCATACAACTTTATGAATCATTACATTAGCTGCTATTAGTCTTTATAGAAAAGTGTTGTAGTGGTTATGGTATGTAGTTACTATGTTATGGAATTCCTTACTTTTAACAGAATTAAATAGAAGAAGCAAGTCTCCCAAATTTTGGTATGGTAGTGGGAATAAATCCTAGGGAACTCTATCAGCTAGAATTTCTAAAACCTTTGGGGGCTTAGATCTAGAGATAATATGATTGATTCCCTGGAATAATTAAAATTTGTAATTTTAATCTGCTTCTAATATATAAAATTTAGTAGCAAAGTAGAAGCCAGAGAACTCTGTTAAATGATTCTTAAGCGAGAATTAAGAGGTTTCCTGAAGAAAAAAAACTTATTATTCTATCCTTAAGAACCAGTATATATATATATATATATATATATATACTTAAGTGGAAACTGAACACCAACAAATTGTAATAGTTAGGACAGAAGAGTATAATACGGAAATTATTTTATTATGTCTGAATATTGTCTTTCTATATACTAGATAAGACATTAACTAAAGGATTTGCATGTAGAATAGGTATAACATTAAAGCTTAATCCAAATTGACAATTTCATACTTCTGTGATAGTAGCGAAATGTTGATATCATAAGTAAACTATATCTATACAAATAGATTCTCCACAACCTTAAAACATAATGTATGTGAGACAATCTCTTAAGTATGGATGGGAGTTATTTATCACAGCCACATAAATGAAATTATCAAGCTAACCGTGAAGTAACTGAATAAAATGAGGAGTTACATTATAATTGGTACTGTTAATTTAGATACATGAATTATATTGAAATGATTTTATGCATCTTAGAAGAAAACACAAGGAGTCCCTACAGAGTAAAGTCTACTCATAAGAAGACTATCTACAATTCTGGAAAAGAAGTACATAAAACTCGCTGAGGCCATAAAAAAAAAATATTACATAATGTAATATTGTCCCTTCTTGAGTAGATTAAACCAAATCCTATGCATGTAAAACCCGAGGTATACATTAAGTTAAATAAAATGTCCGAATCTCAATGGATTCAATTACAGTATACATCAAATTAGAAGAAGGAAATTATAAAGTTCTGAGGTAAATCCTTCACTCATCCTCGATAATAACTAGTGAGTACTGACCTGGAATAGGAGTAAACGAGTTTTAACTCCTAAATGTCAGAAGGAATAGCTCTCGGAGAATAACCCTATCGGATTTGCCAATAATGTAAATTACCTATGTAAATACATGACAACAAAAGTGTCAGAGACTGTCGTGGGTATATATGTAGATAATCCTCGATATATATATAGCAGTAAGGACTATTAAGTAGTATATTTTACCTGAGAAATCTAACGGTGGTGAAAGGATAAATCCTGACATTTCATTAACAAGAGCCGAAATAAATAAATCGTGGGTTAATGCCCCAATAAAATGTATGAATTTTTTTTTACAGAGTAGAGCAGACCTGTACCTAAATGAGTTGATGAAGGATGCATTCTGAATTCAGATAAGACGAGAGAATTTCAAAATTTCGTAGAAGTCATGGTAGAATCAGCCGAGTGCTAAGGACAAAAATCACCACCTCAGGTTAACTAAAAACTTTACATACATGCATCATATTCCTACTGTAGGATGAATGAACGTTAACTAGCATAAATCGAATCGTTTTTAGCAACAATCTCTGTGGAATATCCTCAGAAAACAAGTTTATCTACTGACCACAAAAATCAAACAAAGCTCGGGGTAAGAACCCCATGCCGAAACTATGCCAACCAAATTAAAATACTAGCCATGCTGGAATAGACATTTTAATAACCAATAGAACATGTAAAAACTATGAAACCAAGTTCAAACGATGCCATATGGTCTATCTCCCAAACAAAAACCACGAAAACATATGGAAACGAACATATAATGATACCACGCAATAGTATTTCCAGACTTCTTGATTCAATTCATAATTATAACGATAAAATACGAACCATAGTCCTAATACTGTGAAAAAATCAATGCCTTCACCAAATAAGTTCTTGGTAAAATAACATACCTCGGTTAATAGACGAGGAGACGTCAGCTTGAACCAATAGCTTGCCATATCTTTAGAGAAAATGCATAAGTCTTACTGAGGAAGAAGACCTGAGAAAACGAGTTCAGAAAATGGGAAACGAAGAAATGAACTTGGATTATGACTGTGAATTTTATAAACCTTGGGTTCAAAAAACCCTAAATAAATCTGATCGTCCAAGTGGAAAACATCAATCGGATCACACAAGGATGGAGGAGCGTCTACATGATAGGACACAAAGCCTTTCACGTTAAATTCCAAACATACCACGTTAAATGTCAAACGTACCAGTACAAAAGAGGAGCATTAAACCAAGCTCAGTACTATACCCTTAAAAACAATAAAATATACCACATTTCTGGATTCGAGAATCCGAGATGGAAGAGAATGTTTATACATACGTACTTGCATCGAATTTCGAGAGGAATAGAGTTAATACATGTCAGTCGATCTATCTACCATAGATAAATTAAAACAAAATGGTTAAGACGCTATATCACCAGAACATTTGAATACCACGTATGTAACAAGGGAAATGAGTATTCATTGCAAAGGACATTAACGAGAAATCAATTCCAACGGAGGGAATAATATAAGAGCATGTGTTGACTTATATGATTCGAAATTCCCATATCAATGTGTAGAATGTTACCATAGTCATGATTTTATAATAGTGATTATAGAAGTTATAAATCAATAAGAGATATATTCGTATTAACCATGGACACTTTATAGTAATACCAAGGATCGAATTCTGGTACCAAGGTAATCATAGGTCAATAGAAAAAAAAAATTATAATTGTCTTAAGGGAAATATAGGACAAATTTAAAATATCAGAGTTAAAATAAAGGTGACAACTCTAGAAGCTAACTCTCTTGGGGAAGTATTTCCATAAGGTATGAAAATGTAAATTGTTTCTTGGAATAAATTAAACTTTTCTTTATATGGCCAACCTGAGGGTGAACTTTCTGAATGTATGCGTTATTGCTAACGATGGAGATTAATTTAACGATAAAGGGAAAAAAAAAATTTGAATGAGGAATGAGGTTCATTACAAAATGATTGAAGCATGGTGTGTCCTTGGATAAATAATTATCAGCAAAACTAATAGTTAAAAAAAACTAATAATTAGCAAAAATAAAAAAGCCTAACAATTAGGGAAAAAATTGAATACAACCATTCCTCCACGTCAGGATATCCTCGTATGGTTAACTTCCATTTCCTTTTATTCAACATACGTGTGCTTCTTACAAAACATTTCTTGCTCGGTTCTATGGCAATTCACTGCTTCTTCCAAGAAATTTATTTCCCGGTTCTCTAATGATTCACAAATTTCGTGCTATGTTCTCTAGCAATTCACGGAAAGATGCGTTTTTTTCCTCTTTGAAGGTACTTCTCATCGACCCAAATAATTTTGTGTGTTGTCTTTGGCTACCTATTAATTGTACAAGATGGGGAAAATTATCCGACAGGGAACCCTATACAATAGAGTTTTCATCTACATAAGAACCTTAGTGGAGCTCGACCTTCCTATTAATGGTTCGCCATAGGGGAGGGATCTATTGGGTGGTGGTAGTGTAGAGCCATGCTAACTATGGGGGATCATGTGGGTTATGGAGTGGAGGTCAAACCTCTTCCAGGTTCTTTTATGGGATAGTTGAATATCTCCACTTTGTATCATTTACAATGGTCACCTTCCTTGCTCTTCTCCCGGTGGATACAACAACACTTGCTTTTTATTTCACCTTATTTCCAAGATATTTTCTTGAAAGATATTTTTTTGAGAAATTTCCTTTTTTTTATTTAGTAATTTGTTCTGTGAAAACATAGATCTTCTATGTCATTTACTATAGCTATGTACTTAGGTTATGATAGAGTACTGACCACGAAATATGTGATATAAAAATTACATGAAAATTTGAGATAAATTAACCTTGGTTAAAATAAAATATATAGGAAAATGAGATTTCCCTAAAATCAATTGGGTGTTGATGGAAATACAAGACATGAGAAATCTTGTCCCCCTCCATCCCTGCCTCACACCTTAATAGGGCTTTACCTTTCTGTTTGTGGTTGGTGATAGCGAAGAGGTCTATGGATGTCGGATTTATAAAACCAAGGTGACTCTGGTAGATCACATGACCTATGAAGCAAATACTGAATCTCTTCTTGGCACTTTGGTGCAGCTAGTGAAGATCTCTGCTTCTTGTGAAAAATGATGGGCCAACGGCTCTTCGCATAGTGGCAACAACACCATCTCTTTTTTTTCAGACCTTATTCGCACTAGATATTTGTGTATCTTCTCATCCTGGGATTGGGTGGTTGAGTTATGATGATAGAATCCAAGAGTGCAACGATTGTGTGGGAACTTTAGACTTAAGATCAACAAAAAGAGGGTTTTCTCTCATGAGATGTTTGGTGGAATGTAGAGCCAAGGAAACTCTACTAGAGACTACTTTTGCAACCCTCTTTACTTTTACTTTGCATAAGCTATCTAATAATATTTTAATGTTAAAATTTAGATGAAAAATAAAAATAAGAAGCTAACCTAAAATATGTTTCTTTCTGTTTGGCCAGTCGATCACTAATGATGAGTTCTGTGGTTGGCACCGTATTGTCGTTCACTCTTAAATATGCGGGTATGCTACTTTTTGTCATGGAAGCCTTCATGCATTATGTAAAATGTGTGCATTATTACGTTCACGTGAGTTTTCTAATAATCACACCCAACTAATATTTCCCTAAATATTACGTTGAGAGGGACGTAATTAGAGGCAGATATTTCTCATCTTTATGGATAACTTATTTTTGTTCCCGCTTCTTCTATAGATCTCTGGCCCCATACACATGTTTTTTTTCTCATTGGAATGATCTATTCTCTATATTTTATTGACTTTATGGTGAATCCCATGAAAATTTTTGGGACTAAGTAATCCTCTAAGCTTTTACGAGATAATGTTTATAGTAGCATCTAGCACCAGCGGAAGATATGCCATCTTACACTGCCCAGTGGAATTGCATGCATAGAATTGTGGCACTTGCAAGACATTGTGTTCCTCAATGGTTGTATGTATTTGTAACATTAAAATCTCTATTATTTCTATGTTTAATATGGTTGCAATTTCACACCCTTTTCGTTTGATTTAACAGTCATAATTGCTCTCACTGAAAATGAATGGTGATATACAAGTTAGAGCATGACTACATATAAGAAATTGAAATGGTATGTTAATAAATTTGGTTGAGGTTCAATAAAGCTTAATTATTATTATGATTAATGTGGATCTTATTAGATATAATTATTCTCGAGGGTTATTTTTTAATATGGATTTTTTTATCATTAGTATGTGAGAGAAATTATGTCATTTAAAATCACACAATTTTTACTATGCGTAGATAGTTCATGTTTGGAAGGATATTTTTTTATTCTTGCTATTTTCACTCTTGTTCGATTAGTATATTTATTTTCCTTGAAAATTTTATTTAATTAAGTATAAGGAATTACAAATCCATTAACATTTAATTTATTTAATAAACGTTATGTACCTTAAATCAATGGCATTATATATGTGATCATTAAGGACTTTAAATCCATTGCATTATAATATTTTAGGAATTTTTTTTTTAATGTTAAATTTATTTATTTGGGTTGGTAAAAATTTACTTTTGATCTCGTATTATTTATAGTTCATCTTGAGTGAGTGTTTATTCATGTGAACCTTAATACGTGATCACGAAGAATGATAATATTTTATACATTTTCTTTTGTAACACTTATTTTATTAAAAAAGTATATAGTAAAAAATAGAATTACAATCAAGAGAGAATAGATAGAGGGGAAGTCGGAAATGATAAACTATCAAACTTGGTCTTGAAAATCATACAAGAGAGAAACATAGGGGAAACTGAAGAGAGAAATGGGAACCATAAGGGACAGACACGAGAATTTACCCAAGATGGGATAAATCCTCAATACGACCTTTATTTCATTTCTTTTCTGTACCTTTAACCCAACCGTGATGGAGTGAGTGAGCTAAAAACACTTGAAGACTGTTGTTCACTAAAGGTAGAGTTTCCTTATCTAGGTTGGAGGAGGAGGACTCATGTGCTCTCTTTTGAGCACCCGAAGAAACATTGGCCCCCCGAGATCTGCCAAGGGCTTATCCTTCCCCTGCTTTGTTACATCCACATATACTTCAATCTCATCCTGATCGGAACTAAAGGGCTCAATATCATCCATGGGAGGTGGACCACAGGGTTTCCAACTTTTAGAGTCAGATTTGTGACTTATTCTCTTCTTTTGGGCGAGGAACATAGTAGAGGAGTTCTAAAGATTCCCTGTTTGATCATAGTGACGACATCAGAAAGAAGTATTATCATAGTCTAGGGGCTGTGTCCAATGGAAATCACCAAATTTTAGATTTATTTTATCAGGTAGACCTTTACTTATGTCAATTTTGGCATAAATTCTACCATAATTGTAAATTCCCTTCTCCCCCATAGAATGATCCGGTGCCAGAAGGCAACCTAGAGAGTTTCCAATTCTTTGAAAGATAGAAAACTGCCATAAGTGAACACGTAAATTTGGAATCCTGACCCAAATAGGAAGCTTGGTGATGAATGCCATAGAAGTGTTGAAGTCTGGGAACCAGGGGGTGAGGAATAACCCTGCTTTTCCCCAAAACCATGCACCACCAGTTAAGGCTTTTTGATAATCTTCATTGAAGAAAACACCACTATAAGGAAACCCTTCAAGTAGAAAATAACCTTATTGTTATTGTTCCATGTGGGGTGAATCAATTGGTAGAGATTTGTTTTGCAAGGCCAGAATCCATTAAATATGCAGATAATGGCAGATTATGCATAAATTTGAAACTGGTTTTCAAGTGTCGGGTGAAAAATTTCTATAGAAGGTACATCCTCTAATTTATCAACAAAAAATGCTTGGGAGCCTTAGAGGTTTGAGAAGATTTATTGGGAGGCTATGCATGGACAACATCCTTGTAAGAGAAGATGGAATCTACTACCCCTCCTCATAGATGAAGGGTTAAAACCACAATAGCATCTTTTTCAATATTATAAAATGAGAGAGGAAAATAATCCTCTATCTGTTTACTTCCATAGAGAAATCGTTGAAGGGAAGATGGAATCTCCAACATGAGTTCAAGGGCATATGGAAGGTTCTTCACCAAATCCGAAGAGCGAACCCAAAGAAGCATGGTTTTCCCAAAGAGGAGAGTGATTTGTATCTGAAAATAGGGGGTTATTATTTCTAGGGACTGCTGGCTACCAAAACTCATCCTCAAAGCAATATTATTGAGCCTTGTTGGCCATGGCTCGCTACTAAAAAATGCTCCCGCTTCAAATTCTTCCAATTAAGATCTCTGGATTTAAAGAAAAGGTCACCTCTTCACCATTGTCTTCAGCATTTTCATCAAACGATTGGAGACATTAGACAATGGAATGGAGAGTTCCACTTCCTCATAAAGAATCTAAATCAGACATCGTTTCCTATGGAAGGAGAGGTCCAGGCAGCCTTCATCAATGATTTCTGCAACATGGGAATAGAGGAATGTTGGAATCTCCACATCCGGGCTCCCACCGAGCAGTCAATCCCCCATCATAGCCCTGTAGCGACAATATTCCTTACTTGTGCTTTCATATTTGAACATTATTTTTCATACTAACTGCAAGAAAGTTTTGGGGACGAATCTCCACCCAGTCGTAGGCTCAGCTGCACATAATATTTCTACAACTAGCCACCCCCAATCGCTCAATCAACGTACTACTTCCAGAAAATCCTTTGTCTCACAATACCTTTCTCCCAAGATAATGGATGAAGGAATAATGCATTAATATTTTCTACATTAACATTTATTTGATCATGCGTATTTTTTATTAATAATATTATCGGGTGAGATAAAATTATTGATCATGATGGGTTTGGGAAAAAATAAAAGAATATATCCTTTCATCAAATTTATCTATGTTGAATACCATATGGCATGAGTCCACAAGATTGATGGTAAGGACATTTGCTAGGAAGGTAGTCTTGGAAAAATAGTATTGCTGACATAGTGTTGGGAGACTACAATAATTCATAGAGAAATTTATCTATGGTAAGTATCATATAGTATGAATGCCCAATTTTTACCTAAATCTATCTATGGTAAAGAACATATTGTATGAATGCCTAAGATTTATGGTAAGTACTTTTACTAGGAAGGTAATATTGGAGAAATGTGATTGTTGACGTGATTTTTCCAGGAGAATACAATAATTCATCCATGATATTATATCCATACACAACGATTATATGTGGGTTATCATTACTACAATATACAATTATATTTGGTAGATAAGATGTTTTGTTGCTAAAATAGGTCAAGGGATTTGCAAGGTATCATTTGATTCCTAGTTGGTCATTATTGTGTTTACTCAAAATATGCTTGAGAATGATATATATGACTAATTTCTTGTCTAAAGGAGATGACAATTTTTATTTATGTAAATAATTTAAGAAAAGGTATAGGTCTCCTATTTAATAATAAAAATAAGGATAAGATAACTAGGGAGAGAAGGTAGGGCTCTTTATTTCTTTGAAACTACTATTTTTTGGGAGAAAATGTTTGAAAATATTGTTAGATATGAAGGATTAGGGTATATGGGATGAGGTGTATTATTTGATTTTATGGGTGTCTTATTTAACGAGAAATGGAAGGATAAGATGAGAGAGGAGGTAGGTTTTTTTATTTCTTTGAAATTATTCTTTATTTGGAGAAAATATTTCACAACATTCTTGGTTATGAAGGATTAACGCATATGGAAATGATGTATTGTTTTCTTGTAAGGGATATGTAGAAATTTATGAAAATATCGAAATGTGTAAATTATAAATTAGTGCTTTTTATATTTTAAATTTTTAAATCTTATTCTTTCCAATATTATGACAAATAAAATATATTAAAAAAAAATGAAAAATATATTAAGTTAAGTAATTTAAGAGATAATATAATAAGTAATTTAAGGGAATTTCCTTTCCATCACATATTAAATTTTTCATATCCAAAGATAATATCATAATGTATGTGAATTTTTTACAGATATTATGATAAGCCTAACTATGCTCTCTTTAACAAGAATCTACTAAGAAATTCTAAAAATAGGTTTGTTCTTAAGCTATGCTTATGAGCTCCAACTACAATAATAAAACTAGTGTAGCACAACTATGAGTCTTATGAATAGAGTATAGGGAGTACAAGGTCCATAATAAATATAATTTTAGCTATCAAGAAATTGCATCAACATAGTACTTTTCTAGAACATGTCTCTCCAATTAATACTATTATCTCAAATAAGGAGCTTATAAATCACTTCACTTTTCATATTCTAAATCACTTTAGAGAATCAATAAACTTATTATCAAATCATGTGTGATGCATAAATAAGGGTGTTCCGACACGAATCTCAAGTCCCAAACAACATTATTCATATATTGGTCGAAAATTGCAAAATTGTGATACTCTGTTGTAATTTTCTCTACAAATGTGATGGAAATTGTGCCCTGAATGTTGGAAATTTCATGGTTAATATAGTATAAGATAAATGAAAATTTGAACTCTTCTATACAATATTAAGAAATTTATTCCTAATAGCCAACACCATAGATCAAGACATGTTAATCAATTCCACAATTGCTACCAAATCTCTTAGTGCTGGAGTTGTTTTCTCAATAAAATTGTTTTTATTGCTCTTGAAGTGATGGAAACCATCATTGTTGTATATAGGAGCATTTACATACGATCAAAAAAGTGTGATACACTATTATTATTCTCTCTACATGTGTGATGGAAAGTGTTCCATGAATGTTGGAAATTTCATGGTTAACATAGTATAAGATAAATGAAAAATTACTTTCTTATATACATGATCAAGAAAACTATTCTCAGTAGCCAACACCACAAAGCAAGAAATGTTCGCCAATTCCATAGTTTCCATAAAATCTCTCTCGGTGTTGGATTTCTTTTCTAAATAGCCTTGTTTTTACTGCTGTTGAAGTGATGAAAGGCATCACTCTGTATTTTTTTACTATCTTTAGAAAGAATAAAAGAAACCAAATTCATATGAGTTACTAATATAGAAATAAGTTCCTTTTAAGACACTCAAAAATACAATGAAAACTTAGTATATTAAAAAATATTTAATAGGTCAGGAACTCACAAAGAAAAAGGCATTCTCATTGAGTATGAAATCAAATCAAGATAAAATGGTGTATGAGATCCTTATGAAATCTTCATCAATATGGAAGTAGGATTTGTATAAAAGCTAGGTTCATTAAAGTAAAATATTAAGATTCTTCATGTTGGAAAGAAGAGTACCCAAAGAAAATAACATAGGAAAACATATTCTCAAGAGATAAAATATTATTGCATGAATGACACAAAATATGTGAATTCAATATGAACTCTCATCACCTAGTGATAGAAACGAGATAGAAATATATAAATCAAGAAAAGTATATGCTTCCTTTCTAGGACAAGAGAATTTGATGATGATTTTTTCCCAAATGAACTCTAATTTCAAAGGTAGAAAATCATGATCTATTTATTTATTTACGTGTAGGTTTTAACCCTGTACAGAAATTACCTGCAGATTAATACTAAAAAATAGAAAATAAAGAATGGTGAGAATATAGAACACAAAACATATATACAAAAAGGCGAATTTTTTTTCCCTCCATCCCCAAAACTAGGACTGGATTGGTTTTTTTTTCATCATATTCTTTCAATGTTACAAAACATATATATATATATATGTCAAAGCATTCATAAAGCTTGATCCATTAAACATATATTCAAACATAATCGTAGTTCCTTGACTGGATCTAAAAAATACAATGGGTAGAAAACCATCATTCCTAAAACCATGTGAAAAACCCACACACAAAACCATAGGTAGGTCTGCCCACCTATTATAGGGTAAAAAAAAAAAAAAGTTTCTCGAGGCCGCTTTTAGGGGACTACTGCCCCTTTATAAACCCCCTCAATAGGGGGGGCTGTACCCCCCCTGTCAACCCCCTACAATGTCTGGCGCAACGAATAGGGGGGGTTTTCATCCTCCCCCTCGTGTGACTAGTCATGGAAAGAATATAACAGACACCCAACATTATGAGGCATTCATGTTGGCATAAATAGGGAAGGTGTTTAACTTGAACATAGGCCTCATCATTTGTAAGTCTCAAGGAAGCAGTGTTGCAATAAGATTTCATTGTAGCACAATCCTTGACTTTTTTGGATAATTTTTTTCCTTTTAATAGTTGTGAAAGAAACATTAATTTGTGCTATATGTTATTGTCATACATTGTTTCCTTTGCAACATCTGGTGTAATTATTAGTATTGAAAAACCTATGAATAACATTATACCCTACGAATATGAACCCTTAATTTTTTTAAAACACTTACTAGGGAAAAAATAAGTAGTAATAAGGTGTTAGATGATTTTAATGAAATAAATTATAAAAAGCTATCTCCACAAAATATGAATTAAATGGAAAACGAAAAAAGAAAAAGAAAAATATATATATTATTTTAAATAAATTATTGACTATTATATTATTATAATTTCTCCCCTTACAATTTAAATATAAAAAATATAAAAAAATATGATATGATTATACATTATAATAAGATTTTGGAAAAAAAAATTGTCAATACATTTAATATTAAAAAATTAATAAAATATAACTATTATATTTCATTTCATTACCTAGATATCAATTGTACATCATTATATATATATATATATATATATATATTATTAACTCTTTAATATAAAAATATTAATGAATTATAATCATGAGATTCATTACCTCTATCTAAAGGTATGATATAAGTTTATGGTGATAGACTTTTGAAGAAAAGTTGGATTTAATAATATTGTAATATATTTTCATATATACATTAATTGTGAAAGGATTCAAATAGATTTCTCTTATAATTTTGAGGAAAGCCAAGTACGTCTAGGATAGAAAATTGTAATGGTGATGGGAGGATTTAGTAGAGAATTTAATTCAGAGATGGAACGTCTGAGTTTGAGACAACACTAGGTGATTAAATGCATTGAAGTTGGTGATATAATTTCTGATTCAGAGGGGATAGGAATCAATGATTATAAGGAGAGATGAAATAACATAATTTTGATATCATTTTGTGATTGTTTCATCAAAATTTTCATAGCCCAAGTGTTCTATGTAGTCGACTACATTATGGAATGGTTCCCTAGCTCAAAGAAGGAAGAATTTTCTTGTCAATTGGACAACCTTACAGTGAAAATGGAACACATCCTAAACTTAGTAACCAGGTAAGGGATAATTAGGGCCACTAGGGATCAGGTTCATTTTCCATTAATAAAACAGTAAATTGGCCTATTGCAAACCAAAGTTGATAGGCTGCAAACAAACTATGAAATTTTGGTGCTCTGTTTGATTCAATTGGAATCGAAAAATGGGCATTGCATAGTTGAAACATGAGTGCAAGAAATGAGGAGTGTGGATCAAGAGGCTACTCAAGTTAAGGTTGATTAGTAATAATGGAGGGAGGACAAGGCGATGAAGGAAGTCGAGGGGTTTGTTTAACCAAGGTAGTTGGAAGAGAAACCAACCCTAAAAATGGATTTGAATGTGAAGGCTAGTTTATTTCTTGTTTTAAATTATGCACTGCAAGAATATAATAATTTTAGGAGTATTTTGGAGGACTTATATGAATTTTAAACTCTTAAGTATAAAATATACTCACTATAGGAATAAAGCAAGTATTTTTGGACTCTTTCTAATAAAATAGATGATGATCCTATGGAGGATGTAAAAATTTCTAGCCTTGAAAAGAGATTGATATGTGTTGTAACATTATTTGGTTTTGATAAGTTAGAACATTAGGAAAATTAAAAATTAAAATGTTAAGTTTGTATATGAATATAAAAATAAAAAAATCAAAAAAATTTAGGACTTTGGTAATTTGATTTTTCATATCAAGAAAATGATAGAAGTGGATATCCCTAAAAAATGAAGGAAAAATAAAATGCTAGGAAAAGCAGTGAAAATTTAATGCTTTAGCCTTAAAAAATATTTTTTTCAAAGGATGCTAGTCTAAATGTGCCATAAATTGTTAATTATTATTAACAATGCATGTTTTTATTATAAGGTCCGCTAAGGACAAAAGTGATTTGTCATTTTTTGTTATCTCTTCGGCAACTTTCGACGACAGATCTCTTCCCTGCCCATTTCAACAACGGGGAAGCTTTTTGCACCTCCTCGTCCATTTCCTATTAATAGCCACGGGGTGGGGGGTGGTCCAAAAAGTGGTTTTATGGGCGGCGGGCCCTCCATACCTCTCATCCTCACATCAATTCACACCAACCCCCCTGAAATCCACTTCTCCCTCAATTGTGGTTTTTTCTCCTGCCAATAGTCGAATGACCATGTGATTTGATCATTATCCAGCATCAAATAAAATTTTTCCACTTCACCTATCCATTTCCACTAAGGCCTTACCGTTACACCCCATTGACCTATTATGATCCTGATCCCAAGTCGTTGATTAGTTTTTTTGCCAACATGCTCCCCTGTTGTTAGAATTTAACCACTAAAATCATACTGTAAAATGGTTACCATATGCATTTTTACATTGCTATAAATAAAACCAAGCTCTCCAATTCACCACTTTTGCTTAATAATTTTACTGGTTGATTTCAGGTATACAGAGATCATTAAGATTTTTTCTTAGAAGATGTTAGAATTTCTGCAGAGGATATTCATTCTTTTTCCTCTTTTATTCTTCCCCTTTCTTACTCTTTCCTATGTCAACATGGTCCCTAAGGGAAAGAGTATGAAACCCGCTTTAGATGAGAACCCTTCCACTGCCACCCAGGTCCACCTCGACCACATTCCACTTGCCCATTTGTACTATAAGATTGCTGACCCATAGCACGAGTTCGAGTTCCATGTACTTCACCTGTGGTTGAAGAAAAATTATGTCGATAAGAAAGATCAGATTAAACTATGGGAATCCCTTCTGCCCCTCTTACCTTTTCCTCAAACCTATGACTTTGCAGACTTGGTTATATGGTGTCAAATTAGATAGGACCCTATCAAAAGAGTAGTAGTGGCTCAAAATGGTGACATTCCGATATATATCACTACTGATACCATCAAAAAAATGTGTCTTATTCCAAAAACTGATTCCTTGAGCCTATTTTCCCAAGCAGGTCTTATGCAACCATACCATAAGCTGAATTTCCCCCAGAGAGATCAAATATTTGAGACATTCTTACCAGATGATGTTGAATTACCCAAAAGAAATCCACCCTATCCATCTTCAATGTTCCATGAAGCCACTAGACATATCATCTCCTAACTTTCATGTCTATTAGGTTATCCAGATGATAAAACAATTATTGAATTCATCCTTGGATTCTTTTTTATTCTTTAAAAAGATTAGTAGCATTCCTTCATGTATAATTACATTCAATTTTTGGCTGATAATATGCATTAGCAACATATGAATTTGACAACACAAGGGATGTTCAAGGATACCTCTATACTATTTTACATGTTTTTGTTTCAACAAGGAGACTCATTTCCAATCACGCTCAACAAACAAGATGAACAAGGGATCAATCAATCATTCATCCATTGGACAAAGATGGTCAGATATTTTTGAGCTAAATTCACCTTCTCAGACTTCATTGACTCATTTATACGTCAAGTAGCACAGCTTCTTAGCAGCCATATGGAGCCCATAATTGGTGAAGATATCAAAAGGATTTTGTATTTAAGTGATCAAGTTAAGGCTGGTGACTAGTATTTATACCTAAATTATACTAAAATAAGGGTATATGGCTGTGAGCTAGCACCATATAAGCTGCCAAAGTATGTTCCAATTATAATTTTCTCTTTGGAATATATTAGGCAGATGATCAACATGGATTACCTTCACATTTTATCAGGTAAAAGAAAGTCACAATTGAATATTAAATCAAAAATTGGTTCATTCATTTGCAACACCAGATTAGTTAGTATTGAGGTAGATACACTTTTAAAGAATATGAATTTTCAGCCCAGCTTCACCTGGTCTTATGACCCATTTGGAATCATTTCAAATTTAAGGGTTGAATTAAAAACAACTCCTTACAGTCATACTCCAAGGCCAGAAATCGAAAAATTCATGAATTATGGACCAGTGGACCGAGAATATACTAGATGAAGTAGAAGAACAGATCCTATGAACTTCCAATTTGTAGACTCCAGTTGCTCAAAGTAAAAAACAGAAAAGGATAAGGGAAGAAACTTCATCTACTATGGACTTGGTCAAGGAATTTATAATTCAACAAAATAAATAGAAGGCTAACTTTACAGTCTCTACATAGGAGAATAAAACAAAACCATAAATCATTGATCTTGGAGATCCATAAGTCTCTACATCATCAGGAGCAAGTGTTCCTACTACTCCTACAACAAATTCATCTTATCAAGAGGCTAAAGAGATCATTTAGACCATGGGAACCAACTCATTTGATGATCAAAATATATTCTCAAAGTTCTTGGAGATAAAGCAGAACAATGAGACACTGAAGTGAAATGTCTACAGTCAATTATGGAAGCATACCTCCACTTCAGGACACAAACTTCTCTCTCCTTTTGACAGTGAAAAAAGGAAGAATGAAAATTGATTTCTTACAAGCTGAGATTCGTTTTCCAAAATATCCATCAAATTACAAGAAGACAATATTTTCATTTAATACTAATCAAATTCATCTAATAGATAAAATGTATATGCATGGAAAGTCTAGTGAGATGCTGTTCTCCACCATGACTAATACAACCAAGTCTTGGCCTAAGCTTAGAACTGCTTTATATAATGTAAAATCTCAACTTAAAATTTAGAAACTATCTTCTCTAGCTAAGGAAAAAAAACTAAAATATTTAGAATTCCTTGTCGTTAAAATTGGATATGATCCAAAATATTGTAAGGGTGTAGAATAAATCCTTAAGAAGAAAAATGCATACATTGAAGCTTTGCAAAAACAACTTAAGTTTCCTTCTACAAAATACCCATAGACAAAGGAGATTGAAGAAATTGAAAAAAATAGAGAAGATATGATTAATTTAATAGTTGAGAAAAATATTAATATTAAGAAGATGGAGGAGCATATTGAGCGACTACTGAAGGAGAAAGAATCATCTCAAGTTGATATGATTCTAGTTACAAAATTTCCCAGAGCAGTTACAGGTACAAAACCCAGTTCTTCATCAACAACCATTGAATCTACATCAACATCAGGTGATTAGTTAGGATAGCATAGGAATTGGACACATAAAAACAAGAAAATGAGAAGCTTCTAGAGAAATTAAAAAATTTAGAAACTTAGAAGATTAAAAATGACACTTTATATATGGAGGAAATGCAGAAGTCTCATAGGTTGGGACTTAAAATCATGAAGTTAGAAAGTGAATTGTTAATGACAGACACCTTGGCCCAAGCCAAGGAAAGTATATTGAAATAAATCAATCAAGAAATGACAGATGTATGGCCATCCATACAGATCATTTTTCAACAAGAAGAGTTGATTACCAGATGTAGGACAATCATAGAGAAAGAAAAGGTAGCACTCAAGACCAAACCATCAGAAGCAACAAATATGATAAAAGTGCTCAATTCAAAGTTCAAAGAAGATTTAGAGAAGATTAATATCTCAGATAGAAGAACCACCATCCCGGAGATAAAAAGAGGTTATAAAAAAGATGAATTTACTTAATAAATTGGTGACAAAATGTCAAACCTTGGACATTATTTTCTAGAGGTTTCATTCAAATTTTAATGTGTTGAAATAGAAGGGACTACCTGTATTTGTAGCTCCAAATGAGGAATTCATAAATATGGAGGAATATTGCAAGAAATTGTATACCATTTCAAATGAAAAAAAAAGTTTGCAGGGATTAAAGGAATTGTAACAAGCAAAAATTTTATTGAAGCTTTGCAGTTGGATTTTAATTATAAAACATCAAATCAAACACTTGTTCCTGAACAAGACAAAATTTGAAAGATACACAAAGGTGGATGAATTTTTTAGAAAGGTGGTAAATCTCGAAGTTCTGAGTGAAGAAAGATGGGATAAGCTATGTGAAACCATCGAGTAATTTCTGACTCAAACAATGTGCCAGCACATCAAAAATTTTGGGCCACATCATCAGATTTTTCCTAAAAAGTAGTGACATATCACTCATCAGTTCTTTTTTCCTATTATTTGATACTATTATTGTAATTAGTTTTATATATTTCTAAGTCATAGAATTTAGTATAAATAACTCTCCATTCGAGTTATTAAGGGTTGCATCCATGGATGAGCATTTCTAAGCATAAGTGTATGAGATTTGATCATTGATGATAATAAAAGGATTATGGATTTGTTTCAATCAGTTTGTTCTCTTGTAATTTTTCCAGTTTTCATTACATATTGTTTTCTACATATGTTTAATGTTTATGAAGATAATTAGGTAATAAATTTTTTTGTTTTAGTCTATCATAAATCCTCTGAGGTTTTATCTATATTAGAGAATGACTTATTGAACTTTCTATTTTTATAATTCCCTCTACATCAATTAATTATTAGCATCTTCATAAAGCTAAACATGTTTTGTTAAGTTGTTAAACATTGTTTGACTGTATTTCACACTTATGATTATTAAAAATTCAATTTGAATATTTAATTCATCATACTTTATTACATTTTCTTCTTTCACACATGCAATCTCAAATCGTTGTTTGAAGTAAAGATACAACACTTCACTTCTTGATTAATATTACCTAAAGGTTAAGCACATCTCTATGCAATTTATTTATAAATTGGTCATAAAAAAACCCAAACCTAAAAAGAAACAAAACATAATAGATGCTCTGGCATAACTAATTGACCCAAATTATCTCAATCGACAACATCAGACTAGCATTGTTGTCGGGGATACGAAATTGATTTATTTTTCCTTGGGACAACAATATTCCTATTCCTTTACAGGTGAATAAAGGTATATTTAGGTCAAAATCCTTCACCTAGAAACTTCACTAAACCCAAGATGGCTCCTTCAAGACATACTAGGTCTCATTCTGATTCTAAGATTGTTTTACCTCTATCAGATCCATAGAGATTGGTAAGGCAGCTCTCGATGCTTTTAGATGTGGACCTATTCCCCTAAATTCATAATATCTACCACCTAGAGTGTATGAATTAGTATCAAAACGAGTTGATTTCCAATATTATTTTCTAGTTCATTCATTAGAATCTAATTAAATACCTTAGGAACCTTCTAAATCCCCTATATTAGAACAGGAATTGGATTTACATTTACTTGAATTCAAACCAACCGATTTCATATCTCCTACCCCATATTATTTTCCATCCACTTCTGCACAACCAAAAGATCTCTTTTCCCTCTATTCAAACCTTTTATTTGAACACAAAGAAGGAGACGAAGAGGTCCAAAAGTTGGTCATTCGCACACCTTTGAGATCTATAAAAACATCTTCAACTTCACTTTTTCCTCCACCTTCTTTTACCCCTCCATCTTCAACTCCTTCTTCCACTACTTCATCTTCTACATCTACTTCATCATCTTCTACAACCACCACCATTGAATCTTCTTCATCTTCATCATAAGGTATGTTTGGTTTTAGGTATATTGTTCAAGTAGGATATGATGCCCTATTACTTCCAAAAATACTTAATTATTTTCATGCTAGATATTTGAAACATTCTAAAGATTCAATGGGGAAACTAGTCTGTCAGCTGAAGATCATCTAGAAATTTTTTTAGATTTTTCTGACAACATGAACATAGAACATGAAAATGTATATATGAGATTGTTTGTGCAATATCTAGAAGGAAATGTTAGGATCTAGTTTAAACAATTACCAGTAAACTCCATTAGAACTTGGGAAGAATTAACAACTATTTTTAAGAATCAATGGGGTGTGAAAAATGATCTTGTTTATTTCTTAATAGAATTCGAAGAACTTAAGAGAAGTTTTGGTGAACTAGTATCCGATTTCATTAAAATATTTAACAAACTTTATCATAAGATGCCTCCTGACTGTAAACCACCAGTAGCAGTAGAAAAGGTTAGGTTCTAAAAAGTCTTTGAAGATGATTTTGTAGTCATGTTAAGGGAAAAAACATCTCGTAACTTAGAAGACATGCAAAAAAATGCTATTATGGTTGAAGAAAATAGGCCTGCATCAGCAAAGCTAAAAGCCAAAGCTGAAAAAGCCTAAAGAAAGATGAAAGCTAATCAGAAAGCCTCTTATTCTTCTAAATCAAAAAATGAAGATAAAAAATAGATGAAATTACATCATTACTTAGGAACCTTTCCAATAGGATTTCTAAAATTGAAACAAAATCTATAGGAGTCCAACAAACTGTTTCTAGACCTCAAACACAAACTCAAGGTCAATTCAAGAAAGCTCCTCAATTACAAATTCTTCAAAGACCTAGTAATGATCAACAAATTCCACCACCTATGTTGATTGATGATCAACATTCTGAAGTAATACTCTTTCATTCATAGAAGATATTAACAAGCTTGACAATACATCACTTCAGAATGTTATTGTCGCTATCCCTCATAATCAAATGTGCCAAGAGGATCAAGAAATTTCTCAAGTATCTAAATATCAAGCCTTCTTAGAATTTTTAATTTCTAAACTTAATAGAAGGTATGACATAAGACGAAGGGAAGGTCTTGGAAGGCCTCCTAAAGTTCATGTCATAATTGAGCCACAAGTAAAACGTGTTGAAACTCAAACTAATAGCATGCAACCTTTGAATCAATTAAATGATACTACTCAAATTGATAGAGCTGTTTTGACTGCTTTTAATGTTCAAAGAGAGTTAGAGAGAGTCAAGATCCCCATCCCATTTTCAAAACTTTCAAATAATCCTGGATATAAGATTCAAGTCAAAAAATGGATTCAAAACTCAATTGTAGATGTTGAAGGGGATGTTATAAGCCTTCAAGATGAAAAACCATCAGTAGTTTTTGGTCCAAGTTCTGACATGACATATGTAACTTTGAAAGAACATGATTCATTTCTATATAATTGTATGTTAGATTCTGGAGCCTCACATAATATTATGCCTAGTGTTATTATGGATCGATTAAATCTAGAAACAACTCGATCTTATTATGACCTATACACCTTTCATTCTAAAAGAGTACCATGTTTAGGACTTATAAAGGACTTAGTGGTAACCCTCGCCAAAATACCAATGAGAAGTGTAGCCCCAAATATTGTAGTCATTATTATTCCCCATAATTTTTGGAATTCTTGTTTCAAGATCTTGTTGTGTTAAACTAGGAGGGAGTATTTACTTGGATATGTATTTCGCTACAATTTCTGTATATGGAGGAGAAAATATTAGGTTGTATAGAGAAGTCATATTTATTTATACTATTTGTAAAGCAGACCAAGATAGAAATCATCGCATATATGAATTTGACCAAGATTTTGGTTGTTTCCAATTATCTTCAAATATTTCACAAAAATCCCAACTTAAAATTGGAGATGTTGTTGAAACTCCCAAAACTGTCCAAAACGATATTTTGAAACTTCACTTTGATGGATCTTGTTCTAAAAAATACAAGGAAAAGACCCTCTAGCGGATGTTTTTGAGGAACCCCACAGAAAAATACCCCATATATCTATTTCTAGTGGAGGTTACTAGAGGAGGTTGGCACATGGAGTGTTTTGCAGATGTTCTCCGCTCAGTGCGCTTATCACTAAACGTCGCCTAGTGCTCTAGAATATCGAAAGAACTGGTGCGCACCAAAAAATTGGCACACCAGACAGTCTGCGAGACGTACACACCCGCCTAGGGCATCCTATTACGTTAATGCACTGATGCTTCAATACTCTTCCACGTCGGTGCATGATAAAACACCGCGGAAAAACAAAAACGTGGTAGTGCATTCTTATCCAAGAGCATTGATGCGCCTATAAAATGCATGCACTGGAATAGCGTTAAATAAAAAAATAAATTAAGGCCAAAAAATCGGTGCTTTAAGACTATTCCGCACTGGTGCTTTACGAATATTTCGCCCCAGTGCATCATCAAAACATCGTTCCAAAACTGAAACATCCTGGTGCATCATAACAATGCACCAACTCTGATACCGCCCGGTGCTATTGTAAGTAAGCGTACCGGTGCACCTATAAAACCCCATGCACCGGAACAGGGTTAAATAAAAAAAAATATTATGGCCAAAAAACTCAATTTTTCACTTACCTCAGTGCTCTAGAGCTCTCAAGCACCGGTGTCCTTTCCCCTTCTCTGAGCCGCCCTAACATCAGTGCTCTCATTACACCAATTGCACGCACTGTTGCTCTGTATTGGCCACCAATCTCCAGCTTACATTTTGGAAAACGGTGGGAAAAAATTATTTTGCAAATTTTACAGCCAATATGCCTCCCCGATGGCGAAATGTACAGTTATTTTTCTATTTTTTCCATAATTAAGCCTTTTAGCATTTTAGAGTTTGAAAAAACCTTAAAAATAACCATTAAAAAAGAGAATAAAAATTGTTGCGTGGTGCATCTGAGCCGTTCGGCTCACACTGGATAACAGTGCTGCCTGTAAATTTTATAGGCCACACCACCACTAGTGCTAACATTATCTGCACCGTTTCTGAGGTGGTACCGAAAGGCGCCCCACATAATTTTAAATAAAAAAAAAAATGAAAGTGTGGTGTGCTCATTTAGCTAGGCACACCATTGACCATGGGAATCATAGTGTGGTGCGTTGACAGAATTATCCACCCCAGTGTATGTCCATGCACCGCATTCTACATTCTCAGAGGGTCAACAGTGTGGTTGGGTAAAAAACCGCATCGTCGACTATGTAATTGTAATGAAGTCGGTGCACTGACACGACTATATGCTCCGGGGTGTATATTTCAGTTGGTGCACCGCTATTCTGACCTTAGATATAGTAAACGGTGCTCGAAAAAAAGACAGGTGCATCGAGGCCAGTGAATTGTATTTCATTAGGGGCACCGCCACCAATGCACTACAAACTTAAGCCGCACTGCCACCAGTGCATGACTCTTTTTGTGGTGCACCGACTGGTATGTTTTTTTTTTCAAAAAAAAATTATGTATATTCCTAAATACATGTCTATTTTAATAAAAAAATATTATTTAATATGTCAATGATTCAGAGAGAAGAGGAGGAACAACATCATCAATATCCAGAAAATTATGACATGATTCGCCAATGGGAGGCCCGAGAGACGGAGAGAGATGCATACCCTCGCGCTATTATAGTAGATACCCAAGGGATTCTTAGGCATGTAGGTCTCCTTAAGTTCTATGAGGAGGTTACTTCCCTAAAGGCCCATAGTGTGTTTTTGAGATATCTTATCCGTAGGTGGAATGCCCATCGACAGGCTTTCTAGGTTGGTCCTGACCAGTGGTACACACCCACTGAGGAGGATATTTATTTTATTACAAGACTATCGAGGAGAGGGGTGGATTTTTCCTCATTCCCAGACGTGCCAACTGGTTGTGTAGTAGGGAGTCAGTTAGTTTACTCCCAGAGATACATTGGAGCACATGTTCTATCTCCTTCAGAGTTTTAGGTACTTGGAGGATAGTTACGTATAAGTGCATTTGTTAGACAGGACGTGCAGTGCCTCTCACTTATCATTTCGACCATTTTTCACAACACCAGTGACGGGAAATGCATTAGTTTCTTTCTTTTATATTATGTTGATTCTTTAGTACAACAGCCACGACTTGTCAGGCGGTTTACCATTTTTTTTGCTGCAGTTTTGTACGGCCTTAGATAGATGTCATGCTCATGCACAAGGGAGGGTTAAATTTCTTTTTGCTTCAGAGCTATTTCGTTTATTTTTTGAGAGGCTTCCAGAGATGAGACCTAGTTTTGTTCGATAGCCTCGTAGGTCGATGTTCGAGGCCCAGATGCACATGTGGCGACAGATGATGCCCAAGAGGGGAGACACTATGTTTCCAACTAGGATATCACATGATGCAATAGACTTACTAGCGAGTATTTATGGGTTGCATCCATTCATTATTGTCCCATGTCCTTATGCTAGATTAGATTGGCAAGGGTGCCCCAAAATCCTCTTCATAGATGATGAGCCGCAAAATGATAGAGGTAATATTACTATTTTATTTATACTTATTCTAACATGTTCTTTAAATTGTTTTTATTAAATTGTGTAATGAAATTGTCTAATTATTATTGTGTACTTGTATATATTTTGCAGACGTTTGATCTTTTGATGGCAAGGAGATGTCGGATCCACCACATGATCCAGGTGTGGATCCTGATGACAGTCAGGACATGGTCAATGCCAAGGATGATCATGATCAGGATGAGGTCGATGAAGCAAAGAGACATGCTCCTGCTCATGGTGCACCGGTATCGCCTTTTTCTAGGCATGATCAACCTAAGACTAGATATAAGATGGAGTTGGGAAACCAACCTAGTGCATTGATTTTTGATGCGGGGATCATGCCCGCTCATTACAGAGACATACAAGTTGATGATAGACTGTTACGGATGTGGAGAGGCATGTCGCATGACACGTATAACTTGATGTGGCATTTCATAGGAGCTATGATAGTTGTTATGCGACTGAGGAGGACTGTTCATAGCTATAGGCGTAGTCGAGCCACAACACATGATGGACAGTCCACGAGCAACGACTCACATGCATCTCATGTTCGTTCACCCCTCACCATGCCCGATGAGAATGATGCTCCACTAGCAGCATATAGCAGTTATCATGGAGATGAGGCTAGACAATGGGCCACGTCCAGTCAGCAGCCTACAACATCCATCAGTACTAGTAAAATTAATGTAAAATTGTAATTGTAATTGTATGTAAAATATTTGTAAAATTTTAATTCTATTAATGTGAAAATTTTAATTGTACTAATGTGAAATGATTTTATTAAAATATTTAAATTTGTAAATTTGCAAAGAATTGTAAAATAACAAATCTAGAATAATACAAATTTTTGTAACATAATAAAGTTTAGAAAATAATGAAAATAAATTTATGTACTTTATAATTATCATTATTTTATTATGATCCTACATTAAAAAAAAAAAAAATTATATAGTCTGGTGTGCTTATCATCATAACACGCACTGGTGCGTCGTATTATGAAGACGCATCGATGCTTCACAACTCTTCTGCACCGGTAACGAATAAAAGCAAATTAAAAAAATGTAACTTTATTTTCTTTAAGTGAAAAAAAAAAGACAATTTGAGAAATGGGCAGAAAAATATTTTCAAAAATCTAATTCCATAAAATAATTCTTTAAATACTAAACACTTTTCATTTTTTTAACTATTTTTGCTAAAATTTTCAGCCAGATATTTGCAGGAGACAGACCTGGAGCAAGAGAGCACGAGGGCATTGTAGAGCAACGAAATACGTTCGAATAGAAGTATTCAGACATTCAGAAACCAAACATCCAGTGATTCAAACCCTGTATCATAGAATTTCAAGCCATCTCGTGATTAAATTTGATTTTTTTTTTAACATTTTTTCTGCAGTTTTATCTGTTTTTACCCTAAACCCTTCATTTTTTTTGTTTTTGAAATTTATTCTCTCTATTTCTGTGATTTCAAAATTAGGGTTTTTCATTTTAGATTAATGTCCAACTCACGGGACGACTTGCATAGTCGGATCCCAATCCATTCGGCCATTGCGTGAATTTTTGGGAAAAAATGGATTTTTCTTTATCGGTGCACCCTGCGTACCCTACTGAACTGGTGCACTGTATTATACAGCGCGTCGCACAAGTACTGTGTAATAAAAAAATTGAAACAATTTTTATAAATCCGTGCGCCATATCTGAAATAGGGCACATGTGCTCCATTTAATGAGGATAGCATTGTACGGTGTATTACACCATTTTTGCGGTGTGTTTATAATAACCCATGCACCGTACGATGTATTACACTATTTTTTCGGTGCATTTATAATACCCAACACACCGTATGGTCTATTATACTATTTTGTGGTGTGTTTTTAATATCCCCACGCACTAGTTGCGGTGCATACCTCATGAAAGGTGCACCGATACCTTGAGATTTATTTTCTACCTCAAAAGTTTAGAATTTATTTATAGATATATTAATGAATGATATGGTACATGTTTCAGATTAATAAATAAATGACTGACAAGAGATCAAGTAACAAAAATAATGATAACACATCAAGAAAAGAAAAAAAGGCAAGTTCTTTGTAAATTCTTTATAAAAAATATTATTTTGAGCTATATGTAAGTTTAAATAATATGTATTGTTTATTGTGTATAATGCAAAGCAACAAAATGATGAAGCTCGATCTGATGATTTCTGATATAGGACCAGAAAAGTGTAAAACTTTTATGGAAAAATTGCAAAAGGATGAATCAGGTGAATGAAAAAATACTATCGATCCAATATGAGTTTCTTTTTTTAATTAGCATTAATAATATACTTAAAATTATTTGATAACATGTGTCAAAAAATATACTAATTCAAATCTATTTAATGTTCTACAAGGACCAAAAAATCAGAAAAAGAATGTTGTTCTAAGAAAAGAAAAAATAGAACATGCGAATGAAAATGAATTGCTCCTTATCTCATATGGAGTGGTGCTGGAAGTTAACGAAAGGGGGAAAAACTTTTACAAAAGTTTGAGGGATCTAGTGGAGTGAATGTATAGACGTTATTTCCACTTACAATACAAAAATCAATCCAATGATTCTAAGAACCAAATTTTATCTAAACTATAGGAAGAGTTTCTAGAGAATTGGTCAATGAGACATGTCAGACTTTTAATAGAAAAACAACAAAAAAAGAAGTAATGAAAAAGTAATATTCCTTTAAATGTTTGTCTATAATTATTTAAAAATATCACTTTTGTTATATTTACTTTTCGTATATCAATATAGAAATTAAATATTTTATTCTCATGTTACATTTTCAGGAAGATTATGAAAATCTTAGAAGATGAACAAGTTGATATCAGAAATATGCCAGTAAGAATGTCCAAAAAGGTGTACAAGGAGATGGTCAATGAAATGGACAAAATTGCATCGTGGGAGGAGCCATCTAAACAACAATGTGCTTCAAATGTAATATGTAATCATTGAATTTTTCAATCATTAGGTACAATAAATAAATGATTTAGCATTAAATATTAATTTTCAAGAATTTTCTTTCAGAAAAGAAAAGAAAATGGAACCCATTCAGCACATAAAACAGGACGACAAGGAAGAAAAGGGTTGATCTATAAGTTTGTGAGTAATTGTTACTTCCTTATAACAACTTAAATACATTTCATTTTTGTGTTTTTTAAATTGTTTTACAAAAATCATCATTGAATGTCTTCAAACAAGTGCTAACATACAAGAAGAACCATCAGATGAATTGATTGAAATTGGGTTAAATATTGGTTGTGAGTATATGTTGGCATATTAGAATTTAATTGTGGAATTTGTAAGCATCTATCGATCTTGTTTTACTTAGCTCCATTTATAATTAATAGAAAAAAAAAACATATTTTATATTAAATATATGATTTATTATGGGGTATAAAACTTGCAGGAAACAAAGTATGGAACTACGAAAACAGATGAAATTTTGAAAGATGTCATGGTACATGGTTTTGAAAGAATGTGTATAGATTATGAGTCAATTGTTGCTATGGTACGTCATTTTTCTTTTCGATTTAGATTGATGTATATTATTTAATATTGAAATTTTCATTATTCTCACCAATGTATATACACTCATTTCAGTTTATTTTTATGTTTGTAGATGGAAGGTGAAGAAGAAGAAAACAATCAATGATGTGAACAAAACATTCCTGAAAATAGCCACAGTCATGAAAGTAGCTCTAGCAGTGACAGCGGTTCAAGCGAAGAATGATGATCAATATGTTTGGATATCAAAGAAAGACGTTTTATTTTTTGAAATATGTTTGTGAAATCGGACATTTTTTTTAATGTAATGGACATAGTGTCCCAATTGAAAGACAAAGGGATACGAATAACTGTCCCATTTTGTATGATAAAGACTATCTTATATATATAATATGTTTTAATTTATTCTATTGCGTTCTCCATTGTCGTTCTCAAATGCACCAATAAAAATTTAATTCATATGAATATTGTTATAAGATATATATGTGTCGACTTTTGATGAATAATTAATTTTAAAAAACCACAATAATTCTGATATGATATAACAAATTAATCCAAATATCACATTCAAATGCATTAATAAAAATGTAATTAATATGAATATTGTTATAAGATGTGTCAACTTTTGATGAATAATGAATTTAAAACAATCACAATAATTGGACTGTCACAGGTTGATGTTTCTAAAAAAACAAAATGAAATCTGGTACGTGTGAGTAACTGTCGACCGGTGTGTTTATGTGTCTACATGCACCATTTCCATTGTACGATCTATGGGCGCCGCAAAAATACCGATACCAGTTATAAATATCAGTGTGTTTCTGTGATACAGCGTAACGTGGTGCTTATGTATCTATAAGCATCGGTGCATTTGTACGATCCATGGGCACCATACAAATACCGACACCAATTATAAATCTCAATGCCTTTCTGTGATACAGTGCACAAGTTCATCATAAAGGTATACACATTGGTGTATTGATACAACCTATGGGCACCGTACAAATCCCAATACCAATTAGAACAGCCCCATGTGTTTTATGACCAACACTACGCCAGGTTCAGTTTTACACCTAAATGTCCTAGTGCGTTCGTTCAACTCAGATATCCTCGGCACGAAGTGTTCATGTACGCACTAGTACATTAAATCCAGAGTAGCACACTGATGAAAAAACACCCATAACAACCTTCGGCCGCCCATTTTTTTTTAGTTGTGTTGAATTTCCATTAAAATATCTGCCAAAACCTCCGTAACCATAAACGGATGTTGTAGCATTTGTTTTTTGGCAATATTGGCCAATTTTATAACACTAAAAACCTCCTTTATAACCTTTGCTAGAGGGTTCTTTCCTTGTGGTGAAAGATAGAGCTAGAGCTGGTGTTGTTTTAATCTCACCAGAAAAAGAGAACATAACCCAATCTTACAAGTTGGATTTTGATGTCACTAATAATGTTGCAGAGTATGACGCTTTCCTTCTAGGTTAGAGCTAGCCAGAAGCCTCAAAGTGAAAAATCTAAGTGTTTTCAGTGATTCTGAACTCATAGTTAGACAGGTTAGGAATCATTGCCAAACAAATCATCCTAGTCTTATGTCTTTCAGAACTAAAGTTTGAGATTCAGTGGAAAATTTATTTCATGCATTCAATATCACTACCATCCCTTGAAATGAAAACATTCATGCAGACTCCTTAGTTGTTTCTGCAAGCTCTTTCAAAATACTAGATAAAATTCAAGTGCAATATCAAATCCAAATCAAATATATGCCATCCATTTCTGATAATCTAAAATATTGGAAAATATTTGAAGATGATGAACAAATTAAATATTTTCTTCAAGTCACTGATGAATTCTTTGTTTCAAAAACTAAAGAAGATTAATTAGATATGAATGAACTTGCTAAATAAAATGAAAAATATGATTTAAATTCAAAAGTGTTTGATCATAATACTATCCAACTATCAAATAATTTCATTCCTACAGTCCTAGGGCTTTTGGAAAAGCTATTTGACCAAAATGATGTCCCTAGAAATCCACTGTTAATTTCTCCTCGAGATGATATTGAAGAGTCTAAAATTGGAAAAGATGAAGACATTAGGAACATTAAAATTTGTGCATATCTACCTCTAGAAGTTAAAATTGAATATCTGAAACTTATTAAAAATTATAAAGATGTTTTTTCTTGGTCTTATGCTGAATCGAAAACTTATGACACATCTCTCAAAGAGCATAAGATTCCATTGAAACCTGAAACAAAAAATTAAAAACATAAACTAAGAAGAATTAATTAGGTTTTTCTTCCTACTATAGAGAAGGAACTTAAGAAGTTTCTTTATGTCAAAAAAATTTTTCCCTTAAGATTTTCAGATTGGGTAGTTAATTTAGTTCCTGTTAGGAAGTTTTGAGATTTTTTGATATTAATTTGGCTAAAAATCTCATGGATATTCAAACAATAGGATTTGTTGCTAAACTGATTGCATTAAATCCTAATGAGGAGATATTCTATCCTATTTTGATGTGATAGAATTAATTATTCAGTTTCTTCTCTCTTCTATAAATTGTAAGCCTGTAGAGGCAAAACATATGAGATGTGAGGTGTGTGGAAGAGGAAGTGAAGATCTACAAATCTATTGTTGTAATCTTCTGTTGTTGAATAAGATTGTTGGCACCTCTATTTGGTGGATGTAGCCCAGATTGGTTGGGTGAACCACGTTAATTCTTGTCTTCACGTTTGATTGTTGTGTGTGTGATTAATTTTGTTTTTTGCTGTCATTGTATCTAATAGGAAGAAGAATGGGGAGATCAAACTTTGTGTATACTTCATAAACCTAAATAAATCATCCTTAAAAGATAACTATCCATTACCTAAGATGGACTAGTTGCTCCAAAAATTTTCAGGTGATAATAGACTTTCTATGTTTGATGGTTTCTTTGGATATAACCAGATAATGGTGAGTCCAGAAGATAGAGAGAAAACTGCCTTTACCACTCCTTGGGGCACAATCATGTATGCTAGAATGCCCTTTGGGTTAAAAAATGCTAGAGAAACATTTCAAAGAGCTATGGACTTAGCTTTTGTGGGTAACACAAAAAATTTTGTTGTTATATAATTTGATTATCTTACTACCTTTTCTAACTCAGATCAGAAACATTTAAAACACTTGAAGAATGTTTTTGACAGTTGTATAAAATTAGGGATACCTCTCAACCCCAAAAAGTCTTTGTTTGATATCAAAGAAGAAAATTTTCTTGGTCACATCATTTAGAAGGAAGGAGTAGTGATAGATCCTAAAAGAGTATCAACAATCAAATCACTTTTATTGTCAAGGAATAATAAGGAGATCCAAGATTTTCTTGGAAAAATTAACTTCTTGCGGAGTTTCATTCCTAACTATGCTGAAATAGTTAAAGACATAACTGATATGCTTAAAAAGAATCATGAATTTAAATGGAATATTCTTGCTAGATATTATTTTGATCATACTAAAAAGGCCATATCTGAAGCACCAACTTTATCCAGCCCCATTTAGTCTGAACCCTTTATTATATTTTCCTTTAACTTTGAAACAAGTTTAGTTGTTGTCCTTTTACAAAAAAATGAAGATGGTGATGATCAACCCATAGATTTTTTCAGTAAATTCATGAGAGATGCATAAATCAAGTATGAAATTATTGAAAATAAAGCCTACTCTCTAGTCCAAGACTTAAAATGTTTCAGAATTTATGTCCTTCACTCAACCATTACTACTAATTTATGTTCCTAACAGTGTTGTAAAAATTGTTCTCACCCAAACAAACACTAATGGGAGAAGAGGAAGATAGATCACCCAAATCCTTGAGTTTGATCTTAGTATCAAAACCACTAAGATAGTAAAGGGTAAATATTTAGCCAAATTGTTAGCTATTTCCAATTGTATGGTCCTATGAATAAATTTTATTTTTGAAGTCTCACAGAAGAATACACAAGAACCTTCTTCCAACTCTCATGCGGAGAATCCACAAGAACCTTCCTTAAATTCAGAAGGGGAGAATCCACAAGAACCTTCCCAGGATTTTAAAGGGAATAACAAACAAGAAACTTCATCTTCAAACCAAACAATACCTATTCATATTGATGAAAAGTTTTTATTATCACATTGGTATTCAAATATTGTACATTTTCTGATCAAATCTGAGTGTCCTATTCAATTTTCAAGAAATAAATGTAAGATACTTAATTTGAATATGTAAAGTACTGTATCAAAAATGCTAGCTTGTACTGGAAGGATCCTGTCAACATACTTTTTCTTTGCTTGACCGAAAGTGAAACAAAAGGAATCATTGAGAAGTTTCATGCAGAGATATGTGGAGGACACTATGCCTGGAGAGCCACAACATAAAAAATACTAAGGGAAAGTTTCTATTGACCTACTATGTTTTCTTAAGTAGGATCAAAGGTTAGAAGCTGCATTCCATGTCAAATGTTTACCGGAAAGAAAAAACTTGCATCCCTTCCACTAGTTCCAGTGTTATTTTCAGCACCCTTGTTACAATGGGGATTAGATTTTATAGGAGAGATTCACCCAACATCAATTAATAAACACAGATGGATTTTAACTGCCATAGAATAATTCACCAAATGGGTGGAGGCCATTCCAATCATAAATTCTACAGATACAGTAGTAATTAAATTCATTAAAGAAAAAAATTTGTCCATATTTTGATGTCCTCAATAGGTATTAACTGATAATGAAACAACATTTAGTAGTGTAAAAATGATTGAGTTATGTCATAAGTATAAAATTTTACTACATCATTCTACTCCTTACTATCCACAAGGAAATGGTCTTGCAGAGTCATCAAACAAAAGCCTAGTCAAGGTAATTAAAAATACGTTAGAATATCATAAGAAGAATTGGGATAGTCACCTTATCTATGTAGTTTGGGCTAACGGAATATCCCCCAAGAGTTCAACATGTAAATCTCCATTTCAACTGGTCTATGGTAAAGAGGCCATCTTTCCTACTAATTCAGCTTTCCATGTTCTTAAATTTTTACAAGAGGTCAATGAAGAACCTGATGATTTATATATAAGTAAATATTAGATTATTGAATTAAATGAAAACAAAAATGAAATTCAATATAAGCTCAGGAAATATTAGAGTAATATAAGTATTTTTGATAGGAAGGCAAGGGAAAGAGATTTTAGGGAAGGAGATCTAGTTTTGAGATGGGATGCTAGGAGGGAGGATAGAGGAAAACATGGTAAATTTGATAACCTTTGGTTTGGACCTTTCAGCATTGCTCAAGTAAAGGGTAACAATACCTTCATTTTACATAATTTGGAAGGATAGTTTTCTTTATTGCATGTTAATGGAATATTTTTGAAGCATTATATCCAGTAGTGAATATGCAAAATAAGATTCAAAATCATCATTGTACATTACCGGTTTGTTTAAATTTTTCAGTTCTGATTTGTTTTCACATCAAAGACTCCATTATCCCGACGAGAAGGCACTTGGATCTGCTTATTCTTTTCATCCTATAAGAAGAAGCAGTCCCCAATTAGAGTCGATGTTATAACATTATTTGGTTTTGATAAGTTAGAACATTAGAAAAAATAAAATAAAAATGTTAAGTTTGGATATGAATAGAAAAATCAAAAAATCAAAAACTATTGGTACTTTGGTAATTTTTTTTTTCATATCAAGAAAATGACAGAAGTAGATTTCCCTGAAAAATGAAGGCAAAATAAAATGCTAGGAAAAGCAATGAAAAATGAATGCTTTAGCTTTAAAAAATAATTTTTTCAAAGACTGCTAGTCTAAATGGGCCATAAATTGTTAATTATTATTAATATTTGATTAATAATGCTTCACTAAGCATTAATCCTTATTGTAATAATCAACATAAAATTTATTGTAATAATCGGCCCATGTTTTTATTATAAGGTCCACTAAAGACAAAAGTGATTTGTCGTTTTGTGTTATCTCCTCAGATAATTTCGACGACAGATCTCTTCCCCGCCTAGATCAATGGCAACGAATCTTTTCGCACCCCCCTCGTCCATTTCTCGTTAATGTTGGGGGGGGCAGGGGGTCGTGGGGGGAGGTCCGAAAATTGGTTTCATGGATAGTAGACCCTCCCTACATTTCATCCTCACATCAATTCATACCCCCACTAAAATCCACTTGTCTCTCAATCTCTATTTTTCCTCTCGCCAACGATCGAATGACCCCACTCTTTAACCGTTATCCCACATCAAATAAATTTTTTCCACTGTGCCCTCACCATTACACCCCATTGGCCCATTATGATCCTGCTCCCCAACCGTTGATTAGCCTTTTTGGAACAATGCTCCCATGCCATTTGCATTTAACTACTATGGTCATATTGTAAAAGGCTACCATATCCATTTCTACAGCACTATCAATAAAACCAAGCTCTCAAATTCATCACTTTTGCTTAGTCATTTTATTATTTGATTTCAGGTATACAAATATCATTATGCATTTTTCTTAGAAGGTGTTATCATTTCCGTAGAGGATATTCATTCCTTTCCCTATGTTATTCTTCCCCTTTCTTATTGTTTTCTCTATCAACATGGCCCCTAAGGGAATGAGAAAGAAACCAATTTCAGATGAGAACCCTTCCACTTCCACCCCGAACAATCTCGACCACATTCCACTTTCCAATTCATACTATAATATTTCTATCACAAAGTGCGAGTTCAAGTTCCATGAAATACACCTGTGGTTGAAGCAAAATTATCTCAATCAGTATGACTGAATTAAACTTTGGGAATACCTTCTTCCCCTCTTATGTTTTCCTCACACTTATGACTTTCCAAAACTGGTTATATGGTGTCAAACTAGATACGACCCTTTCAAAAGAGAAATAGTGGCTCAGAATGGTAAGATTTTGATATCCATCACTACTGAAACCATCAACAAAATGTTTTTTATTCCCTAAACTGTTTCCTTGAGCCTATGTTCCCAAGAAAATCTTATGAAGTTGTACCATAAGATGAATTTTCCCTAGAGAGCTTAAATCTTTAAGACATTCTTACCAGATGATGTCGAATTACCCAAAATAAATCCAATCTATCCATATTAAAATTTCCCTGAAGCCACTAGATATATCATCTCCTTATTGTCATGTCTATTAATTTATCCAGATGATAAAATAGTTGACGAATTCATCCTTGGATTCTTTTCAATTTTTCAAAATATCAGCAGCATATCTTCATGTATAATTATAATCATTTTTTGGATGATAATTTGAATGAGTAGCTTATGAATTTGACAACACAAGGGATGTTCAAGTATACCTTTGTACTCTTTTGCATGTTTTTGTTTCAGCAAGGAGACTCATTTCCAATCACACTCAACAAACAAGATGAACAGGGGATCAATCACTCAATCATACATTGGGTAGAGATGGTGAGATCTGTTTTAGCTAAATTCACCTTCTCAGACTTCCTTGACTCATTTATACATCCAGTAGCACAACTTCTTAGCAGCTAGACTGAGCTGGGAATTGGTGAAGATATCAAAATGATTATGCATTTAAGTGATCAAGTTAAGACTATTGATTGTACTTATACCAAAATTGTACTGAAATAAGGGTATATGGTTGTGATCTAGCACCAAATAAGTTTCCAAAGTATGTTCCAATGAGAATTTTCTCTTTGGAATATATCAAGCAGATGATCAACATGGATGACCTTTAATTTCTATCAGGTAAAATAAAGTCACAATTCAAGATTAAATCTCAAATTAGTTCATTCATCTGCAACACAAGATCAACTGGTGTTGAGGCAGATACACTTTTAAATAATATGAATTTTCATCCCAGCTTCACCTGGTCTTATGACTCCTTTGGCATCATTTCAAATTTAGGGTTTGAATTAAAAACGACTCCTTACAATCATACTCCAAGGCCATAAATCGAAAAATTCTTGAATCGGGAGTAATGGACCGAGAATACACTACAAAAAGAAAAAGATGACTTTTTATTCTCTACAGAGGATAATCAAAATCAACCCGAAATCATTGATCTTAGAGATCCAAAAGTCTCTACATGAGTAGGATAAAGTGTTTCTACTACTCCTACAACAACTTCATCTTCTCAAGAGCCTCTAGAGATCATTCATATTGTGGAAACCATCTCATATAATGATCAAAATATATTCTCAAATTTATTGGGGATAAAGTAGAAGAATGAGATACAGGATTCAAATGTTTACAATCAATTCTTGAAGCAGACCTCCACTTCACAGCATAGACTTCTCTTTACTTTTGACAGTGAAAAAGTCAGAATGAAAATAGATTTCTTACAATCTCGGGTTCCTTTTCCAAAGTCTTCATCAGATTAAAAGAAGACAATATTTTCATTTGATACTAGTTAGGTTCATCCAATAGATCAAATGAATATGCATAGACAGTCTAGTGAGATGATGTCCTCCACCATGACTAATACAACCATGTCTTTGTCTAAGATTAGAATTGTTTTATCAAATGTACATTCTCGACTTAAAATTGAGAAATTATCTTTTCTAGCTAAGGAAAACAAACTAAAATCTTTAGAAGACCTTGTGGTTAAAATTGGATATGATCCAAAATATTGTAAGGTTGTAGAAAAAATCCTAAGGAAGAAAAATTCAAACATTGTAGTTCGGTGAAAACAACTGAAGCTACCTTATACAGAAGACCATAGATAAAGGAGATTGAAGAAACTGAACAAAACTGAGAAGATATGCTTAAGTTAATCATTGAGAAAAATATTTATATTAAGAAGATGGGGGAGTAGTTTTAAGGACTACTTAAGGAGAAAGAATAATCTCAGCTTACTATAATTCTAGTTACAACAGTTCCCATAGTAGTTGTAGGTACAAAAACCAGTTCTTCATCAACAACCATTGAATATACATCAACAACATGTGATCTGGTCAGGATATCACAATAATTGGCTACACAAAAACAAGAAAATGAGAAGCTGCTAGAGATATTTAAGAATTTAGAAACTCAGAAGATTAAAAATGACACTTTATATACGAAGGAAATGCTTAAGTCTCACAGGTTGGGACTTAAAACCATGAATTTAGAAAGTGAATTTTTAATGGCAAACACCTTGGCCCAAGCAAAGGAAAGTATATGGACATAAATCATTCAAGAAATGATATATTTATGGCCATCCATACAAATCATTTTTTAACAGCAAGAGTTGATTACCAGATGCAGGAAATTCATAGAGAAAGAAAATCTAGCACTCAAGACCAAACCATTAGAAGCATCAGATATTATAAAAGTGCCTAATTCAAAGATAAAAACATAGTTACAATAGATTAATATCTCAGACAGAACAACCATAATCCTAGAGATAAAAAAGGTTCTACAAAAGAAGAATTTACTTAATTAATTGGAGACAAAATGTCAAATCGTGGACATTTCTATCCAGAGGTTTCATTCAAAGTTTAATGTGTTCAACCAGAAGGGACTACCTATATTGGTAGCTCCAAATGAGAAATTGGTAAATTTGGAGGGATATTGCAAGAAAATTTATACCATTTCAATTGAAAAAACAAAGTATGCAAGGATTAAATGACATGTAACATGCAAAGCTTTTCTTGAAGATTTGGAGTTTGATTTAATTATAAAACATGAGATCATATACATGTTCCTTAGCAAGTCAACATTTGAAAGATACACAGAGGTGGATGAAGTTTTCAAAAAGGTGGTAAATCTAGAAATCCTAAGTGAAGAAAGATGGGATAAGCTATGTGAAACCATCGAGTAATTTTTGACGCCAACAACATGCCATCACAGCAAATTTTTTGGCCCACATCATCAACTGTTCCTCAAAAACAGTGGCACATCACTCATCTGTTTTTTTTTTTGTATTATTTGATACTATTATTGCAATCAATTTTAGATATTTATAAGTCATAGAAATTAGTATAAATAAATCTCCATTCGAGTTGTTCAATGTTTCACCCTTGGATGAGAATTCGTAAGCAGAAGTGTATGAGATTTGATCATTGATGACAATAAAAGGTTTATGGATTTGTTTTAATCAGTCTCTTGTAATTTTTCCAGTTTTCATTACATATTTTTTCTACATATGTTTAATGTTTATGAAGATAATTAGGTAAGAAAAAGTTGAGTTTCAGTCCATCTTAAATCCTCTCAGGTTATTATCTATATTAGAGAATGACTTATTGAATTGTCTGTTTTTATAAGTCCCTCCACATCAATTAATTATCAGAATCTTTCTAAATTTAAATATGTTTTGTTAAGATGTTAAACATTTTCTTATAGTCTTTCAAACTTATGATTATTAAACATTCAGTTTTAATATTTAATTCATCATACTTTATTAAATTTTCTACTTTCACACATGCAATCTCAAATCATTGTTTGAAGTAAAGAAAAAACCCTTTACTTATTGATTAATACTATCTAAATTTTAAGCACATTTGTATGCAATTTCTTTATACACTGGTCATCCAAAAACCCCAAGTTAAAAACAAGCAAAATATTAGATATGCTCTGGCATAATTAATTGACTCCAATTATCTCATAGGAAAACAATATGAATAGAGGAAAGCCTAACTGTTTCTTAATATATATATATATATATATATATATTAAAAAAAAATTGGTAGATACATTTAATATCAAAGTATTAATCAAAACTTTGATTAATATTTGGACAGGTCACTTCTTTGTCCTTGCATGGAACCTTTACTATTCACAGGCCTTAGATAAACTACCTCAGTCCTCCCGAAATAAATGCGTATAAGTGGTCACATATCATTTTGAGTGCGACATTCTCTTTGCCATAAAATCCTATCCCTTAGCAGTTGTAATGAAAAGGATTTCACATGGAGGATTGGTTGTGGGCATAGGAGTTCCTCACATATAGTTTACAGAGCTCATTCATGAGTGTATGATTCATGGGTATGTTGTGCTTGTTAAATAGTGTGCCTAGTTGTACACATGTCCCTCCATGGATCTCACACACTTTGGTTTTCTCCCTCAACAAATTATTCCTCTCACATCCAGGACCCATTATAAATGCATGGGAAATTTCTCAGGGTGGTGACATTGCTATGCTTTCATTATTGTTGAGGAGGGTTTAAAACTATCATGCTGTTCTTGGATGCATAGGTTTGTCTCTTCAAGCCCTGTGATAGGATCATTTCCTCATTATTCTCTCTTCTATTCTTCTTATCATTCATTGTCTAAGTACTTATTTTTATGGTATCTACTATGTAGTTCTGTTATTTTATGAAGGGGTTATTTTTTTTTGTGCTCTTACTCCATAATACAAGGCCTGCTCCTTCTTTTGAACTGGTTGTTGTGTTACCTACCTTGTCACCTTTACTCTTGGATTTGGTTGGAATGTCCTTCAATTATCTAGTGTTGGTGTGCAAAATTTGGTACCCATGTACCTTTCCCATTTGGTTTTGATATTGTCCACTATTCATTTAATTTCACAGTAGCCTCATTTTATTTGGGCTTCCTTTCTCTCTATCTCTCATAAATTTCGATTTTACAGGGACATAGGGTCGGTATTCCTCTTCACATCTTGTGGTATCTCCCTAAATGCCTCACCTTGACCAAATTATCTCTCCATTTTTTACATACTAGATGACGTTATATTTTTTCATGACATATTTTCACACTTAAGACTAAAAATCCCTAACTGTATTCCTTCAGCCTCACTCAATTTCTTCCATTACCCACGTTCCTATGTAATCATGGACCCTCGGTAAATATTACCCAGTCATCATCGTCATCCACCTAGTCCATTTTCCTCTCGTTGCTGACATTTGTTTGGTTGGGAGTTAGTGGCGAATAATTTTGACCCAGTTCTCCTTCTAGGGACTAAAGAGTTTGGGGATCACATATATTTTTATGATTATGAGATTAGAGGTAATAACCTCAAGTGGGTTCCTAATGTAGGAAAATTTTAGAAGCGTATGCTTCACTTCCTTCATTCCCTCTCTTAGTATCGACAGGTGGAAACATTGCCCCATATTGTTATTTGTGACAAGTAGGTCGAAAACTAAAAATTGTTTGTAGATCAGGACGATATCAACTGAATTCTTTAGGACATTCACTACAACTTGGATGACATCATGGCTAGATGGATAGGGTGGAGAGAATTGTGGTATTTGATTCGGGTACGTAGTGTGATGAGTGACATAAAGTACCAGAAGTTATCAATGCTCCTACTGGGAATTCTCCACAGATGAAATTCTCTCCCCCCTCTTCGGTCATCATTTCTGACTGATGATCCACCATGGTTATTGCACTGGTTTCTACAGTTGTGTATTACATTGTTTTTTTGTACTAGTCTTTACAGTGGATTGATGACATGACATTTTGGAACACACCTCAAATTTTTATGGGTTTGTTTCATATTAATATGGTTGCATTTCTAATGTAGTTGGTTGGTTAGCATAATATTAGCAACCATGTTTCATTTCTCTCTCGTCTCCCTATCACCCTCCTTAATTTTTTGTAAGCAGTCTCATGGTATCAGAGAACATGTATGGCAAGCATGTAATAGGTGAGCTCTCTCTGTGATAGTCAAAAAATTTTATGATCAAACTTCATTAGTAGTAATGGTTCCTTTTTTATTACCCCTGGTAAAGGAAATGACCTCCCAAGGTGATTTTTTAAAAATAGGACTTAGGGTTGGTATTCCTGTACAAATCATGTGGAATCTCCCAAAATGTCTCATCTTGACCAAATTATTTCTCGCTTTTTTACATACTAGATGATGCTATATTTTTTCATGACTACTTTTCACACGTAAGACTACAAATCCCTAACCGTCTTCCTCCAACCTCACTCTACCCTCATTCCTATGTATTCATGGCCCCTCAGTAGATATTACCCAATAATTACTGTCATGCACCTAGTTCATCTTCTCTCATCGTTGACATTTGGTTGGTTGGGAGTCAGTGGCAAACCATGATTCAGTTCCTCTTGAAGTGAAAAAAAAATTCTCCATCTAGAGGAAAAAGAGTTTGGGGATCACATAAATTTTTTTGATTCTGAGATTAGAGGTAATACCCTCAAGTGGCTTCCTAATCTAAGAAAATTGTGGAAGCGTAGGCTTCACTTTCTTCGTTCCCTCTCTTAGTATTGACAAATGGAAACATTGCTCTGGATAGTTATTTGTGTCAGGTAGGTCAAAAACAACAAATTGTTTGTAGGTCAAGAGGATATCGAGTGAATTCTTCGGGACATTCCCTATAAATTGGATGACATCATGGCTAGAATGATAGGGGTGGAGTGGTTTATGGTATCTAATTCAGGTATTGAGTCTGATGAGCAGCATGAAGTACCAGCAGTTATCACTTCTCATGCTGGGAATTCTCCTCAGGCAAACTTCTCTCCCCTCTCTTCGGTCATCATTTCCGACTAACATTACACCAAGGTTATCACACTGGTTTCTACAGTTGTGTATTACATGTTTTTCATAATAGTATTTAAAGTGGGTTTATGACATGGCATTTTAGAACACACCTCGATTTGGATGTGTTCGTTTCATAGTAATATGGTCGTAGTTTTAATGTAGCTAGCTCGTTAGCATAGTATTAGCAACCATGTTTCATTGCTCTCTTCTCTCCTTACCACCCTCAATTTTTTGTAAGAAATCTCATGGTATTAGAAAACATGTATGGAAAGCATGTAATAGGTGATCTCTTTATGTGATAGTTAAAACATTTTATGATGAGACTTCGTTGGTAGTAATGGTACCTTTTTTATTACCCCTAGTAAAATAAATGACCTTCGAAGGTGATTTTTTGAAACATGAAAAGTTAGCAATGTAATATACGTTATCATTAGTGGAAAATCATTGATGAAGCTTACAAAAAAATATTAATCAATTATAATGGTTATATTTTTTATCATGATTTAAGAATTATTTAATGAGGCAAAAAAGTTAGTATGGAACCACAGTCCTGCCCATATTGTTAGTGAAGCCCTATCTCCCACTGTGCAGGTGGTCAAGGCCTCACTAGATGAGGCCTTGAAATTTTCTGAAACTGCCTTAATCTACCGGTTTAATGGTTTTTGGTCGCGGTTGACATCTCTCCACAATTGGATCTTGGAGGTATGGAAGACTTTCATTTCTGATGAAATTAATATCTACCCCTGTGCTAAGGGTTTCTTTATAGGATATTTTGAAAACTCTGAAATTAGACAATGCACTTTAGATTCTGGCCTTTGGTTTTGGGAAGACTCGGGCCTTTTCATGAAGCCATGAAACCCGTGTTCGATCCCTCAAAAATAGTCATAACCTCAGCACCAGTTTGGCTCAGATTTCCAAACCTGCCTTTGCATCTCTGGAATCTCTCCTCGCTAAAATCCATCGGAAATGCAATTGGGAAATTTTACTACAGGTGCCCAGAAACAAAGGAATATGTCAGAACCACCTATGCACGCATCTGTGTACAAATGGACTTTAGCGCCAGATTCCCAGCTGAAATAATCCTAACAAGCAAAGAATATGTATGGAACCAGAAACTCGACTATGAAAGTGTCCTCCTTAGATGTCAATCCTACTTTGAGACAGACCATCTAGAAAAAAGTTGCCCAAAAGTCTCCCAGAAAATTATGCTAGAAATATTCACCATAGATCTACATGATGGGAAGGAGCACAAAATGATCATTACACTGTCTTCAAGGAAGAATACTCTCTAGAAAAATCTGAATCGCAAGAAATCAAGCAAGATAGAAACAACCCTCAAGACAAGTAGGGGGAAGCTCTGCCTAAAAAAAAATAAAATGAACTCGACAGCCCCTCTAGCATCAACAATTATGAGGATTCAAATACTGCGGAAAAGAAATCTTCATTTAGTAGAAAAGAAAATCTCCCAGATCCCGAAGATAAGACACCAGTGTCCCAAGAATCAGAAGAGATGAAGGAGGTGCAAGATAAAGGAAGTTGGAAGACCATAGAGAAGCAAAAGAAAGCTACCACACTAATCTCTTCAAGAAATACAGGAAGCAAAGCAATTAAGATCCAAGAAAATTATAGGTCCGATAGACCAAAGTTTGGTCTCAGTGGACGTTAACCATCATCATCAGAAGAAGAAGAAGAATAAGTTGATAAGTATATTTAATATCAAAATATTAATGAGTTATAATTACTATTTTGATAAATTTATTGTTTACGTGTCAAAGATATTGTTTTTGTTTAAATATCAAAGATATGGTTGTATTAATATGGTTATATCTTGTTAAATTTAAAAAAGAAGAAGAAGATAAATATAGAAAAATTATGTAATAAATTTTTTATTTTTTTCCAAAAATATCTAAATTTATATTAAACTTTAAAAGAATTAATATTTTGTAATATCATTATATAAATTAAAATTTATTTATATATTTACTACAAAATTAATTATTAAAAAAATTAGTAACTATTTTTTTAATTGTATAGAAATTTTTAAAATATTTTTTTATTAAAATAAAATTCTAAGGTTTTCTATTTTAATTGATTTTTTTAAAATGAATATATAGTATGAAAGAGATGTTGTAATTCTTTTTTATGTAAATATTTTGACTTGGTCAAATAAAAATAAAAAACTAAAATAAAATAAAATAAAATAAAAAAATAAAACCACATGTGCGTGATATATATATATATATATATAATAAATATATGGGTCTTAGGCTTAGAAATCTTATTCATGGATTTGGGTTGAGAGCAAAGAGAGATAGATTTAACAAAGGGTGACAGGTAGTGGAGTATGAAATTATATAATCCTATTGTGGGGAGGAATATTTGGGGTAATTATAGTGTTTGTTTGGTGAGATCGTCCCATAACACACCTAGTGCTCGAGGGGTTTTGGAAAATTTGGATGCTCAGCATATGAAATTTATTGGACTTAACATTTGGGTGAGCGAGAATTTGGTGAAGGCTATAAAACTAGTGTGAGCCACACCAGTCAGTGCACTTCTTAACCTGCTTAATTTTCCTCCCTTAGGTATCCACTTCACTAAATCCTTTCACTTCTTAGCAATTAATGAAAACTTTTAGTTCCTCTGTAGTTTATTTCTAGGGATACCATCCATTTCAAATGTGGTTATGGAAAATATGGAAGATTTATATAACCTTAATGTTGTTTCCCTACGACTCCGTTGGAAATATTGTAGAGAACATAAGCTTCATGTTTTTTTAGTAAATTCACTATAGGATAAACCCAATTGTTGGAAGTAGTTTAGGGGAGGCCACCTTGATAACTTTAGGTCTCCAAATTGTTCTATGGTGGTGCAATTTCCTGTTTCATTTTATATTTTCATTTGCTATGGCTAGAACTAGCTAAATATTGGGAGTAATTTAAAGAGTGCACTTCATTAGCACTAAGATACTCTGTAGGGATGGTTTGGTCTTATACCCACTTTGGAGGATTTTGTGTTGGGAATGATTTTTTACCTCGCATTTCGTTTTTGAATTGGAATTAAAGCCAGATCTTTGCTCTCTTTTTAGGTTGGATAAGCCTCCTAGAAGATGACCTTAAGTGCTCAGGCTGACCTATATCCTAGGGTGAGAGGCATGATATATTTTCATTCTAGATGTCTATTCTTCTTCTTATAGAATACCATCCTATACCACTTTCTTTGGTAAAAGTTGCATCTTATTTGGCACAACATAGTTCACCCTTTCCAACTCTGGTTATTAAAGAAGATATCACTATGCCACAGGAGAGGGGACATGTAAGAAGGGGCTCTGATAATTATGTATAAAGAGGGCATAAAGAGAATTATCACCTTCAGGAAAGAGAAAAAGTATATATTCTAAGATACCATGATCAAATTCCCATACACGTAAAAGAGAAACTAAACTAGGTTGAAAGGGTGGTAGCATCTTAGTGATCCACACTCTTTGATGATGCAGTGGGGGCGGATTTGGAGGCGTGGATTCCAAATACTGGAAAAATAAGGAACATGGTGAACCAATAAATGTAGGTCATTGATCTCTATTGGACACTGAAATTATTATTGAGAATAGTGTTAATGGACATTAAACTGTCAAGAAGACATATTCTTGAGACTTTGGACCATCTGGATGGTCATTTGAAGAAAAAATACTATAGGTTGGACATGATTAGTAAACATTTTGATTGCATTGAACAATACTTGCATATCCTTCCAGCGATGCCCAAGCCTCTGACAAGCGCATGAATCCAAATTCCTATAGCAGGCTCAGTGTTTAATTCAATCCCATGATTATTTGATGACTCCTACTTTTGATAACCCTTTTGCAACTGACTATGCTTGCAGGCATATGGTTGAGAATCACAGTATAGGCTTGTTTTATTTTAAATATGCTATGTTATGTGTATCTCTCATGACCCTACGTAAGGTTCATTTTTGGAAATGCTTCGGTGTTCCCAAAGAGAGACCAGAATGAACTCTGAAGACTTTTTGATGCAATTTATTGGTTTTTATTAATAGAATTCACCTCACATGCGACCTATAAAAAATAAAAAATAAACATACATACATACATATATGAAACTAGCCTAGATCCATCCTAATTTCCTATCTATTAGGAGCCAAGAGGGATCAAATCTCTCAAGGTAGAGATGTTTTCTTTGCATTGAAAAAAGAAATTTTCATCCTAAAATATTTGATGCCTCTCGACTCTTGATATATAAAAAGTTAAAAAATAACATATTTCTCAATATAATAATTAAAAATAACGTATATTTTTATAAATTCGTAATAAAAAATATTGTATTTATATTTGAAATTATTTTAATTTTCATAAAATATTTATAAGTAACATCTAATATTGAACCCGTAATAATAAAATATGGATTGTATTTAGTGCGACTTTGTGGACTTGCCAATGTCGGAATCAAGAATCACGTGGAAAAATTAGAGGTGAAATCTTGATTTGTGTAATTTAAGCTGATTTTTTTACTGTATATATGGATTAAACACCTTGGAAAACCCCTAGGGCACTTCAATTGTACAAGGGTTTCCCATCAAACCTGTGATTTCAATAAATTCTTGTGGGATTTTAGAGAAATTAGACCCAACAAATCCACCAAAAAAACCTCCGAAAAGTCTAACTAAAAACAACTTGAAACAATATTATTATGTACTTATTTCTTATAAAAAATGTTACATAAAATATAAGAAATAATAATAATACAATAGATCAACTTATTATTATTTTTAAATGATTTTATTTTCCAAATATTCAAATTAAAAAAATACTTATTAGATTTAAAAAAAAGGTGGTGATAAGATGTTACATAAATTTAATAGATTTTAAACTATCTCATGAAACTATAAATTAAATAGCAAAAAAAATATTATAAATAAATTATTAATTATTTACTATTAATATATTTAAAATTTAAAATTTCTATCTTTTATTTTATAATTATAATTATTATATTGTCATATCATTTTTACATTATCAAAATGTAATAGGATGATATACTCCTAAATTTTTAAAAAGAAAAGTAGGTAGGTAAAGAATTGATTATATATATATATATATATAATATGTTTTTCATATCGTTCTCATAGTATCAAAATGTAATATGAAGGTATATTGCTAAATTTTAAAAAACAAAATTTGTGAAGTAAACCATTAATGAATAATAATATAAAAAGTATTGTTGTGTATAGCCTAAGAAAAAGGAAAATTTATTGTTGTGTATAGATTAAGAGAAAGGAAAAGGTTGGAAAAATTATGTTATATATATTATAATAATAATAATAATAATAATAAAATTTTCAATAAAAATATTTATGTATCTAATAAATTTAAATTTATTTTTAAATATAATTTATGTTAAATTTAAAATTTAAAACATAATAATTTTTAATATTATTACAATGTAAATTAAATTTTATTGATTATAATTATTATAAGATTAATTATTTAAAAAATGAGAACTATTTTTTTAAGAATATAACATTTTAAAAAAAAAATTATTGAATCAAAATTTGAAGATTTTCCATGGTAATTGTATTTTTAAATAAATATAAAATATTTTTTAATTTGACTTTTATATAAATTTTGATAATTATAAAATATAATATTTCTTAATATAATAATTCTAAAATATTAGATTTAAGATTTTTGTGATCTATAAAGTAGATGAATGTCTTTAGCATTAATCACATTATTAGGATTTGGTCAACCTTCTTCATGACAATATCTGAATTTGGGTTTCTCTCATCCATATTATGAATGTTGAGAGATATTTTGGTAAAAATGACATAAAATATGTTTTATTGGAAGCCTTTTAAACCATCTAGTGTGGTTTATCTTGAGGACAAGATGAAGAACAAGATCATGTAATTAGATTAAATAGATGAAGAGAGATGTTTCCTATTTGTTAGAATATAACAATTCCTTTTGACTAAAACATTGTCAATAATTAATAAACAATTTTTAATTAAAATAAAGTAATGGATGGAAAATAGTTGTAAATAAAGAATTAAATTAATTTTATTAATCTTATTATTTTAATAAAAACAAGGTGAGTAATAATAAGTCAAACTTAATTAATCTAAACAACAAAACTGAAAAACAGTAATAAGAAAATGAAAAATAAATTAAAATTAAATGATAAATAAATAAAAATAATAAGGTTAAATTTAATTATTCTAAATAATACAACTAAAAAATAGTAATAATAAAATGAAACTAAATAAATCATAAATATTAAATAATAAATTAATAAATAAAATAATAAGGTAAAATTTAATTGTTGCAAACAATAAAACTAAAAAAATAGTAATAAGAAAATGGAAAAAATAAAATAAATCAAATATAAATATATATCAACATAATGAATTAACTCAATTTTATTATTTAAAAAAAAATAGTAAATAAATAAGAAATAAAGGAATACTAGAAATTTTTACTAATAATAATGATATTATTATTATTAATATAAATAAATAAATACTATAAAAACTTGGGAATACAAAGTAGTTATCCAATACCTATTAATACTCCAACCATCATCTCTACTCAGATTGATAGGCCTCCTTTCAATTTCCAAGGCCTCCCTAAACTAACGGTGATGAAAATGATCAATCCTTGAAATGAACCTTGCATATCCAACGCAGATGTGATGTTTTATCTTTTACTCATGTTATTCCAAAGCAGAGGAGTGGGACCTTCCATGTTTGATTTCAGTTGTGTACTCATGAATCCTCTGATTAATTGAGGGGCCAATTTCACCAATGTATTGAGTCCCATAGGAGCAAGGGATGACATAAACAATATTCCCATCTTTAGGTCTCACGGGGTCCTTCACTAATATTAGGGAGCTTCAGATAGTGTTTCGGGACCTAAATGTCGAAGGAACCGTATGCTTCTTTAGGATCTTAGCAATATTATTTGTGGTTCCTTGGATAAATGGAAGATGCACCCTTGAAAAATGATCTTTAAGATATTTTTTAATCCTAGGACCTTTTTCAGCCTTAAGGAAGGCTCTAAAACATTGGTGCTTACCATAACAATTCTTATAAAAAACACTAAGGATATGGATTTTTTCATCATTGAGGTGGTCACCATCATAAACACAAAATGCCCAAGTGGCTAAGATGTTGAGAACACCTATATTTTGAGCAAGGAAATGATGTGAATTTGCATGAAGATATTGTTCGGTATGAGTTTTATTCCAAAAAACATGGCGGAAGAAAGAACCATCATATCTCTTAAAAATAATAACATTGAGGAAACGAAGGCTAACGTCGATCTCACATTCCATAGTAAACATTATGGAACTAGATTGATGATTAAGATGCTAGTAAAAAGCTCCAACTTTTCCCGACCATGAGACCAGATGACGCAAGTATCATCCACAAACCTTTTCCAAAGCTTAGGATGGAATAGACTTGAGGAAAAGGCCTTAGATTCAAAGTCCTCCATAAATAGATTAGCAACTACTTGGGAAAGGGGACAACCCATGGAAAAATCACAAGTTTGTTCATAAAATTCACCTTCAAAATTGACGAAAGTAGAAGTAAGACAAATTTCAACCAAATAAGTTGTATATAGATCCATAATGCACTTGCTGACTTCAATGGCCTCATTAGTGGGGATATTAGTGTACAAGGAGAACACATTGAAACTCGCTAAATTATCACTACGATCCAGCCTTATACACTTTATTTCCTTAAAAAATCAAGACAAATATTTGACAAAGGATTTAGTCCGGCCAACAAGATGTTTTATCTTATTAGCTAAAAATTTAGCAAGAATATAGGTAAGCCCTCCAATGGTGTTGACAATGGGACACAGGGGAGCCCCTTCCTTATGGATATTTGGAAGACCATAAATATCAGGAGTGAGAGGGGATAATTTTAATCAACTTCTGTCTAAGTGAGCTAATAGTTCTACTATATTTTATGGCTAGAGAAACTATTTTAGTAATATTCTTTAAGGGATTTTTATTAAGTTTTCTATAATTCCCATTGTTATAAAGGTGATCTAAAATTTTTCTTCGGTAATATTACTTATCCAAGATAACGAAAGCTCATCCCTTTTGAGCTTTAAGAAAAAAATGTCATTATTATTGAAGTATTTGATAGTCTCAAACTCAAGTTTGCTAAGGTTGTTCTTGGGGGGCTTAGCCTTTCTCACGATAACCACATATTTTTGTCTAATGATATGCTTAGAAGAATTGTGTAAGTCCCTTATCCCAAATTTAATTTCACAGATAATCTCTTCCACTGGGATTTTTCTAGGAGAAATGGAAAAATTTAGGCCTTTCTTTAAAAGACTATAAACAAGAGGATCAAAATAAAAACGAGAAAGATTAACAACTCTATTATTAAAAGGGGTGAAATAAATTAAGTTTTATTTCTAATATTTTTGTTAAAATCAATAGAAAGGATATTATTATTATTTTATCTTTCCAATTCTTCTAAGGCACTGACAACCAGTGTTTTATGCTCTTAGGGCCTTAACAACAAGAGATGAATTCTCCCATATCACAAACAAGGAGCATTGAGGAGGTTGGGGTTGATAAAATAAGTAGATAAGGCTTTGACAAGATCAAAAAGTGATTAAGTGTAGGGTAATGATGACATGAACATATCTAATCAAGTAAAAATGGTGTCTATATTCATCCCTTAACCTTGTAAACTTAATTATAAGGAATATATACTCCATGAATTATGAGAGAGAAAGAGGACATTAAAAAAGAAATGAAATGCATATAGAGTAACAAAAGCTCAACCTGATTATATATTAGTTCCTACAACGAGCTCAATTGTAAGTTTTTTTTAGAGGAGAAGCCAAAGTTTAAAGAGTTTGGAGGAGTTGCAACTCTTGCAAGCATATTATTTAATAAAAAGAATATATTCCCCCCATTTATATCATCGTATGTTTCCAAATGAATACATTACTTGATATGTTATATTGTGATTTATTGTGTTAAAATTGTTTAGGGTTGGATAGTATGATTTGCGATGATTTTTGTCTTTGTTTCCAAGTTATATGTGGTAAGAGCCAAGGACTCACTGTTTATATTGGTCACAAGTTAAGGAAAGGCTAGGATCAACCTCCAAAAGTAATGTGTGTCCTTTTCTTCCTCCTCTTTATTTCATGATTGTTTGCACTTAGCTAATTAGGGGATTGTATAATGTCTACCATTTGTTTATCATAGGCCAGTGTTCAAGCCTATGGGATTGAATCTTTATTAACATAGAGGAAATCCATAAAAACACGAGGATATCATGTCAAAACTTCTATAAGGAAAAATTAATCTCGAAGCCTTGATGCTTGGTAGTAAAATAATTTCTTTTGGAATTTTTGAGTTTACTACTAGCACATGAATTAAGATGGTAAATTGTCTCATCACTGGGTTTAGCTAAGATATTTTTTACTACAACATTTGAGGCATTGATTTGAACACAAAATTTATTTTCCCAATCAAGAAATATCAGTATTGGATATTATACTAGCTTTATTTTAAGTACTTTGAAGGATATATTGCATTCATCACTCTATATGATTTTGACATATTTTAACTGTAATGTGTTGATTGGAAAGGATATCTCAGACTAATTGTGAATACAGTTTATATAGGATTGGTTGTGTTGTCACATAAAAGGTGACCACCTAGCCAAAATCAATAGGTTGATAAAAATACACCTAAGTTCACATAAGAAAATAGCCTAAGGAACAACATTTCCTAGGTTATTTCCATTAATTATCCTATTTAAAATAGAATAACATAAAATTAATGAGTTTATGGGTTATTCTCATGTAAATGGGTTAATTAATAGAAATAACCTAGCAAAAGTGGTTCCTTATGCCACACCTCCAATTTACGTAACCAAAAAAATTTTGTTTTTATTGCAAGCCTTCCTCTTTTCAATTTCATTCTGGAAGGATACTATACTTATGTTGCTTTACTAAATTCATAATTGTTTACCCAATTATGTTTCATTTTCCCATCTCAACTATATCCAACCTCAAATGGGATATAATAATATTAATACTGCCAACCATCATTATTTTTAAAATACCACCCAATGTTTTTGTTTATCAAAACTACATGGTTATATCTCACCACCTTGTTTGTGTCGTAATGAACCTTGGGTCATCGAATATAATCTTTTAATATATAGTGGGGAACCCATTCCCTTTGCACGTAATAACCCTCTCGATATAATTTGATCGACTTATATGAAACAATGAAAATTGTTCACCTATTCCCGTTTGTTTACAAAGTATGAATTATAATTTGATGTAATGTATTCGTGTGGCTATCTGTGTGTACAGGCTCTCATGGCCATTCGTTGAATTCTGGTCAGCATTTATTTTAAACCAAACTCCTTTATTCGGATATCCACGTCATATGGATTAGAATGTGATTTAAATAAGTTGCGACGTGAATTCGTTATCCACGTAAGTCTGTAGACGATTTTGGGTGTAATTGTGTAGTTTGCAATGAGTCTTATTTGATTGGTGGTCACGTGGGTTTTCTCCACGCAACTCTGGAACCCTCCACGCCAGCTTACCTTGGTGCAATTGTAAGTTCGATAGCACGGCCGGCCTGTATTGACATTTATGATGTTTCAAATCACATTAAACGTTGAACGTATTGATTGTCCATTACGCATCCCACTCTTTAATCCATGGCTTCATCTTTAAGATATTGCCAGGTGGACGATGTGGATCTAACGATGCGTTAGGGTTTTGTACATATAAATCTCAGTGTTATTGGTTTTTCCGGTTCTTTTCTCTTCATTCTTATTCGATTGGTCTCGTAACAGTGCACTTCCGACGCCATGGAGTTCTCAGTGCATCTATCCATTCATTCTATGCATCTCAGTGCTTCATTGAACCACGCAGTTATGTCTACTCTTGAGGTTATGAAGTGTATCCTTATTCATTTAGGGTAACGCGTATTTTTTCGACTAGTCACTGAGATTCGGATTTGTTTGGATTGTTTACCATCGTTCTATACAGATGGGTTTCTGTCTGCTACTTCGCTTAATGAAAATTTTTGTTTCTTTTTGTAGTGGGTTGGATTCTGCTGCTTCCAACGATTTGATTCATTGGTTTAAGTTTCTGGTTATTATATTTCTCTATATATGCATTCTTAAGAACGAGACAGAACCATTGTGTTGTGTTGATGGTCCTGGAAAAATACTCGTCTTCTCCCTTAAGCATATCGAAAGATTGTCTGCGTCCTTCGCAGGGCGACAGAAGAATGTGAATCATTAAATACTCGGGTTCTCTCTTTTCTAAAACCTGTATAGGCAAGAATTTCTAGTGTTTGTTTATACAACTATTTTATGTCTGTGATAATGTCCACTCTCCATCGTATGCTTAATTCTTTCATTCCTCTATGTATATGCCAGGTCCTCGATAGCTTAAAGTTGCTCAAGCCTCAGGTAATTTGTTGTTCCTAATTTAACAAATTTTTGTTTTGATAGCGTTCTTTTTCGTTTTAATTCATACTCATATTTGGTTTTTTGACTCTTGCAGGTATTGACAATCGACTTCCCACTCTTTCTCTCTCGACCCACGAAAATCGTAGCTCCCTTCAGCACTAATATAAATTTCTTTGATCATTTCCAGGTCGGTACTCATCGAACGCTGGTTTGAAAGGAACCAGTTCTCCTCACCTCGTTCTTGAAACATTTTCGACAACTTAATAACTTTAATTTATGTCGTTGTATAATTTTAGCCATTAAAACTTTTTCTGGGTTTCGACCTTGACTCATTTACTATTTCAATTTCAGAAACGTTTACGATTTTGACCGTGTCCTCATGTCACAGTGGACTGGAATCGTTGAATTTTGTTGATTATATAACTCTGTCTGTTTCCTATTATAAATTATGCTTATGGTTAATCTTATGTATCTGCAACAAGGCATTTCTTTACTCTTCTAGCTTGAGTTCATGTTTATACTTAGTTATGGCATTATTGAGCAGCTACATGTATTCCCACTCAGTTGTATTTTTTTTCCATAATACTTACAGGCCATTCATAGGTTAGAATTATATGCCTGCAAATAGTGACTATGTTATTTAACAGCTTAACTGGGCTCTGCCATAGTGAATTTGGTTGCATAAAATTTTATACTCCATCCTTTTTATTGTAGCTTTCCAGTGATTATTCTGTCTCAGCTATCATTACCATTATTATGCTAGTACTAAAATGCATTTTTGTGTATATTTCTCCTATTTCTCTGGATGGTAATTGGACAATAACAGTGAACTAAATATTTTCTCAATTAGTGGAATATTTCCAAGTATTGTCAGCTATGCTCTTTCCAGAGATTCAGTCTTGAAAGAAAAAGTACTAATTTGAAATTGATAAATTATTTGCATCATATCTCTTTAGGCTTTGTGAATACCTACAAGTGATGTGCTAATATGTATGTGTGTATATGTGTCTGGAAATAATTTCATTTGTAATATAACACTATACCTCCTGGTATCTTGTTCACATAATAGAGTAGATTTTGTTTATGGTCTACTGTTATAAAATCTGCATGTTAAATTATCTATTTATCCTTCTTTCACATAGTGGATTTTAACTCATACTATGAGTGTAATTCATGGCAACTAAATGTTAATAGACAGTCCCATGAAATTTGTTATTTGCTTCCTTCTGATGTAGAATTTCTTATTTATATGCAGACATAACTGACTACTGTAATCCTATTCATGTAAAGATAGTGTATTGTTTCCTAGAAGGTAGTCTGTAAAAGTTTTCTTTTCATTTTGATACTCAGTCTATATGACAGTTCATATACTACTACTCTCAATTGCAGTACAAAATTTCTCATATAGTTCTCTCTTATGTATGTATATTATTAACTCATTCTAATAATCAGAAACAGGTTAAAATTAATTCACCAATTTTCCTGTGGAGAACTATGTATCCTCAAATCTAAACCAACACTGGTTTAGAGATTCTGTTGGATTCTACTCCACAGATTTTCTTGCTTACAACTATACAGAATCATGAAGGTGAATTCCTGATGATTTATTCTGTTGAATGTGGTATTCAATAATTCTAACATAAAATCAAACAATTATATGTAGCCAATTCATACCACAGAAAATAGAAACACCAGTTCAATTTAATTACATACCACTCATGCAGTCGACCAACCTCCCAACCTTAGAGTTCTTCTGTCTCCCAGAACTCACCCCCGAGCTGAGATCACCTCCACCACAGACCAACCACTAATATGTTTAGGAGCAGCTTATTTAAGCTATTGTTCCCCAAAGCATGTTTGTAATTTTGCGTCCAGAATAGCAGCATGCTTTTCTTCCTGTTTGCCTAGGCTTCCCATTTTAGGGACTCTTTAAAGCTATTTTATGCTTTTCCTCAGCTTTTCTAGCTTTTTACCTCTTCCCAACTACTCTCCTCATCATTGGGGAAATTTAGATTCTTCCTCAAAAATCTAAATTAGAAATAATTCCTTTCAAGGATTTTTGAAAGATTGTGGGGAAATAGTTGCCTTATCCATCCTCATGGATTTAGCAAGTGATCTCATAATTTCATTTTGGTCAATCTGCACACAATCATTTTATTCATTTCCTCAAATTAAATATTTAATTACATTCACAAAATACTTATCCTTTGGGGTCCACTCCCCTTAGGATTAAAGTTCAAATGTCTAGCTTTGAAATTCAAACACATAAATTGGGGGTGTTACACCTTAGGCTATTTCCTTAGTTAAAACTAGGTTTTAATATGTAAAATCCATACTAACATGGTGTATTTCAATCCAGCTAATGAATTTGGCTAGGTGGTCACTTTTGTGACAACACATTATGCCCCATAAATATTTTTATCTCTTTTTTAATTTGCGAGGTTTTTGATATTAAGGATTATTTTTATTTTTACCATGTTGAATTTGAGATTTCCTTTACATGTGATCCATCCCAACAATATTCCAATTAGAGCTGAAAGTATACATTTATTTGTTATTAAGGGAAAGCTATATTTGTTGAAATTTTCTAACACCTTTTTTATCCAATGTATGTTCTCTCTCAGTATACTATAAATAGTCCAATTATCAAAATATACAACCATATTTTTGTATATATATTCTTCTAAAACCCTTACAACTAATCTTGAAAAACGATACAAGAGAATTCTTCAATATGAATGGTATCACATGGTATGTAAAGAAGAAAAATTAATTTATGAATGTGTTTTTTTATTTATCTTCCTAGTAATTAGTACTTGATTGTACCTTGAAAATCCATCAATGAAGGGATAAGATTCATGACCTACCACTTTGTTTATGATTTTGTCGAAAAATGGTTGGGAATAGACTAATTATTGTTAATCTATTCAAAACTCTAATGTTGAATCCTATTCTTTGTTTATTCTAGAAATTCTTCTTTAGTTCAATGACCATTGCGCTAGCCCATTTTGATTTATTAATAGGGTATATTATTCTTGTAGATAACTTTCTCTCTATTTATTTCTACACAATGTGATTTTATTTATCTACTAGCTTGTACTTTCATTTCTTAATAACATTAATACCTATTATGAGGTAAATTTTCATATCCCCCGTGACTTTTACTATTCCTTCCAACTCCTTATGATCTCCTACAAACATGATTTGATATTTATATAGTAGATCAACTATTTATGTTTTCTACTTATCCAACTAGTACTCACCTATCTGAGCCATTTTAGGATATTCACCTATAGAAATATTAAAATCCTTTGTCTTTTTTCTTGACATCCATCAATTCAGGTGACTAGATTTGACTAATTTCATTGTTTCTTCTACAACTTGATTGTAAGTTGAAGGGAATATATGTTCTATAGGCTTTTCATTTTATGCACTAGATATTTATAAGATAATTTTGACTTGCCTATTCAGCTTAGGATGATCATTTATCTATCCAAACAGATAGTAGATAAACTTACATTTTCTATATCTACGTAATAAGAAATAACACTATCATGGCATTAAATTAAATTACAAGTCTAATTTGACCTTGTTTCAACATTGGACCTACCTCATTTTATCACTTTGTTAGGATGTAGTTTCTCCAAGAATTCCTTTATTCATTACACCATCTCAAATCTCTTTGATTCTCCTAGTACAAATTTGAAGTTGTTGATTTTTTTTTCTTGATATTAAATCAAATAAATGTGTCCCATATTTCTTCTTCAATTTTATATTATTGTATCATATATCATCATGGGTTTCTAGAAATATGTGAGACTGAACATGATTTTCCCTGTACCCAATTCTTCTCCCTTCACTTTCGCATTATTGAATATGGGTAACAAGGTCATGTTCAATGTGAATATTTGGGTGTTATCCTAGGAAGAAAATTTACAGGCACCAAATAATTCCATGAATTTGGTCATGGCAATAATCCATGTCTACAACTGAGGAGAATTTAATTCCCACCATCATAGCTTGGTAGCAAAATATTAGACCAAGGTTTGCATTTGACCATTCTCTCTGATTTTTTTTATACATCGTCATGTGCCTACAGTGAACTCTATTTATTAACTCATAGTGGATAACATGGTCCTTATTTTAGGTATGTTGGTAGGAGGATGGTTTTTTGCTTTCTCTTTTCCTCATACACAATGGTAACTACCTTTACAATAATACATGAGTGGATTTTTCTTAATAGGAATGTCCTCAATTAATAAACAATATTTTTTTCTCAACTCACAATTTATATTTCTCATTCAAAGAATGTAGTGTTTGAATTGCGATCAAATGATAATGGTGTGTAAAATCTATTTGGATGCATTTGATTCAACAATGTCTTCATCTTTTTTCATGATGTTGTATATATTTCTAATTTTATTATCTTCATCCCACAATTATATCAAGGGATTTTTATCTTTGGTATATAGGGGAATTTCTATCTTTCGACCCTTTCATTTCAATTTAATGCTATCTAACTCGAAAGAGACAATGCCTTTATTTTTTCTGCGCCAAGGTTAACTAACCAATGTTGGGAATGTTGGAAATACCTAAAACAATTCAATTAATTCAAAGTCAAATTTAGTAAAAATACACATTATGAACATCTATATGTTTCATAAAGTGTTAATGGGTTTAAAAAGATGTCAATATGCTAACTTTAGGTAGTTCATTTCTCTCTACAACTATGGTCTTACCAATTTTATCAATGTCTCCCTAGGGAAAATTTTCACTTGGGAGCTAAGGTCTATAATGGCCTAATTTACCATGTAACCAGTATTTTATAGGTTGGCTTAGAGATCATAAAGATCCTTCATTTTAATTAGTGATAGATTGTCAATGTTTTTATAAGATATTTTCTCTTCTTTTCATTCCTTCAAAATGCTAAGAAATTAATGCAATGAGTCAACCAACTATTTCTATTTGAGTAAATGTGAGGCTAATACATCAAATTCTCATTATTTAAACCATTTAAATATTCTTTTCTCTTAAAAAATTCCAGTGTTCCATATAATAGTCATTTTTCTTGATTAGGATCATGATATACATATTTATTCTTCAATGGTTAGAGAGGAATTTGACCTTGAATGATGTTTTGTTGGCCAAATATTAATATGGTCATGACATATATATCGGGAAACTCCTCCAAAGAGTAACCGCACCACATATACAAATTCTAAGATCAACCACTATTAGTCAAGGAGTCATTAGTCAAGGAGTTGGGGAAAAGGTGATCATATTTATAGCATGTAAAATAGTGTAATTGTCCTTTTCCCCAGGCTCTATCATATTTTTTGAATCTTCTTGCTATGCCTCCTCCTATTCCTTAATAACCAATTCTTTCTTGATATCCTCCATGCCATTGATAGCCAATATTTTATTGCATATTGTAGTTGGATTCCTTTATGATATATTATAAGATAGTTGGGCTTATTCTTATAGTTCAAATGAAATTATTGTGTCGTATGACTACATTCTTCATATATTGCACACCATTTTGGTTTTACATCCTTTAGATTGTGTGGAAAATCTCTATAACTATAGTTTGTCAAAGTTCAAAAAATTTCACATAGGAATTCAACTTTAGTTTTTTACTTCTATTTCTTTCTCAAATGGATAACCATTTATAATCATCTTTTGTGTGTCCTTCATTCTTGCAATTTGTGGAAAAAAGGTTGTTTATTTTAATATCCAAACTTCTAAGAAATTTCTAAAATATTTATATTTTTTAATCTTAGCACCCTTTGGTTGAACATGATGACATTGAAGGCCAATTACCATTAGTTTCTATATGTTTTCCCTATTGTAGTCCTTCCTCACATGACTTAATCTCATGAATTTGTAGTGTTCCTGTAATGTTTTGTACTAGTCATATACATACCACTAGAGAACAAGTTGCTCATTTATATTGAAAGGAATTTGAATTAGAAAGTCCTTAAATATTTTATCATACTCTTTGATTTTTTTTCCTTTTCATTTCTTGTTTCTTGATTTCATTCAGTATTTGAGTAGAATTTTTTTTTACATGTTGTACTTTATAGAAATATATTAAGTTGGATTTTTTCTATGATTACTGCTTGTATGATTCCATGTGAATTTAATGAATTATGTTAATGCTATTTCTTAATGGTGTTAGTGAGCTAGGTCATTTTTTTATCATCATCGTTAATGTGTAATACATCATAATATTTTTCACATACAAATGAGTGACATTTTGGGTCTTCATTTCCTTCATAGATTGCGATGTGGTTCAATCCCATTTCTTCCCTAATTTGTAGCTTTTTCCAGGAAGAAAGAGTGGCCTATGTTTTTTTATTCTTTAATTGAACTAACTATGTTGTTGATTGACATTTATTCATTAGTTTTCGGATGGTAAATTTTCCATGGGAAGTTTAAGGCATTACTTCTCTGAATGTTACTTTATGTGATTTTATGAATTTGAATTCCTTATCCTCTAGGAGAGTTTGAACTATTTTTCTATATATATATATATATATCTATATATATATATATATATATATATATATATATATAGATGGTGAGATTCCCTTCTTGGGGTCACGTCAATCCACTATAGATATTCATTGACTTGGAATCTTCTTTTTTTAGCAATTAAGTTCAGCGAGGGAGGGGTCTCCATGAGATCCTCAATATGAACACTTATATTTTTTTCTTCTTGTTAACTTACCCAAATTTGATCTACCAATGGTATCTCCATCAATATCCTATCATGATTTTTTCCATGTGAATGAACCCTATACCACACTTACAAAGTATAAATATCTATATTTTAATCTTTGATGGAGAAATTCTAGAATATGGGGACTAACATATTGAGGAATAATATATTTTTGAAATGTTGAGATGGATCCATAAATGTCCATAATTTTTATAGTATATACATTTTATCGAGTACCATTTGTTGCCATGACGAACTACAAGCTATTACTATTCTTAAAAAATATTAGGGAAACCCCTCTCATATCCAATTTATCCCTACCAATTTTATATGAATCTAGTACATCAACTAGCACTCGTAGAGATTTTTCATTCTTGATTTCTAGGGATAATTTACATTACATATCTCCTCTTGTTTCCTTTGTCTTTTTTCCCTTTCAATTTTTTGAATGTTAGCTAAAGTTTTATGATATTTCATTTAACATGTAGTCTTTTTCTGTAATCCTTCTTCTAGTGTATATGTTCTTTTAATTGACTTCCTCCTTGACGCTTGCATTATATTTTTCAGTGTAGTCAATTCACTCAACTCTAACTAAGGCATATAAAAAATTGACGACCTCAGAATCACTAGTGCTAACTTACTCAAGGTGAATTATGGATATCATAATTATTGGATTTATTTTCTCAGAAAATTATATAAAGTGTCTCTCATGCTTTTGCACTTTCCAATATAAACCTCTACCCATTTTATTGTATCTACTGTCAATTGGTATTTGCAAGTGGAAGATTAAGTGGTGTTTGGTATTCAACTACGTGGTTGACCTATTTTCTAGCAAAAATTTGTGGAAAGGGGAAGGTATGATATATAAGAATCATCATACCTTCTCTTTAATAATAATTAATTAATTTATTTATTTCATTCATTGTTAATTAATACATTAAATAATTAATTATTGTTAATTATTTAATAATAATATTGTTAAATATTTAATAACTAAATATTGTTAATTTTTTAATAATAATATTGTTGATTACAAAATAATTAAATATTGTTAATTATTTAATAATTAAATATTTTTAATTTTTTAATAATTAAATATTGTTAGTTAAATAAATACTTAAATATTATTAACTAAGTATTATTAATTAAATAATTAGATCATTAAAAAAATCATTATTGATAATTAATTGATTAAAAAATAATTAATAAAAAAACTAATTATTTATTATTAAAATTGTTATTAATAAAAAACTATTATTATTATTATTTAGGTTAACTAATTATTATTATTTATTAACTAATAATTAATTAACTAACTATTATTATTATTATTATACAGAATGTTTATAAATATTAATATATATTATTGATTAATTATTCAAGGATTTCTATTTAAATAAGGGATTAATTACATTGTAAGGCTTTTCTCTTTGAGAATAACTCTCCTAGCTATCACTCCGCATTGGTCTGTAGTCTTGGATTGAGTGTTAGAGGATTGAAGAATGACGTGTCATTGGATTAATACTTATCAACAAAATTAATAGTTAAAAAAAAAAAAAAAACAAGAAGACTAATAACTAGGGCAAAAATTGAATACAACCCTTTCTCCATGTAAGGATATTCTCGTGGAGTTAACCCTCCATTTCGTTTTATTCAACATACATGTTCTTCTTCCAACAAATTTCTTGCTCGATTCTCTGGCGATTTAGTGCTTCTTCCAACAAATTTCTTGTATGGTTCTCTGGTGATTCAGAAATTTCGTGGTGTGTTCTCTCGAAATTCACGAAAAGACTCTTTATTTACCTCTTTGAAGGTACTTCTCATCGACCCAAATAAATTTTTTGTCATCTTTGACTACCTGTTAATTGTACAAGATTTAACAAATTATCCCACAACGCGCCCTCTACAATAGAGTTTTCAACTACATAAGAACCTTTGTGGAGCTCAGCCTTCCTATTAATGGTGGGCCATAGGCAAGGAGTCTATTGGGTGGTGGTAGTGTAGAGCCATGCCGACTATGGGGGATCATGTGGGTGATGGAGTGGAGATCGAACCTATTCCAGGTTCTTTCGTGGGATAGCTGAAGATCTCCACTTTGTATCGTTTACAATGATCGCCTTACTTTCTCTTGTCCCGGTGGCCGCAGAAGCACCTACTTTTTATTGCACCTTATTCGCAAGAGACTTGTTTGAGAAATTTTCCATTTTTCTTTTGAAATTTGTACTTTGAAAACATATATATACTATGTAATTTACTATAGATATGTACTTAGGTTATGATAGAGTATTGAACACGAAATACATGGTATAAGACTTACATTAAATTTTGAGATAAATTAACCCTGGTTCAAATAAAATACACAGGAAAATGAAGATTTGCCTAATATCAATTGGGTGTTGATGGGAAGACAAGACAGGAGAAATCCTATCCCCAAATTAATAGGGCTTCACCTTTCCGCTATCCCCAAATTAATAGGGCTTCACCTTTCCGCTGGTTGTTGGCCACAGTAAATAGGTCTATGGTTGTTGGAATTGTAAAACCAATGCGACTCTGGTAGATCACATGGCCTATGCAACAAAGAATGAATCTCTTCTTGGCTCCTTGGTGCAGCTAGTGCAGATCTTTGTTTCCCATGGAAAATCGTGGGCCAGAAACTCTTCGCATGGTGGCAGCAAAACCAACTCTTCTTTGTCAGACCTTATTCGCACCATATATGTGTGTATCTTCTCATGCCGGGATTGGGTAGTTGAGTTATGATGATGGGTTCCAAGAGTGCGACGACTCTGTGGGAACTTCAGACTTAAGATCAACAAAAATAGGGTTTTCTATCATGAGATGTTTGGTGGAGTGTAGATCCAAGGAAACTTGATTAGAGACTGAATTTGCGGCCCTCTTTACTTTTACTTTGCATAAGCTCTCTAATAATATTTTAATGTTAGAATTTAGACGAATAATAAAAAGAAGAAACTAACCTAAAATATGTTGATGTCTATTTGGCTAGTCTTTCACTAATGATCAGTTCTGTGATTGACACCGTACTGTCCTTCGCCCTTAAATATGCGAGCCTGCTACTTTTTTTCGTGGTATCCTTCATGTATTATGTACAATGTGCTCGTTATTACGTTGACGTGAGTTTTGTAATCAACACAACCAACTAATATTTCCCTAAGCATAACGTTGAGATGGAGGTAATTAGAAGGAGAAATTTTTCATCTTTGGGGATAGTTTCTTTGCGTTCGCTTCTGCTGTGGATCTTTGGGCCCATACTCATGCTTGTTTTCTCATTGGGAATGATCTGTTTTCTATTTTCTCTTGACTTTGTGGTGAATCCCATGGCAGTTTTTGGAACTAAGTAATCCTCCAATCCTTTATGAGAGACTATTTTACAGTAGCATCCAGCAACAGATGAAGAGATGCCATCTTATACAACCTGGTGGAGTTGCATGTATAGCGTTGTGGCACTCACGAGACATTTTGTTCCTCAATGATTGTATGTCTTTGTAACATTCATATCTCTATTATTACTCTGTTTAAGATGGTTGCAATTTCAAACCTTTGCCTTTTGAATTAACAGTGATAATTGTTCTCACTGAAAATGGATGGTGATACACAAGTTAGACCATGACTACATATAAGGAATTGAAATGCTCTGTTAATAAGTTTGGTTGAGGTTCTTGATTATAGTTATTATTACTTTGGATCTTACTGGAGATAGTTATCCTAGAGGGTTATTTTTTAATATGGATTAAGTTATCATTAGTATGTGAGAAAAAAATTGTCATTTAAAATCACACGAGTTTCATTATGCCTAGATAGTTGATGTTGGTAAAGCTAATTTTTTATTCTTTCTATTTTCACTCTTGTTTGATTAGTATATTTATTTTCCTTGAAAATTTTATTTCACTAAGTATAAGGAATTATAAATCCATTAACATTTAATTTATTTAATAAAAATTAAGTACCTTAACTCAATGCCATTATATCAATGATCATTAAGGACTTTAAATCCATGGAATTATAATATTTCAGGAAAAAAAGTAGAATGTTCAATTTATTTATTTATTTGGGTTGGTAAAAAACGACTTTTGATCTCATATATTTATAATTAATCTCGAGTGAGTGTTTATTCATGTTAACCTTTAATGTTTTTATTCATGTCAACCTTTAATATGTGATCATGAAGAATGATAATATTTTCTACTTAACGTTTATTTGATCATGCATATTTTTATTAATAATATAATTTTGTGAGATAAAATTATTGATTATGATGGGTTTGGAAAAAATTAAAAGAATATACCTTTTGATCAGATTTATCTATGTTGAATATCATACGGCATGCTTCCACGAGTTTGATGGTAAGGACATTTTCTAGGAACATAGTCTTTGAAAAATTATGATTGCTAACATGTTGATCAGAGACTACAATAATTCATAGTGAAATTTATCTATTTTAAAGATCATACGATACAAATGCGAAATATTTACCTAAATATATTTATGGTAAAGACCATACGGTATGAATGCCCAAGATTGATGGTAAGCACTTTATTAGGAACATAGTCTTGGAGAAATATGATTGCTGACATGATTTTGCGAGGAGAATACAATAATTCATCGATGATATTATAGCTATATGGAATGATTACATGTGGGTTAGGATTACTACAATATACAAGTCTCTTTGGTATATAAGATGTTTTGTTGGTAAAACAAGTCTAGGGATTTCCAAGGTATCATTTGATTCCTGGTTGGCCATCATTGTGTTCATTCAAAATATGATTTATAATTATATATAGGACTAATTTCTTGTTTAAGGGAGATGATGATTTCTATTTATGTAAATACTTAAAAGAAGGTATGGGTCTCCTATTTGATAAGAAAGAGAAGGATAAGATAAGAGGAGAGAGGAGATAGGGGTCTTTATTTCTTTGAAACTACTCTTTCACAATATTATTAGGTATGAAGGATTACGGTATATGGGATGAGGTGTATTATTTTCTTGTATGGGTCTCTTATTTAATGAGAAATGGAAGGATAAGAGGAGAGAGAAGGTAGGGTTTTTTTATTTCTTTGAAACTATTCTTTGTTTGGAGAAATATTTTCACAACATTCCTAGCTATGAAGGATTAACGCATATGGAAATAATATGTTGTTTTTATAACACCCCCAATTTATGTGTTTGAATTTCAAAGCTAGACATTTGAACTTTAATCCTAAGGGGAGTGGACCCCAAAGGATAAATATTTTGTGAATGTAATTAAATATTTAATTGAGTAAATGAATAAAATGATGTGATGCATATTGACCAAAATGAGATTTATGATATCACTTGCTAAATCCATGAGGATGGATGAGGAAAATATTTCCCCACAATCTTTCAAAAATCCTTGAAAGAAATTATTTCTAATTTGGAGTTTTGAGGAAAAATCTAAATTCCCCAATGATGAGGAAAATAGTTGGGAAGAGGTAAAAAAGCTGGAAAAGCTGGGAAAAGCATAAAACAGCCTTAAAGAATCCCTAAAATGGGAAGCCTAGGCAAACAGGAAGAAAAAAATCTTGATATTCTCAACGCAGAGTTAGAAACATGCTTTGGGGAACAATAACCTAAATAAGCTGCTCCTAAATAGATTAGAGGTTGATCTGTTTTAGGAGATGATCTCAGCTCGGGGGTGAGTTCTGGGAGAGGGAAGGACTCTAAGCTTGGGAGGTTGGTCAACTGCATGAGTGGTATGTCTTTAAATTTATTGATGTGTTTACTTCATATAGTATGAATTGGCTACATATGAAAGTTGATTGTATATTAGAATTATAAATGCTACATTTAACAGAGTTAATCATAAGGAATTCACCTTCTTAATTCTGTATATTTGTAGACAAGAAATCTGTAGAGTAGAATCCAACAAAAACTCTAAACCGAGGTTGGTTTAAATCTGAGGATACATATTCCTCTACAGATAATTTAACTTTAAACTACTCCTGATCACTTCGAAGTGGTAGCTATAAAAAGTTATAATAGTTGAATATTTAATCAGATGGGAACCAATTACAGTTCATTATGTTTTTCTGAATTTTGAAGGTTGTTCCATACATTTACAGATTCAAGAAAGAAATTAACCTTCTCAAGTCTGCCTAGTTGTAAGAATTAGAACAATGAGGAGGAATCCTCCAGAATCTCTAAATTAATATCTAAGTTAGATCTGGGGATTTATAGTACCTCATAATTCACAAATTTGTAACTTTAATCGCTTTTATGGGAAATGATACGTTTTACCCACCGTAAGGACAGACAGTACATATATTCATTTAAATAATACTATGGAAGAGCAAGAGATTTAAGAGAGAAAATTTCAACAACTGAGCATTTCAATATTTAAAATAATTTTTGTTCCCTTTAATAAGGATTGAATGGAAGAGTGGAAAGATTTAGTAGTGTATAATTGTTTCACATAGCAATAGGGATTTCATAATATGAAAAGCTAGAAGTGTATGAAAAACTATAAACAAAATAGTATCTGTATCTCATACATGTTTAAACAGATATGTATATTGGAAAATGGGTACACAAAAATTCATGCATAAAGATATGTATACAGGCATGTATCAGTAAAGAAATTCAGTCTAAACATGGGTGTAGTGAGACTGTTCTCTACTGATAATTAAATAGCAAAGTATTTAGAAATATCTAATTACAGGAAACACATTCACTGTGCATACAAAGTTTCCAATGGAAACATAACTTCTCAAAATTCCTGAGAGTCTCTTGTAAGAATTATACAAAATATATATATAACAAGATAGCCATGAGTCACTGTACAAAAAAAAAAAAACTGGCTATAACGAGACTTATATAAGTCACAGTCACTACTATGGTAAAAAAATTAATAATGAATAATTCATTGTCTTTAAACCATATTAGCTCACACTCAACAAATAATTTCATGCGAGGCAGCATGAGGACATATAGAAATTTATAATCTGTAGTTCTTTGAAATTATTATGGGAAACAAAAATTATAAGGACGCAGAAATAAAACACCTTCTGTATACAAAAATTAAAAAGGAACCGAGCCCTCTCAGGCTAGAGTGTTGAAACAAAAAAATTGTGTTCCCCTTTCTGGGATTTAAACAAATCGAAGAACACTAGCAAGTGACTGAAAATAATTAATAATCAGTCTCTTACCGAGTCTAGGACTTCAAGGAACACTGGTTAAAACCCTAAGAAGGTTAATGATTTTTGAAGAAGCAGGGCAGAACAATGCTATGAGAGGATAGCTCCCCTCCGTCCATAAGTATACCAACCTGAAAAACCATGAGTCATGGAAATAAGTGCCAAATGACATGTTTAGTCCAGCGCTGGCCAAGAACGAAATTTACATAGTGTCTACCATACCTGCATACATACAGGGCAGTGTAAATTCGTTTAGGAAATTAATAGAAGGAATTTTAGTGAAAATGAAAGTAAACTTATGTAGAGAAATAAATCAATACCTAACTAAGGATGTCATTCCTCGTTCCAACAACGTCTTCCACATAAGTAGAGCTAGAATGTAAAAATCGAACACCAGAAGGAAATAGAGGAATTTGAAAAAATATCTCTACTGATAGAAAATCCAAATCGATTTTTACCTAGCTGGATAGCGCACGCGTGAAATCAAGCCACCATCTCTCCAAGGCCAAAAGACAAGTAGGATTATGCCTACTCAGAAACGTAGGTATGTTGATATTGCGCCTCATTAGTCATTCACCAAATGAAATCGTGAGGGTGGCGAAGAAAACAAATTATACACAATAGAAAGAAATTACTACAGGTATATGGGTAATAAAATCCAATGCTATTCTCTGTGATAGTGAGCAGACGCAAAACACGAAAGGGCGTAAATAAAACTTAGGCAAATTACTTTCATTTCCAGGTATTACGATGCCCAAAAATCAATAACAAAGTCTGAAGTTAACGCAACTAATGCTTACAAGAAATTACCTGCAATTTGATGTATTGACGGAGTAATACATGCTTGGAAGGTATGAAGTCGTGCGTCTTCAGTGCGCAGAGGCTCGACACCACCATTAACAAGGAGAAACCCAAACGAAGGCAGAAAGAACAGTTGAAAAATTCAAGCGCACAAGATATACCAAAATCCAAATTTGAAACCCTAATGGTACCATTGAAATCTCAGTCTTCTAGATGGAAAAATATCCATGGAGAGGCCACGGATCGAAGAGATGAGAGGTGAAATTAAACCGATCAGTCAACATTAAATTTACCAGCTAGCAAAGGAAGCCACGACAGCTATGCTCGTGTAGTATTGAATGCTTAGATTTAAGATTCGTATGGCATGGACATGACCCACGACAAGTTGGATCCATAACGCACTCATGAGAAGGGAACGAACTTCATTTAAAATCCAAAAAAATGTACATGTGATCACATGGAGACCGGTAAAATGTATCAACTCCCACACCAAAGTAAACCTAACTTGCAAGACATTGTACTAAAAAAAAAAACGAAACTTACACGTCTACATTCACATGCATTTCCAAGTGCACGACATATACAATAAACGAGTGAGGACGTGACTCACACCTGGTGAGAAATTCATGGCTCCCAGTTCAGTAAATATCCATATGTTCAATGTATACATAGATATGAGATCATCGAAATCAATCAAATCAACAGTTATAAACATTGGACCAATTATAAAGGAATTCTAATGATAGGGTATATTGGCTACAATAATTGATGTGAATATGATATTTGAAGCACACAATAAGCCTAATGGTTAGATTAACATCAACGAAGGCAGGAATATCAATACACATGTGATATATAAGTCATACAAGGATAAACTTTATGGTAAGTGGGTTAGTGGTGAAAATCCACTCAGCCAATAATATAAGATCCTCTTTATTAATTGCCATGTATTAAATTAAATTTATTAAATGGAAGGGTGTAATTATATAAACTAAATCATATTGAGGGAGATATATGATTCGAACCATGTCGCAATAGAAATTTTTGTATGACATACCTTGTTGAGATTAATTCTGACATTTAGAATGCCCAAAGAAAAGAAAAAAAAAAAAATTGAGGTGTAATGGATTTGTGTCAAATGGTATCGGAGCCCAAGTTATAAAAAACTGGGTTGTTGACATGGTGCTCACTGTTGCTGTGTGTTCTAGGTATAAATGAGTATTGTGGAAAATGTTTAAATTTTACTGATCTGTGTTGTGTAATGTATAGTGGTGCTGGAATGGCAGAAGGTGAAGAAATTTATGTGGATCTGCGTGATGAGTATTGTACACCAGATCCCAACGCTCCGGTGATGGCTATGTTTCACAGGTTGCAACGAGAAATGGCTGAGCTGAGAAGCCAGAATGACAGGTTGTCATTAGCCAGTAAGGAGCAGGAAAATCTCATCAGAGAGCTAACTTCACAAGACAGCTAAGAAGGCGAAGGTTCCAGAAAGAGGAAGACTGATGAGTCTGAGGATGATGATGCTGTTAGGCATGAGTATAAGCAGAAAAAGGAATTACAGGGGGGATTCCGAAAGATCAAACCTCCCTCCTATGATGGGGAGAAGGAGGAAGATGCGGAAGCTTGGTTGCTGAACATGATTAAGTATTTCCAGGTCTATGAATATGAAAGAAATCTGAAGGCCAGATTAGCTGTATACCAGCTACAAGGTAAGGCTACCTTGTGGTGGGAGGAGACGAAAATGGTGCATGCCATTGATGAAAAGACAGTTACTTGGGAAGATTTCTAGGTTAAGTTCAAAAACCGCTATCTAAATGAACGTTACTATGATGATAAAGCCAAGGAATTTCATGAACTTACACTGGGACAGCTCACTATTGATGAGTTTGTTACTAAGTTTACAAATCTGTTGAGATATGTACCTTACATAAGGGAAGAAAAGGAAAAGGTACAAAGGTTTCTGAACTGTTTTCCTGCTGTGTACAAAGAGAAAATCGAGTTTTACAACCCAAAAACTATGGACGAGGCAGTGAGGAAAGCTAGATTATGTTACCAACAGTTCAAAGGCAAAACTGAACATGGGAAATGATGGGTAAATAAGAATGAGTTCAAAGGGAAGAAACAGAAGCCAACCTATTTGAAGAATTTTGGCAGGGATCATCGGCGGAAAAAGTTTAATAAACCTAAAGAAAGTCAAACTACTCAATCCCAAGTGGCTTCAAAACAAATAGATGGAGACAATAAAAAGGAAGGTACAGTCAAAATGAAGGAACCCTTGAAATGTTGGGGCTGTGGAGAACCCCATCTTCTGAGGGATTGTCCTCATCAAAACATTCAAATGATTATGAGAGACCGAGAAGCTACCCCAGTAAATGACATAGCCATAAATATACCCACCATCAGTGCAGCCTTGGAAAATCGACAAGCAGAACATCATGCTACCATGGTGGAAATAGAGGGTAAGATTTCTGACCAATCTGTCACAGTTTTGATTGATCTGGGTGCTTCTTTGAGTTACATTAGTCCAAAAATTGTAGAAAAATGTAACCTTAAAACTGAAAAATTTTAGCAGTCATGGCTGGTTCAGCTGGCCACTGGAACCAAGAGGAAGGTAACACATAGATTGCCCTGAACAGCAATTAAACTAAATGATTTTCAAACAGAAGTAAATTTGAACATTCTGCCCTTAGGTTCATATGACTTGCTGATAGGGATGGACTGGTTGGAAAAGAAGAAGGTTATGATGAATTGTTGGGACAAGACCCTGCATTGTGTAGATGAACAGGGGAAACCTTTTATTCTCAAGGGAAAACCAAAACCTATCTCTGTAAGACAAATATCAACACTACAATTAAAACGAACAGCGAGGAAAGGATACCAAGTTTATGCAGTACACGTGGAAGAAACAGAACAGAAAGCTGAAGAAAAATTGATGAATGCTTTACCAGTAGTAAGATAATTTAAGGAAGTTTTTCCAGATGAGATTCCTCATCTTCCCCCCAAAAGAGAGATTGATTTTTCATTCGATCTGGTGCCGGGAGCAGTACCTGTTTCCCGAGCCCCTTATCGAATGAGCCCCCCTGAACTGATGGAACTGAAAATGCAATTGCAAGAACTGTTAGATAAAGGTTATATCAGACCGAGTGTGTCTCCTTGGGGAGCACCAGTGCTGTTCGTGAAAAAGAAAGATGGAACTTTTAGGATGTGCATTGACTATCGTCAATTGAATAAGCTGACCATTAAAAATAGATATCCTTTACCTAGAATTGATGATCTTTTTGATAAAGTGAGAGGAGCTTTAGTATTTTCGAAGATTGATCTAAGGACTGGTTATCACCAGCTTAGAATTAAAGAAGAAGACATCAGCAAAAAAGCCTTTCGAACCAGGTATGGGCACTACGAATTTGTAGTCCTACCCTTTGGTTTGACAAATGCCCCTGCCACATTTATGTGCCTGATGAACAGTGTGTTAAATAAGTACTTGGATAAATTTTTCCTTGTGTTCATAGATGATATTTTAGTCTACTCAAAAAGTGAGGAAGAACATAAAGAACACTTGAGGATAGTATTGCAAACTCTGAAGGAAAACCAGTTATATGCCAAGTTCAACAAGTGTGAATTTTATAAAGACAAGATCCAATATTTGGGTCATATTATTTCTAAACAAGGGCTGGCTGTTGACCCGGAAAAGATAAAAGCTATTAAAGAATGGCCTGTCCCAACTGATGTTTCAGCAGTAAGGTCATTCATGGGGATTGTAGGTTATTATCGCAGATTTGTGGAGAGATTTTCTGCCATAGCACATCCCATAACATCACTACAAAGGAAGAGTGTCAAATTTGAGTGGACTGAAAAATGCCAAAACAGTTTTGACCAATTAAAGAAAAAACTTACTACAGCCCCTATACTGAAGATTGCAGATCCTGATAAAGAATTTTTGGTATGTACGGATGCCTGTAGAGAAGGGTTGGGAGGAGTTCTTTTGCAGGAAAATTCAGTTATTGCCTATGAATCTAGGAAACTGAAGATACATGAACAAAACTATAGTGCCTATGATTTAGAATTAGCAGATTTTATCCATGCTTTGAAAATGTGGCGACACTATCTCCTTGGAAAGAAATTTACGTTGATGACTGATCATATTAGTCTCAAGTATTTCTTTTCCCAAAATGATTTGAATGCTAGACAAGCCAGATGGCTATCTTTTCTAAGTGAATTTGATATGGACATAAAACATATCAAGGGGAAAGAAAATAAAGTTGTTGATGCCTTAAGCAGAAATGCTTGTCAAAATATAAATAGCATTGGAAGTAGTGCCCAGTTTGACTTAGAGGAATTAGTGAAAAAGGTATCAAATCAAGATTTAAGTTATGAAACATTATTGGTGAAACTACTAAAGAAGGAGAAGACTGATTATACTCAAAACAAAAAAGGGCTGATCTGCTACAAAAACAGATTGTATATTCCCAATGTAGAGTCCTTGAAAAGAGAGATTTTAGATGAATATCACAAACAACCATATGCAGGACATCCAGGATATTATAAAATGTTAACAGCTTTGAAAAATAAGTTGTTTTGGCCAGGAATGAAGAAAGATGTAGAAGAATATTTAAATAGATGCATGGACTGTCAACTAGTCAAAGTTGAGCATCAGCATCCTGCTGGTCTTTTAAACCCTTTGCCAATTGCAGAATGGAAATGGGACACAGTTTCCATGGAATTCATAATAGGATTACCCAAAACCAAATACCAACATGATTCAATGATGGAGGTAGTAGACACTTTAACAAAAGCTGCCCATTTTATACCAGTGAAATCTACTTTTGGGACTGCCCAGGTAGCGAATGTATTCCTGAAAGAAATAGTAAGACTACATGGGGTTCCAAAAGTGATTGTTTCTGACCGAGATGCTAAGTTTACAGCCACTTTTTGGAAAGGGCTATTTGGAGGTGTGGGAACTAAATTGAATTTTAGTACCGCCTATCACCCTCAGACCGATGGGCAGACATAGAGGACTAATAAAATTTTGGAGGACATGCTGAGAATGTATGTGATGGATAGGCCATCAAAGTGGGAAGATTACTTGCATTTAGCTGAATTTTCCAATAATAACAGCTACCAATCCTCTATCAAGATGAGTCCGTTTGAGGCACTGTATGGAAGAAAATGCCGTACTCCTTTGAGCTGGAGCTAGCCAGAAGATAAACTGATGTTGGGACCAGATGCTTTACAAGAGATGGAAAGAATTGTTAAACAAACACAAAGAAACATCAAGACAGCACAAGATCGCCAGAAAAAATATGCTGATAAGAAAAGAGTGCACCGAGAATTTAAAGTGGGGGAGCATGTGTATTTGCGTATTAAACCCAAAAAGAGCACACTCTATGCTGGAAGCTGTGCAAAACTGGATCGTAGATATTGTGGTCCTTTTGAAGTATTAGAAAGGGTGGGACCAGTGGCTTACAAGCTGGCCTTACCACCCCATGTTAGAGTTCATGATGTGTTTCACGTTTCATTGTTAAAAAGATATGTCCATGATGCTTCTCACATAGTTGATTGGAATGTTATACAGGTGGAACCAGAAGGGGAGTTTCTGCCAGAACCGCTTCAAATATTGGAGCGGGAAGAAATTGAATTGAGAAACAGAACAGTAGCAAGAGTAAAGGTGCAGTGGAAGCACTTTACGGCTGAAGAAGCTACCTGGGAAAGAGAAGCTGAAATGATGGAAAGATATCCATTTTTGTTTGAAAAATGAACTCTAGTAGTTAAATAACAACACCAAGGATGGTGTTTATTTTCAGAGGGGGAATATGTAACACCCCCAATTTATGTGTTTGAATTTCAAAGCTAGACATTTGAACTTTAATCCTAAGCGGAGTGGACCCCAAAGGATAAATGTTTTGTGAATGTAATTAAATATTTCATTGAGTAAATGAATAAAATGGTGTGGTGCAGATTGACCAAAATTAGATTTATGAGATCACTTGCTAAATCCATGAGGATGGATGAGGCAAATATTTCCCCACAATATTTCAAAAATCCTTGAAAGAAATTACTTCTAATTTGGTTTTTTGAGGAAAAATATAAATTCCCCAATGATGAGGAAAATAGTTGGGAAGAGGTAAAAAAGCTGGAAAAGCTGGGAAAAGCATAAAACAGCTTTAAAGAATCCCTAAAATGGGAAGCCTAGGAAAACAGGAAGAAAATCATCCTGATATTCTGGACGCAGAGTTAGAAACATGCTTTGGGGAACAATAAGTTAAATAAGCTGCTCCTAAACATATTAGAGGTTGATCTCTTTTAGGAGATGATCTCAGCTCGAGGGTGAGTTCTAGGAGAGAGAAGGACTCTAAGGTTGGGAGGTTGGTCGACTGCATGAGTGGTATGTCTTTAAATTTATTGATGTGTTTACTTCATATAGTATGAATTGGATACATATGAAAGTTGATTGTATATTAGAATTATAAATGCTACATTTAACAGAGTTAATCATAAGGAATTCACCTTCTTAATTCTGTATAGTTGTAGACAAGAAATCTGTAGAGTAGAATCCAACAGAAACTCTAAACCGAGGTTGGTTTAAATCTGAGGATACATATTCCTCTACAGATAATTTAACTTTAAACTACTCCTGATGAATTTCCGAAGTGGTATGCTTACAGAAAATTATAATAGTTGAATATTTAATTGTGATGGAACCAATTATAGTTCATTATAATGTTTTTCTGAATTTTGAAGGTTGTTCCATACATTTACAGATTCAAGAAAGAAATTAACCTTCTCAAGTCTGCCCGGTTGTAGGAATTAGAACAATGAGGATGAATCCTCCAGAATCTCTAAATTAATATCTAAGTTTAGATCTGGGGATTTATAGTACCTCATAATTCACAAAATTGTAACTTTAATCTGCTTTTATGGGAAATGGGATACAGAGTACAGAAGTATTCATTTAAATACTTACTAAGTGAAGAGCAGAGATTTAAGAGAGAAAATTTCAACAGCTGAGCATTTCAATATTTAAAATAATTTATGTTCCCTTTAATAAGGATTGAATGGAAGAGTGGACAGATTTAGTAGTGTATAATTGTTTCACATAGCAATAGGGATTTCATAATATGAAAAGCTAGAAGTGTATGAAAAACTATAAACAAAATAGTATCTATATCTCATACATGTTTAAATAGATATGTATATTGGAAAATGGGTACACAAAATTCTTGCATAAAAATATGTATACAGGCATGTATCAGTAAAGAAATTCAGTCTAAACATGGGTGTAGTGAGACTGTTCTCTACTGACCATTAAATAGAAAAAGTATTTAAAAATATCTAGTTACAGGAAACAAATTCCTTGTGCATACAAAGTTTCCAATGGAAACATAACTTCTCAAAATTCCTGAGAGTCTCTTGTAAGAATTATACAAAATATATATATATAACAAGATAGCCATGAGTCACTATACAAAAAAAAAGAAACATAAACTGGCTATACAGAGACTTATATAAGTCACAGTCACTACTATGGTAAAAAAAATTAATAATGAATAATTCATTGTCTTTAAACCATATTAGCTCACACTCAACAAATAATTGCACGCGAGGCAGCATGAGGACATCCATAAATTAATAATCTGTAGGTCTTCGAAATTATTATGGGAAACAAAAATTATAAGGACGCAGAAATAAAACACCTTCTGTATACAACAATTAAAAAAGGAACCGAGCCCTCTCGGGCCAGAGACTTGAAACAAAAAAATCGTGTTCCCCTTTCCAGGATTTAAACAAATCGAAGAACACTAGTAAGTGACTGAAAATAATTAATAATCAGTCTCTGACCGAGTCTAGGACTTCAAGGGACACTGGTTAAAACCCTAAGAAATTTAACGCTTTTTGAAGAAGCAGGGAGGAACAATGCTATGAGGGGATAGCTCCCCTCCGTCCATAAGTATACCAACCTGAAAAACCATGAGTCGTGGAAATCAGTGCAATTGACATGTTTAGTCCCGCGCTGGCCAAGAACGAAATTTACATAGCCTCTACCTTACCTGCATACATACAGGGCAATGTAAATTCGTTTAGGAAATTAATAGAAGGAATTTTAGTGAAAATGAAAGTAAACTTATGTAGATAAATAAATCAGTACCTAACTAAGGAGGTCGTTCCTCGTTCCAACAACGTCTGCCACAGAAGTAGAGCTAGAAGTAAAAGTCGAACACCAGAAGGAAATAGAGGAATTTGAAAAAAATATCTCTACTGATAGAAAATACAAATCGATTTTTACCTAGCCGGATAGGGTACGCGTGAAATCAAGCCACCATCTCTCCAAGGCCAAAAGACAAGTAGGATTATGCCTATTCAGAAATGCAGGTATGTGGATATTGCGCCTTGTTAGTCATTCACCAAATGAAATCGTGAGAGTGGCGAAGAAAACAAATTATACACAATAGAAAGAAATTACTACAGGTATATGGGTAAGAAAATCCAATGTTATTCTCTGTGATAGTAAGCAGATGTAAAACACGAAAGGGCGTAAATAAAACTCAGGAAAATTACTTTCATTTCCAGGTATTACGATGCCCAAAAAATCAATAACGAGTCTGAAGTTAACGCAACTAATTCTTACAAGAAATTACATGTAATGTGATGTATTGACGGTGTAATATATGCCTGGAAGGTATGAAGTCGTGCGTCTTCAGTGCGCAGAGGCTCAACACCACCATTAACAAGGAGAAACCCAAACGAAGGCAGAAAGAACAGTTGAAAAACTCAAGCGCACAAGATATACCAAAATCCAAATTTGAAACCCTAATGGTACCATTGAAATCTCAGTCGTCCAGATGGCAAAAGATCCATGGAGAGGCCACGAATCGAAGGGACGAGAGGTGTAATTAAACAGGTCAGTCGACATTAAATTTACCAGCTAGCAAAGGAAGCCACGAAAGCTATGCTCGTGTAGTATTGAATGCTTAGATTTCAGAGTCGTATGGCGTGGACATGACCCACGACAAGTTGGATCCATAACGCACTCACGAGAAGGGAATGAACCTCATTTCAAATCCAAAAAAATGTACACGTGATGACATGGAGACCGATAAAATGTATCAATTCCCACACCAAAGTAAACCTAATTTGCAAAGACGTTGTACTTAAAAAAACGAAACTTACACATCTACATTCACATGCAGTTCGAAGTGCACGACATATAAAATAAACTAGTGAGGACGTGACTCACAGTTCAGTAAATATCCATACGTTCAACGTATACGTAGATATGAGATCATCGAAATCAATCAAATCAACAGCTATAAACATTGGACCAAATATAAAGGAATTCTAATGATAGGGTATATTGGTTACAATAATTGATGTGCATATGATATTCAAACCCCACAATAAGCCTAATGGTTAGATTAACATCAACGAAGGTAGGAATATCAATACACATGTGATATATAAGTCATACAAGGATAACCTTTATGGTAAGCGGGTTAGTGGTGAAAATCCACTCCGCCAATAATATAAGATCCTTTTTATTAATTGTCATCTATTAAATTAAATTTATTTAATGGAGGGGTGTAATTATATAAACTAAATCATATTGAGGCAGAAATATGATTCGAACCAGGTCGCAATAGAAATTTTTGTATGACATACCTTGTTGAGATTAATTCTGACATTTAGAATGCCCAAAGAAAAAATAAATAAATTTGAGGTGTAATGGAGGTGTGACATTTTTCTTGTAAGTTATGTAGAAATTTATGCAAATATTGAAATTTATAAATTATAAAATAGAGTTTGTTTATATTTTAAATTTATAAATCTTATTGTTCCCAATATAATGAAACATAAACAAGATACAAAAACAATGAAAAATATATTAACTCTTAATAGCCTCGATTTTATTGTAGAAATTTTAATACTATTATGTATTTCCTGGATTCTCCTAATCTAACAATTATATTCCATTGTTAAATGCATAATCCTTCTACTAAAATATTTGTGCAAATTTAATTGCCAATTGCAAACACATGAAGAAAGATCAATCACACATAACACAGATTTTTTTACCGGGAAATCATAAAGCTAAAAACCCCACTATCATATATTACGTATATATCATGAATCCTGAAACAATCTCATAAAAAACTCTAATCCAAGAGCACTCTGTACAATATAAAATCATCTCACACTGTCATACAAAAAGTGGCAAATAAATGCACCAATTTACTACCTCCTCACAACATACCTCCACTACGCAATCCCTACTAATCACAATCCCTGAATGAATGAGATACTGCCTTGCCTTGACTGTGCAATCCTCATTGTCATATCCAATGTGTGTTTGGTTGCAAGAGTGCACCAACTAATGCCACAACTGATATTCAAATTGTCCCTTTCACCTATCTCTCAACTGGGTTTCCACTGGATCTGACATGCATGTAGTTAACATTAGTAAATCTTCAGTTGCATGTGAGATTAGTCCATGTAAATTAATTTAATATTTAATTCACTGATCTCTCACTAGTGCATCTTTAGTTACAACTAGTTACAACTAGCCCAACTGAGTTTAACTCACTTAACTAAGTTAAACTACTTTACAACTCACATAAATACACATCCAACTCTGTTACAACTTTGTATCACTCAGTTACAACAAATTCAACTTGCATGTCCCACCAACCAAACTTAGAACTCGAAATTCCTTCAATCAACTAGTTTTCCACAGTTAACTAAAATCAAGTTCTTCAAGAGAATATATTATTATTTATTGTCTAATTAACATTAAGAGATAATAATAATTGACATGCATTCTATTTTTAGACATGCGATCTATAAATGAACTTTTCCAATGCATCTAAAATAGAACCTTATCTATAAATAGAATTTTCTCAACCATCTATAAATAGAATTTGCTCACCATTCTAAAAGTAGACATACACCTAAAAGTAGCCTGCGGGCCCCACCTAATGTAGGTGCTTAATTTTCACTCGGATCATCATCTTGTTAAATCTCAACACTCCCTCTCAACAAGAAAGGGATTATCCTTCACCTCGATCCTATCTCTACGGTATCCAAGTTTTCTCCTCGTGAGTGCCTTCATCAGAATATCTTCATCCTAATATTCTGTAGGAATGTACTGAAGCAACATGATCTTCCATTCTACACAATCTATGATATGATGATACCGGATATCTATATGCTTAGATCTATCATGAAACACAGGATTAATCGAGATTCTAATGCAACTCTGATTATCACAATGAACCATTGTAGGATCTAAATGAGAACCAAACAAACCAACTAGGATCTTCCTCATCCAGATAACCTCACATGCAGCTTGACTTGCTTCCATGTATTACGCTTCCGCTGAACTGAGTGACATAAATCTCTATTTCCTATTGTACCAAGAAACAACTGTAGGTATGATACTAAAGACCCCTCCTTATGTGATCCTTCTATCCATTGGGCTACCCGCCAATCTGAATCCATCAAGCCATGCAACTTCACCTCATCCATCTGTTTGTACCATAATCCATAATCAGATGTGCCCCTTTGATATCTCAAGACATGCTTGCCTGCCTTCCAAAAGAGCTTGGTAGGCTTAACCATTTCTTCACTAATATGGTTCATCACATAGCATATGTCCGGTCTTGTATTTACTAAATACATTAGCGAACCCACTAATTGTCGATAGACAGTAGCATCCACTACCTCTCTAGATATTGTCACACCTCCCATTTTCCTTCCATTTTTTTTTTTTTTTTCATTCATCTGTTCAAGTATAATTCTAGCAAGGTATTATACTATCACTATGTAGATTTAACCAGATTAGATCTGTTTCCGCAATTAAGATTTATTTCCATATGTCAACTATATCCCACCAAATGGGAATTAAATAGATTTGTAACAAAACATAACTATATTTGACATAAAACATAATGGGTTTATATGGTTATATTTCAATGGACCTATATGAAATCAATTCGATTACCCATGTTTACCACTCTATGTCCCCACTCATTGATAACATATGAACCTTAGTGGGATTTAACTTACCCACGTTGATATCTATGCGTACCTGGCACTCATGTCCATTTATTGACTTCTCGTCCTCATTTATATCAAGATTGGACTCATTTATTTTGGTCTCCACGTAATACGAATTTGTAAATTGGTTCAACATAGTTGGGAATTGAGACGTGAAGCTAGTTTCCATGTAAGCTTATATAGGATTTTTAGTCTCGTCGTAGAGATTGTAATGGGTCTCATTCCATTCGTGGTCACATGAGTTAGCTCCACGTAGCTCTGGACTCATCCTGCCAGCCTACCTTATTGCCAAGGCAATTTCTATGGCACGGCCAGAACGCTGTGACATTTATTTCATTGCTTGTCACATTAAATGTTGAACGTATGGTGTACATGACACATTAAACCTTTCGATCTGTGGCTTCACCCTTAGGATCTTGCCATGTGGACGACGCGGATTCATCTGGTGCGTTAGGGTTTCGTTGATCGATTCAGGGGACATTGATATAAATTCACCATGTTATTTGGCTCGTCTGTTCTTTTCCCTTCCTACTTGTTTGGTTCGTCGCATGACAATGAAATTCAACTCCATGGAAAATTGAGCGTGACTCGGTTCAGTCTTCAGCGTATCCCTGAGATTCAATCAACAATTCAGGTATGATCATTTTGGAGTTTTGAAATTTCACGCTCTGTTCTTACCGTTTAACATGGGCTTCCCTTTTCTTGTTTAGAGTTACGCTCATTGCGTCGAGCCAATACTGAGATTTTGGATTTAGATGGATTGTTTAACATCATTTTGTTCCAGATTTTTTTATGTCTAACAATTTTTTATATTTTTTTTGCAGATAATTTGTTTCCTCTATTTCAAGTGATTCGATTTTCTTGGTTTAAATTCATAGTATTTGTATTTCCTTACATGTATTCTCAGGAGCAAGACTGAACGAATGCTCTTATGGTTTCGGAGCTTACCCTCTACCTTACGCTCATCAAAGATTGCTCTGAGGTCATTCGCATGGCGCTAGAGGGATTCTACCCCTCTCGACATTCTGGTTCGCTTCTTCGCTCAACCTGTGTAGGGCGCAATTCCTACTGTTCGTTCACCAGAGTGCTAGCTTCGTTATTCTAATTAGAACGGCAACCTCCAATTTGTATTTATTTATGAAAATTTCCTATTTATATGTAACAGATCATGGAAGGAATGGAGTTTCTCCCTCACTAGGTAGCTATTCCCTTCTCAGTCATCATTTTATCTTTGTTCCCATTTTTCTTCCTCGTCACGTTCTGCATCGTATTCATATTAGGGTTTTGTCTCTTACAGGTAATTACGACTTGCGTCTTGTTCTCTCTCTTGAACCATGAGAGACGTGGCTTCGTTCGGCATTAACATTTTCTCCTCTTGCCACTTGCAGGTCGGTATTCACCAAAAAATGGTTAGAGGAAGTCCGTTCTTCTCTCATTGTTCTAAAAATTTTCCGACAGCTTAATAATTTTATTGATGAAGTTGTATAATTTTGACGATTATAAATTTTAAGTCCCGACATTGAATGTTCCTTTATATCAGCTCCTGGAACATTATGATACTATCCCCAGGCCACAGTGGGCTTGTAATTGTTGGATTTTTTTTTATATATATGTATCTCTGTCATTCCTTGATTTCCATAATACTCGTTTTGATTTCGTGGATTATTATGTGTTCCAGCAGTGCTCTCTCTTTACTCTTTTTGACTTGGCTCTAGCTTAATACTTACTGATGGCATTTTCTATTTTGTATATCCCATATTCTGTGTATTTTATTGCCTTAAAGCTTTCAGGCCATACATTTGTTAAACTATATCCATGAATATGGTGATATTTTAGTGAATAATGTACTGTTCTTCTCCATAGTGTAAAATCAGTTACCAGCATTCTTATAACTCCACATTTTATTATGGTGTTCAAGTAATTGTTCTGTCTAAACCATTTTTGTAGCAGGAAGATTTGTTGTCCAAGGCATTTGTATGTGGTTCTCATACCACACTGGTTTGTAGTTTTGATAGTAACAGTATCTAGGTCTCTTCAATAATCTTGGGAATAGTACAAAATATTACCAGCTCTGCTCTATACCTTTGCTCATTAATTTGCACAGAATATTTATCTACCTTGTTAGCATCATTTCTCGTCATGTTGCATGAATACCTACAGGTGATGTGTTAATATATATATATATATATATATATCTGTGTGTGTGTGTGTGTGTGTGTGTGTGTGTGTGTGTGTCTAGAAGACATTTGCATTTCTAATATGTCACTATACACTCTTGCCTTTAGTTCACATGATAGAATAGAATACTTACAGCTAAATATGCCTTGCTGTTGTGAAATTTGTATGTTGATTATTTACTTAACTTTCTTTCACCTATTAGTTCTAGCCTCTCATGTAGAAATGGTTCCATAAATTAAATATTAAAAAGCAGTCTCATGCTAATTGATATTTGCTTTCTTCTGGTGTAGAATAACTTTCTTATATGCAGAAATATCTTGCTATTGGCTTCTGGTTATGTATGAATGATGTGTTGAACCTGAAGTCAGTCTATATAATTTTGTTCTTTCTCGTTTAATGCACAGTGTAAAATTTCAGCTCGTATATGGCTGTTTTCAAGTATGGTACAGGAACTCTCATACTGCTCTATCCTAATCATGTTCATAATTTATACTAGCATATCAGAAGCAGTTCAATGTTAAATTATCTGTGGAGGAATATGTATCCTCGGATTTAAACCAACCTCAGTTTAGAGTTTCTGTTGGATTATACTCTACAGATTTCTTTTCTACAACTATACAGAATTATAAAGGTGAATTCCTTATGATTAATTCTGTTAAATGTAGCACTAATAATTCTAACATACAAATCAAATGTTATATGTAGCCAATTCATACCACAGGAAGTAAAACACACCAATCAATTTAGAGACATACCACTCTTGCAATTGACCAACCTCCCAACCTTAGAGTCCTTTTGTCTCCTAGAACTCACCCCCGAGCTGAGATCACCTCCTAGGACAGATCAACCTCTAATTTGTTTAGGAGCAGCTTATTTAAGCTATTGTTCCCCAAAGCATGTTTCTAATTCTACGTCCAGAATATCAGGATGCTTTTCTTCTTGTTTGCCTAGGCTTCCCATTTTAGGGATTCTTTAAAGTTGTTTTATGCTTTTCCCAGCTTTTCCAGCTTTTTACCTCTTCCCAACTATTTTCCTCATCATTGGGGAATTTAGATTTTTCCTCAAAAATCTAAATTAGAAATAATTTCTTTCAAGGATTTTTGAAAGATTGTGGGGAAATAGTTGCCTTATCCATCTTCATGGATTTAGCAAGTGATCTCATAAATCTCATTTTGGTCAATCTGCACAAAATCATTTTATTCATTTCCTCAAATTTAAATATTTAATTACTTGTCCTTTGGGGTCCACTCCCCTTAGGATTAAAGTTCGAATGTCTAGTTTTAATTTCAAACACATAAACTAGGGGTGTTACATATTCCCCCTCTGAAAGAAAACACCATCCTCAGTGTTGTTATTTAACTACTAGAGTTCATTTTTTTTTAAACAAAAATGGATATCTTTCCATCATTTCAGCTTCTCTTTCGCAGGTAGCTTCTTGAGCAGTAAAGTGCTTCCATTGCACCTTTACTCTTGCTACCGTTCGGTTCCTCAATTCAATTTCTTCCTGCTCCAATATTCGAAGTGGTTCTGGAGGAAACTCCCCTTCTGGTTCCACCTATACAACATTCCAATCAACTATGTGAGAAGCATCATGGACATATCTTTTTAATAACGAAACATGAAACACATCATGAATTCTAGCATGGGGTGGTAAGGGCAGCTTGTAAGCCACTGGTCCCACCCTTTCTAACACTTCAAAAGGACCACAATATCTAGGAGCCAGTTTTGCACAACTTCCAGCATAAAGTGTGCTCTTTTTGGGTTTAATACGCAAGTACACATGCTCCCCCACTTTAAATTCTCGGTGCACTCTTTTCTTATCAGCATAGTTTTTCTGGTGATCTTGTGCTGTCTTGATGTTTCTTTGTATATGTTTAACAATTCGTTCCATCTCTTGTAAAGCATCTGGTCCCAACATTAGTTTATCTTCTGGCTGGCTCCAGCTCAAAGGAGTACGACACTTTCTTCCATACAGTGCCTCAAATGGAATCATTTTGATGGAGGCTTGGTAGCTGTTGTTATAGGAAAATTCTACTAAATGCAAGAAATCTTCCCACTTTGATGGCCTATCCGTCACATGCATTCTCAACATGTCCTTCAAAATTTGATTAGTTCTTTCCGTTTGACCATCTGTTTGAGGGTGGTAAGCAGTACTAAAATTCAACTTAGTACCCATCCCTCCAAATAGCCCTTTCCAAAATGCTGCTGTAAACTTAGCATCTCGGTCAGAAACAATCACCTTTGGAACCCCATGGAGTCTTACTACCTCCTTCAGGAACACATTCGCTACTTGAGCTGTCCCAAAGGTAGATTTCATGGGTATAAAATGTGCAGCTTTTGTTAAAGTGTCTACTACCACCATCACTGAATCATGTTGATATTTTGTTTTGGGTAATCTTGTTATGAAATCCATGGAAACTGTGTCCCATTTCCATTCTGAAATCGGCAAAGGGTTTAAAAGACCAGCAGGATGCTGATGCTCAACTTTGACTAGTTGACATTCCATGCATCTAGTTAAATATTCTTCTACATCTCACTTCATTCCTATCCAAAACAACTTCTTCTTCAAGGATGTTAACATTTTATGATATCCTAGATGTCCTGCATATGGCTGTTTGTGATATTCATCTAGAATCTCTTTTTTGAAGGTCTCCACATTGGGAATATACAATCGGTTTTTATAACAGATCAGTCCTTTCTGGTTTTGAGTGAAATCAGTCATCTCCTTCTTTAGGATTTTCACTTGTATGTTCTCATAATTGGGATCCTGGTCTGCTGCCTGTTTCACTAACTCTTCTAAATCAAACTGGGCACTACTTCCACTGCTGCCTATAATTTGAAAAGAATTTCTACTTAAAGCATCAACAATTTTATTTTCTTTCCCTCTGATATGCTTTATATCCATGTCAAATTCACTTAGAAAGGATATCCATCTGGCCTGTCTCGCATTTAGATCAGTTTGAGAAAATAAATATTTAAGACTAATATGATCAGTCATCAAGGTAAAATTTTTTCCAAGGAGATAATGTCGCCACATTTTCAAAGCATGAATAATAGTAGCTAACTCCAAATCATAGGCACTATAGTTTTGTTCATGTATCTTCAGTTTTCTAGATTCATATGCAATAATCGAATTTTCTTGCAAAAGAACTCCTCCCAACCCCTCTCTACAAGCATCCGTACATACCAAAGATTATTTATCAGGATCTGCAATCTTCAGTATAGGGGCTATAGTAAGTTTTAGTTTTAATTGGTCAAAACTGTTTTGGCACTTTTCAGTCCACTCAAATTTGACACCCTTCCTTTGTAGAGAAGTTATGGGATATGCTATGGCAAAAACTCTCTCCACAAATCTGCGATAATAGCCTGCAATTCCCATGAATGATCTCACTGCTGAAACATCAGTTAGTACAGGCCATTCTTTAATATATTTTATCTTTTCAGGGTCAACAACCGGCCCTTGTTCCGAAATAATATGACCCAAATATTGGATCTTATCTTTGTAAAATTCACATTTGCTGAACTTGGCATATAATTGGTTTTCCTTCAGAGTTTGCAATACTATCCTTAAGTGTTATTTATGTTCCTCCTCACTTTTTGAGTAGACTAAAATATCATTTATGAACACATGGACAAATTTATCCAATTACTTATTTAGCACATTGTTCATCAGGCACATAAATGTGGCAGGGGCATTTGTCAAACCAAAAGGTAGGACTACAAATTCGTAGTGACCATACCTGGTTCGAAAGTCTTTTTTGTTGATGTCTTCTTCTTTAATTCTAAGCTGGTGATAACCAGTCCTTAAATAAATCTTTTAAAACACTGAAGCTCCTCTCACTTGGTCAAAAAGATCATCAATTCTAGGTAAAGGGTATCTATTCTTAATGGTCAATTTATTCAATTGACGATAATCAATGCACATCCAAAAGGTTCCATCTTTCTTTTTCACAAACAGCACCGGTGCTCCCCAAGGAGACACACTCAGTCTGATATAACCTTTATCTAATAGTTCTTGCAATTTCATTTTCAGTTCCATGAGTTCAGGGGGACTCATTCGATAAGGGGCTCGGGAAACAAGTACTGCTCCTGGCACTAGATAGATTGAAAAATCAATCTCTCTTTTGGGGGGAAGATGAGGAATCTCATTGGGAAATAATTCCTTAAACTCTCTTACTACTGGCACAGTATCCAACAATCTTTCTTCAAGTTTTTGTTCTGTTTCTTCCACATGTACTGCATAAACTTGTTATCCTTTTCTAGCTGTTCGTTTTAATTGTAATGATGATATTTGTCTTACAGGGATAGGTTTTGGTTTTCCCTTGAGAATAAAAGGTTTCCCTTCTTCATCTACACAATGCAGGGTCTTGTCCCAACAGTTCATCATAACCTTCTTCTTTTCCAGCCAGTCCATTCCTATCAGCAAGTCATATGAACCTAAGGGTATAATGTTCAAATTTATTTCTATTTGAAAATCATTTAATTTAATTGTTGTTCGGGGAAATTTATGTGTTACCTTCCTCTTGGTTCCAGTCGCCAGCTGAACCATCCATGACTGCTGAAATTTTTCAGGTTTAAGATTACATTTTTCTACAATTTTTGGACTAATGTAACTGAAAGAAGCACCCGGATCAATCAAAACTGTAACAGATTGGTCATAAATCTTACCCTCCATTTCAACCATGGTAGCTTGATGTTCTTCTTGTCAATTTTCCAAGGCTGCACTGATAGTTGGTATATTTCTAGCTATGTCATTTACTGTGGTGGCTTCTTGTTCTCTCATAATCATCTGAATGTTTCGATGGGGACAATATCTCAACAGATGGGGTTCTCCACATCCCCAACATTTCAGGGGTTCTCTCATTTTCACTGTGCCCTCTTTCTTATTGTCTCCATCTATTTTTTTTTAGGCCACTTGGGAATGAGAAGTTTGACTTTCTTTGGGTTTATTAAACTTTTTCTGCTGATGATCTCTGCCAAAATTCTTCAAATAGGCTGGTTTCTGTTTCCTCCCTTTGAATTCACTCTTATTTACCCATCTTTTCCCATGTTCAATTTTTCTTTTGAACATTTGGTAGCACAATATAGATTTTCTAACAGCTTCGTCCATTGTTTTTGGGTTATCAAACTCAATCTTCTCTTTGTATACAGCAGACAAACAATTCAGAAACCTTTGTACCTTTTCCTTTTCTTCCCTTATGTAGGGTACATATCTCAATAGATTTGTAAAGTTAGTAACAAACTCATCAATAGTGAGTTGTCCCAGTCTAATTTCATGAAATTCCTTGGCTTTATCATCATAGTAACGTTCATTTAGGTAGTGGTTTTTGAACTTAACCTGAAAATTTTCTCAGGTAATTGTCCTTTCATCAATGGCATGCACCATTTTTTTCTCCTCCCACCACAAGGTAGCCTTACCTTGTAGCTGGTAAACAGCTAATCTGGCCTTCATATTGCTTTCATATTCATAGACCTGGAAGTACTTAATCATATTCAACAACCAGGTTTCAGCATCTTCCTCCTCCCCATCATAGGAGGGAGGTTTGATCTTTCGGAATTCCCCCTGTAATTCCTTTTTCTGCTTATAATGATGCCTAACACCATCATCATCATCAGAATCATCAGTCTTCCTCTTTCCGGAACCTTCACCTTCTTGGCTGTTCCGCGAAGTTAATTCTCTAATGAGCTTTTCCTGCTCCTCACTGGCTAATGACAATCTGTCATTCTGGCTTTTTATCTCAGCCAATTCTTGTTGCGGCCTCTGCAACATAGCCATCATGGGCGCATTAGGATCTGGTGCATTATCCTCATCACGCAGATCAACATAAATTTCATCGCCTTCTGCCATTCCAGCACCACTGTACACTACACAACACAGATCAATGAAAATAAAAATATATAATTTTTTTTTATTTTTTTTTTCACAGAAATCAATTTTTACAGTAAACGCACAGCCACAGTGAGCACAATGTCACCAGCCCAGTTTTATAACTTGGGCTCTGATACCATTTGTCACACCTCCCATTTTCCTTCCCAATTTTTTTTTTTCATTCATCTGTTCAAGTATAATTCTAGCAAGGTATTATACTATCACTATGTAGATTTAACCAGATCAGATTTGTTTCCACAATTAAGATGTATTTCCATATGTCAACTATATCCCACCAAATGGGAATTAAATAGATTTGTAACAAAACATAACTATATTTGACATAAAACATAATGGGTTTATATGGTTATATTTCAATGGACCTATATGAAATCAATTCGATTACCCATGTTTACCACTCTATGTCCCCACTCGTTGATAACATATAAACCTTAGTGGGATTTAACTTACCCACGTTGATATCTATGCGTACCTGGCACTCATGTCCATTTATTGACTTCTCGTCCTCATTTATATCAATATTGGACTCATTTATTTTGGTCTCCACGTAATACGAATTTGTAAATTGGTTCAACGTAGTTGGGAATTGAGACGTGAAGCTAGTTTCCATGTAAGCTTATATAGGATTTTTAGTCTCATCATAGAGGTTGTAATGGGTCTCATTCCATTTATGGTCACGTGAGTTAGCTCCACGTAGCTCTGGACTCATCCCGCCAGCCTACCTTATTGCCAAGGAAATTTCTATGGCACGGCCAGAACGTTGTGACATTTATTTCATTGCTTGTCACATTAAATGTTGAACGTATGGTGTACATGACACATTAAACCTTTCGATCCGTGGCTTCACCCTTAGGATCTTTCCATGTGGACGACGCAGATTCATCTGGTGCATAAGGGTTTCGTTGATCGATTCAGGGGACATTGATATAAATTCACCATGTTATTTGGCTCGTCGGTTCTTTTCCCTTCCTACTTGTTTGGTTCATCGCATGACAGTGAAATTCAACTCCATGGAAAACTGAGCATGACTCGGTTCAGTATTCAGCGTATCCCTGAGCTTCAATCGACAATTCAGGTATGATCATTTCAGAATTTTGAAATTTCACGCTCTGTTCTTACCGTTTAACATGGGCTTCCCTTTTCTTGTTTAGAGTTACGCTCATTGCATCGAGCCAGTACTGAGATTTTGGGTTTATATGGATCGTTTACCATTGTTTTGTTTGAGATTTTTTTATGTCTAACAATTTGTTATATTGTTTTTGCAGAGAATTTGTTTTCTCTATTTCAAGTGATTCGATTTTCTTGGTTTAAATTCATAGTATTTGTATTTCCTTACACGTATTCTCAGGAGCGATACTGAACGAATGCTCTTATGGTTTCAGAGCTTACCCTCTACATTACGCTCATCGAAGGTTGCTCTGAGGTCATTCGCATGGTGCTAGAGGGATTCTACCCCTCTCGACATTTTGGTTCACTTCCTCCCTCGACCTGTGTAGGGCGCAATTCCTACTGTTTGTTCACCAGAGTGCTAGCTTCGTTACTCTAATTTGAACGCCAACCTCCAATTTGTATTTATTTATGAAAATTTCCTATTTATATGTAACAGATCATGGAAGGAATGGAGTTTCTCCCTCACCAGGTAGCTATTCCCTTCTCAGTCATCATTTTATCTTTGTTCCCGTTTTTCTTCCTCGTCACGCTCTGCATCATATTCATATTGGGGTTTTTTCTCTTACAGGTAATTACGACTTGCGTCTTGTTCTCTCTCTTGAACCATGAGAGACGTGGCTTCCTTTGGCATTAACATTTTCTCCTCTTGCCACTTGCAGGTCAGTATTCACTGAACACTGGTTAGAGGAAGTCCGTTCTTCTGTCATTGTTCTAAAAATTTTCCGACACCTTAACAATTTTATTGATGAAGTTGTATAATTTTGACGATTATAAATTTTAAGTCCCGACACTAAATATTCCTTTATATCAGCTCCTGGAACATTATGAGACTGTCCCCAGGCCACAGTGGGCTTGAAATCGTTGGATTTTTTTTATTTTTTATTTATATATGTATCTTTGTCGTTCCTTGATTTCCATAATACCCATTTTGATTTCGTGGATTATTATGTGTTCCAACAGTGCTCTCTCTTTACTCTTTTTGACTTGGCTCTAGCTTAATACTTACTGATAGCATTTTCTATTTTTTATATCCCATATTCTATGTATTTTATTGCCTTAAAGCTTTCTGGCCATACATTTGTTAAACTATATCCATGAATATGGTGATATTTTAGTGAATAATGTACTGTTCTTCTCCATAGTGTAAAATCAGTTACCTGCATTCTTATAACTCCACATTTTATTATGGTTTTCAAGTAATTGTTCTGTCTAAACCATTTTCGTAGCAGGAAGATTTGTTGTCCAAGGAATTTGTATGTGATTCTCATACCACACTGGTTTGTAGTTTTGATAGTAACAGTATCTAGGTCTCTTCAATAATCTTAGGAATAGTACAAAATATTACTAGCTCTTCTCGATATCTTTGCTCATTAATTTGCACAGGATATTTGTCTACCTTGTTAGCATCATTTCTCGTCATGCTGCATGAATACCTATAGGTGATGTGTTAATATATATATATATATAAGACATTTTCATTTCTAATATGTCACTATACACTCTTGCCTTTAGTTCACATGATAGAATAGAATACTTACAGCTAAATATGCCTTGCTGTTGTGAAATTTGTATGTTGATTATTTACTTAACTTTATTTCACCTATTAGTTCTAGCCTCTCATGTAGAAATGGTTCCATAAATTATATATTAAAAATCAGTCTCATGCTAATTGATATTTTCTTTCTTCTGGTGTAGAATAAATTTCATATATGCCGAAATATCTTGCTATTAGCTTATGGTTATGTATGAATGATGTGCTGACCCTGAATTCAATCTATATAATTTTTTTCTTTCTCGTTTAATGCATAGTGGAAAATTACAGCTCGTATATGGCTATTTTCAAGTAATGTACAGGAACTCTCATACTGCTCTATCCTAATCATGTTCATAATTTATACTAGTAGATTAGAAGTAGTTCAATGTTAAATTATCTGTGGAGGAATATGTATCCTCAGATTTAAGCCAACCTCGGTTTAGATTTTCTGTTGGATTCTACTCTACAGATTTCTTTTCTACAACTATACAGAATTATAAAGGTGAATTCCTTATGATTAATTATGTTAAATGTAGCACTAACAATTCTAACATACAAATCAACTGTTATATGTAGCCAATTCATACCACAGGAAGTAAAACACACCAATCAATTTAGAGACATACCACTCTTGCAATTGACCAACCTCCCAACCTTAGATTCCTTCTGTCTCCTAGAACTCACCCCCGAGCTGAGATCACCTCCTAGGACAGATCAACCTCTAATCTGTTTAGGAGCAGCTTACTTAGGCTATTGTTCCCCAAAGCATGTTTCTAATTCTGCGTCCAGAATATCAGGATGCTTTTCTTCCTATTTGCCTAGGCTTCCCATTTTAGGGATTCTTTAAAGCTGTTTTATGCTTTTCCCAGCTTTTCTAGCTTTTTACCTCTTCCCAACTATTTTCCTCATCATTGGGGAATTTAGAATTTTCCTCAAAAATCTAAATTAGAAATAATTTCTTTCAAGGATTTTTGAAAGATTATGGGGAAATAGTTGCCTTATCCATCCTCATGGATTTAGCAAGTGATCTCATAAATCTCATTTTGGTCAATCTGCACCAAAATCATTTTATTCATTTCCTCAAATTTAAACATTTATTTACATTCACAAATACTTGTCCTTTGGGGTCCACTCCCCTTAGGATTAAAGTTCAAATGTCTAGTTTTAATTTCAAACACATAAACTAGGGGTGTTACAGATATAGCGCCCTATTTTCTCCAGTTTCCTGGAAGATGAGTATCCATGGGTTTGCAACCTTCCATGTGAAACTTACCGAGTATCTCCCTTGCATACTTGCCTTGAGACATAAAAAATTCAGCTTCTCACTGCGATATTTTGAATCCAAGGAAATAATGAAGGAGGCCCATATCCTTCATATAAAACTCCTTTGCAAGGTCCTCCTTGCATGAGTGTATTATATGCTCATCACCAGTCAATATTAAATCATCAACATAAAGAGCAATGATTAAAATCTCACCGTCCACCACAATTTGGTATAGGTTTGCATCTGCCTCACTCTTGGTGAAGCCAAGTCCAGTGAAATAGTTGTTTATCTGAGTGTAGCAAGCACATGGTGCTTGCTTTAGCCCATACAACGCTCTTTTGTGTCTGCACACATGAGACTCACTACTGAAGATCTCAAATCCTTCAGGCTACTCAATGTACACTTATTCCTCAATGATCCCATTAAGGAATGCATTCTTCACATCCATATGATGAATGTGCCAACCCATCTATGCTGAGAGAGCAAGGATGGTCCTTATGGAATAATACCATGTGACAAGTCCAAAGGTGTCTTCATAATAAATCCCCTCGATCTGGGAGAAGCCTCAGCACACAAACATGGCCTTGTATTTCTCAACACTCTGATTAGCATCTTTCTTTACCTTGTAGATCCATCTTGAACCTACAACTAATTTATCAATGGGCCATGGGATAATTTCCCACGCATTGTTTCTGACAACGGAGTCATACTCCTCCACCATTGCATCTACCCATGTGGGCCCCTGCACTTCTTCTTGAAAGGAAGATGGCTTAGCCACAATACATTTGCTCATCAGAGCCATGTATCTAGTGAATCTGTCAAGAGCTTGTCTATGTCTGCATTGTGAAGTAGCAATTCGTACATTCTGTGTCGCATCAATATTTAGCCTCTCAGCTTCTGTGGTACACCTTCTTCTAGTTCTGATTTTTGGCTCTACGTGACTGGACTCCTCCACTCCATCAACCTCCTCATGTGGCTGATCCACATCTAGAGATTTATATTTGGGAACCAAAAGTTCCTCCTCTACATGTAAGTCTATATCCCTCTCAAGCGACAACTTCATGGCTTTCTCCTCATTGAATTTTATATCTCGTCATAGCACAATCATTTGACTGTTTGGAAAATACACATGATAATTCTGTGGTGTTTCTGTGTACCCCACAAATATACCAACTTCAGCAGTCGACTCCAGCTTCTTCCTGGCATTCTTCCTCACATGCACATAAACAGAAGAGCCAAAAATTTTAAAGTGAGAAACATCTGGTTTCTTACCAGTAAAAATTTCTTCAGGTGTAATCATGCCAAGTACTCTATGAGGACAACGATTTTGAACATAAACTGCAGTGTTGCATTCTTCTGCCCACAAATGTATTGGTAGGCCTTGATCATGCAGCATAGCTCGTGCAACACCCATGATTGTTCTGTTCTTCCTCTTCATGACCCCATTTTGTTGTGGGTTATGAGGCACTACGAGTTCTCTCTGAATTCCTTCTTTGATACAAATGTCTTTGAATTCATTCGAGATGTATTCTCCACCATTATCACTCCGTAGAGCCTTCACTTTCTTACTCGAATATTTCTCAACCAATGCCTTAAACTCATATAACTTTGAGAATGTTTGATCCTTCTTCTACATGAACAAGATCCAGCATTTAAGAGAAAATTTGTGAACAAAAATAACATAATACTTGTTTTTTGCTATCGAAGAAACCTTGAATGGTCCACACATGTATGTGTGAACTCTCTCCAGGATCACCGAAGCATGGTTCTCCTTTTCACGAAAGATGGACTTTGCATACTTTCCCATGGTGCAACCATTGCATTGATCTAACTAAGAAAGTGTTCCCATTGGAATTCTAGTAGATATTTTCTGCATGACTTTCAAATCTCCATATGAGGATGGCCCAATCACCTGTGCCATAATTTTCCCTCATCCTGACTCACCATGTTTTTTGCCTTGACCATCATTGTAGCGTAGCCTTATACCTCCAACTTGTAGAAATTCTTTACTCAAATCCCTATCCTCTTGGATTGACCCATTGTTTTATGTCGTAGGAAATATTTTCCATTGCTAAAAACAACGTCATAACCTCTATCCTCCAACATCGCGACTGATACCAAGTTTTTCTTCAGACCTGGAACATGCATAACAAATTTCAGTAGAAATGGTTTACCTAACTCCCTCTCAAAGGTAATGGTACCAATTTTTTTCGGACAGTATCTTCCATCGTTGCCCATCTCTATATGAATTTCGAGATCTTTCTTCTCCAACTCACTGAAAATCTCCTTATCTCCCATCATGTGGAAGGAAGCACCACCATCAAGATACCACACCGATCCCATTATGCTTGAAACCAAGCATGTGATCAAAGAGAAATCAAGTTCGAATTGTGAGGCCAGGGCCTCACGAGCTGCATCTCCAGTAGCCTTCTTGTTCTTCTTTTTCTGTGGTCAGTTAGAGGCTAGATGCCCATGTTCGTGACAGTGAAAACAATTCACCTTGGAAAAATCTAGCTTCTTTCCTTTAGACTTAGATTTTGAATGGGATTTCTTCCCCTTGCCTTTCCTTACCTTGGCAGCCAAAGCACAATCCTCTTCATCATCACGCTTTGATGAAGATCCATCTATGGTGTTCCACCTGAACTCCTCCTCCACTAGATCTGACCACAGTCATTCCCAATCCGGTAGTTTTTCCCATCCGTTGATAGAGTCCTGATAACTACTCCAACCCTTAGGAAGTCCCAAGAGAGCCAAGCTCATAAAATCATGATCAGAAACCGTGGTTCCCACACTCCCCAATTCATTCCAACATTGGACAAAATTTGTGAGATACTTAGGAATATTTTCGCCCTTCTCCATCTTGATCTTTCTGAGTTTATCCTTCGGCACCAATTTCCTATGGTCATTGTTGCTTTGGAAAATATCCATCAAATCTTTCCACATTGCAAATGGAGTGGATTTCCCATGAAGGCTTGAGACAATATGGTATCGTACACCTTCCAAAAAAATCGTTCTCGTCTTCGCTACTTTATTTTTCCATATGTCAAGTAATGTTGCATTCATTGAAGTGGGCTTAGGAACATCACTGTCAATGAATTCCTTCAAGATATTATCTTCAAGCACCGCCTCCATCCTATCCTTCCATGAAATTTAGTTTGAGCTTCCCTCAAGTGCATACTCTAACCCTAAACCATTTAAAGCCATTTAGATGTTTACTCAACTGTCCCACCAAGAAGTTCTTACAAAAAATTCAAATTGTTTCCACCAACAAACTCATCTACTGCTTCAATATTGCAATCTTCTTTGCTCTGACACCATGTATAAATTTTAACACAATTATGTATTGCCTAGATTCTCCTGATCTAGCAATTATATGCCACTATTAAATAGAGAATCCTTCTACTAAAATCTTTGCGGAAATTTAATCACCAATTGCAAACACATAAAGAAAGATCAATCACACATAACACAAATTTTTTTATCAGGAAATCATAAAGCTAAAAACCCCACTATCATATATTATGTATATATCATGGATCATGAAACAATCTCATACAAAAGTCTAATCCAAGAGCTCTCAGTACAATATAAAATTGTCTCACACTGTCATACAAAAATTGGCAAATACATGCGCCAATTTACTACCTCCTGACAACCTGCCTCCACTGTGCAATCCATGCTAATCACAATCTCTGAATGAATGAGATACTGCCTTACCTTGACTGCACAATCCTCATTGGCATATCCAATGTGTGTTTGGTTGCAAGAGTGCAACCACTAATGTCACAACTGATAGTCAAACTATCCCTTTCACCTATCTCTCAACTGGGTCTCCATTGGATCTGACATGCATGTAGTTAACAGTAGTAAATGTTTAGTTGCATGTGAGATCACTCCATGTGAACTAATTTAATATTTAATTCATTTATCTCTCACTAGTGTATCCTTAGTTACAACTAGTTACAACTAGCACAACTGATTTTAACTCACTTAATTGAGTTAAACTACTTTACAGCTCACATAACTACACATCCAACTATGTTAAAACTTTGTATCACTCGGTTAAAACGAAGTCCACTTGCATGTCCCACCAACCAACCTTGGAACTCGAAATTCCTTCAATCAATTGGTTTGCCACATCAGGTAACTGAAATCAAGTGCTTCAAGAGAATAGAATATTATTTATTGTCTAATTATTATTAAGAGATAATAATAATCGACATGCATTCTATTTTTAGACATGATATCTATAAATAGACCTCGCCCATGCATCTATAAATAGAACCTCATCTATAAATAAAATTTGCTCAACCATCTATAAATAGACTCCCGCTATAAATAGAATTTTCTCACCATTATAAAAATAGACATAGACATAAAAAGAGCCTATGGGCGCCACCCAGTGTAGGTGCTTAATTTTCACTAGGATCATCATCTTGTTTAATCTCAACATTTATAGGTAATTTAAGAGATAATATAATATTTAATTTAAGTGAATTTTTTGTCCATCACATAATAAATTTTTCAAACCCAGAGATAACATGATAATGTATGTGAATTTGTTACATATATTATGATAAGCTTCAACTATGCTCTCTTTAACAAGAATCTACTAAGAAATTCTAACAATAGGTTTGTTCTTAAGCTATTCTTATGAGCTTCAACTAAAATGATACAACTAGTGTAGTGCAACTCTGAGTCTGATGAACATAGTATAGGGAGTACAAGGTCAATCATAAATATAATTTTATCTATTAAGAAATTGCATCAAATAATTTTGGAAATTTCATGGTTGATGTAGTACAAGCTAAGTCCAAATTTGAAAATTTTTATACAAAATTAAGAAATTTATTCCCAATAGCCAAAACCACAGAGAAATAAATGTTCACCAACTCCACATTTTCTACCAAATATCTCACAGTGTTAGAGTTTTTTTCTCAATAGACTTGTTTTTATTCCTCTTGAAGTAATGAAATCCATCATTGTTACATATAGGATCATTTACATATGATCATAAAAGTGTGATAATCTGTTATAATTTTCTCTAAAATGTGATGGAAAGTGTGCCATGAATGTTGGAAATTTCATGGTTAACATAGTATAAGCTAAATGAAAATTTACTTTCTTGTATACAAGGTCAAGAAAGCTATGCCCAATTACCAATAGCACATAGAAGGACATGTTCACCAATTCCATTGCTGTTATCAAATCTCTCTGAGTGTTGCAGTTATTTTCTCAATAGCCTTGTTTTTACTCCTCTTGAAGTGATGAAATCCACCGCTCAATATTTTACTTACTATATTCACAGAGAAAAAAAGCGACCAACTTCATATCAGCTACTAATATATAAATCAGTTCCTTTTAAGACACTCAAAGATACATTGAAAACTTAGTAGATAAAAGAATATTTAATAGGTCAAGAACCCACAAAGAAAAAAACATACTTAGTGAGTATGAAATCAAATCAACATAAAATGGTGAACTAAATCCATGTAAAATCCTCATCAATATCTAAGTAGGAATTGTACAAATGCTAGTTTCATTATATTTCAATATTAAGATTCTTCATGTTGGCAAGAAGAGTGCCTAAAGAAAATATAACATAGAACAACATATTCTCAAGAGAAAAAATATTATTTCATGAATAACACAAAATATGTCAATTCAGTATGCATGCTCATCACCTAGTGATAGAAACAAGGAGATATAGTGATATAAATCAAGAAAAGTATATGCTTCCTTTCTAGGAATGGAGAAGTTGATGATGAATTGTGCCAAAATGAACTCTAATTTTGAAGGTAGAAAATCAGGATCTATTTATTTATTTACGTGTAGGCTTTAACCCTATATAGAAATTACCTGTAGACGAGTACTAAAATATAGAAAAGAAACAATGGTGAGAACATAAAACATGAAACATATATACACATATATTTTCCCCTCAATCACAAAATTGGGGCTACTAGATTGATTTTTTTATTATATTCATTTCAATGTTAGAATACATATATATACATGTCAAAGCATTCATAAACCTTAATCCATTAAACCTGTATTCGAACATAGTCTAGGTTCCCTTGACTAGATCTACAAAATACCATGGGCAGAAAACTATCATGCCCAAAACCATGTGCAAAACCCATGCACATAACCATAGGTAGGTTCTCCCACCTATTATAGGGTAAAAAAAAACTTTCCCGGGGCCCCATGTAAGGGGCTACCGTCACACTACAAACCCCCTGACAAGGGGGGCTATGCCCCCCTATGACAACCCTGTTGTGCCTGTCGCAATGAACAGGGGGGGTTTTCACCCCCCCCCACCGTGCGACTAGTCGTGGAAAGAATATAACAAACACCCAATATTATGATGCATTCATGTTGGCAATAATCAGACAGGGTGTTTAACTTCAATATAGGCCTCATCATTTGTAAGTCTTTAGGAAGTAGTATTAAGATTCCACTGTAGCACGATCCTTGCCTCTTATAGGTATTTTTTTGTCTTTCAACAGTTGTCAAAGAAGCATTAATTTGTGCTATATGCTATTGTCATACTTTTTTTCCTTTGCAAGTTTTGGTGTAATTTCTAGTATTAAAAACTCTATGAATAACATTATACCCTACAAATATGAACTATTGCTTTTAAAAAAATACTTATTAGGGACAAAATAAGTGGTAATAAGGTGTTAAATGATTTTAATGAAATAAATTATAAAAAACTATCTCCACACATTATGAATTAAATGGAAAACAAGAAAAAAATATTTTAAATCAATTATTGACTATTCCATTATCATAATTTCTCCCCTTATAATTTAAGTCAAAAAAAGATACGATTACATATTATAATAAATATTTCGAAAAAAATTTGTAAATACATTTAATATTAAAATATTAATAAAATATAATTGTTATATTTCATTTCATTACCTAAATATGAATTGTATGTCGTCATTATTATTATTATATATATTATTAACTATTTAATAAAAAATATGAATGAATTCTAATCATCATATTCTTTATCTTTATCTAAAGGTATGATATAAGTGTATGGTGATAGACTTTTAAAGAAAAGTTGGATTTAATATTATTGTAATATATTTTTCATATATAAATTAATTGTGAAAGGATGAAAATGAATGTATCTTATAATTTTTACGAAATCCAAGTACGTCTAGGATACAAAATTGTAATGTTTATGGGATTATTTACTTGAGAATTTAATTCAGAGATGTAACATCTGAGTTTGAGACACCACTAGGTGATTAAATGTATTGAAGTTGGCGTTATAATTTATGATTCATAGGGGATAGGAATCAATGGTTATAAGGAGTGACAAACTAACATGATGTTGATATCATTTTGCCACTGTTTCATCAAAATTTTCATAGCCAACATGTTTTGTGCAATTGAATACATTATGGAATGGTTGCCTAGCTTAAAGAAGGAAAAATTTTCTCGTCAAATGGGTTACCTTATTGTTGGTTCGGATAGAGGTGACTTTTTATTGACAACTCTAGTGTTCCCTCATTTAATTATCAACCCGGGCTAAGTATTTTTATTTCAAGAGTGTCAACACAATATATGCAAGTCAGCTAGTCTATGGATGCTCTCTGTCAGTCGTGAAGAAGGAATTACTAACTTACTGAACTTGTTTATCCTATGAAGGGTGACTTGGATGGATGTTCAGCCTAAGATTGAGCAACATGATTTTGTGTTTATCTACTGGAAAAAAACAACGGCTTAACTGAACCGAACATCAATCTAAATAAACCGAGCAAGCATTGAAATGACAGTAACGAAATTAAAGAAAACATTAGTCTAACTAAGTTACTTAGAAATGGAATCGAATTGAATCAACGGTCTAGTTAACTAAGCAACAATGAAGCAGCAATATGAATAGTTGTGTAATAATGAAATAGAAGTATAACTAAGCCTGGTAATAATGAAACAATAATATAACTAAAATGGATTAAATAACTCGTAAAACTGTGATTAATTAATTTTGCAATGGAGTTCTCTGTAGGACTTAATTAAGCAACATTGATCAAATGGTTAACTGCTTCATTATGCTAGAAAGAGAACGTAATTCATAGAGATGAATAATGCTAAAATCAGCTTATTTATGATCCGGAATTCAAATGCAGTGATGGAAAAAGAACTAGAACTATCTAACAAAACATTTCCACAAATAGGATTTCACTTGTCCTACTCTAAGAACGCAATTTCTAACAATCTTAAAGAAAGAGGACCATATTCGTATTGAATGGAGATATGTGTTACAATTGCATTGGATTCACAAGTATTGGTTCTGTATTCAGAATATGAAAACATGTGTGGAGCTCCCAGAAGTTGGGCCCAGACTACCAGAAGCCTCAGCACTGTAAAATATTTAAAATATGATTATTCAAAACTCTATATCACATCCAGGGATGTTACAAAACATAATTAGACAGACTGTTCCTGAGTTATCTATTACAGGATGGATCTCCTGTCATGTTCTTCCTCTCTTTTCCTCCTTCATCCTTTGCCCTTATAAAGGTGATCTTCGAGAATTTTGAGAGTGTTTCTCAAATGAAAGCCCGCTACGCGTGGCTATCGTCTGATTTCTTTGACTCGAATTTGCTTGTTCGCCTTCTACCGATCATTGGAATTGCTAGGAATTTAGATGCTCTCGTTCATTGGTTGGATTCCATTCCCTATTGGTCTAGGCATTCTTGATTTCCTGCACGTGAAGACAAAAGGAGTTAATTTCCTATTATAAACCATCCCTTTCATCATTAGTCTGATTTCTCCCATTTCATGATCTTTTATTCCTTATTGTTTAATGTGAAGAGGGATTCCCTCAAAATTATAATATAATTTGAAGTATTTACAAGGTGAAAATCATACCTTAATCTGGGCCCAACATATTCCCTTGCTTACCTAGTTGCATGCCCTCATGCAAACAGATGATTAAGATGTAGCTATGTTAAAGAGTAGGAAGGGTAGGCCTTCTTGTTGTGTTTTCTAAATCCTTGTTTTCTTTTTATGAGTGCAAAGGCAACGCCTGTGGCTCCTTCTGGCAATTCATAATTGTGATTATACTCCTCAGGAGGAAGCCGGAGGAGAGGATTCCTGTATTTTCATCCCAACCAGGCAGGCCCCATGCTGTAGACTAGGTTGTTGTATGAACAGAACCTGGAGGCAGCAGCCTTGAAATTCATGTAATTGAATGACTCCCTATTCTTCACATTGTTTGTGGAGGCCATCCACCGTTTCTTGGCTGCTGCTAAGGCCGCTTCACAAATGTCCTCAAAGTATTCTCGTAAATTTTCTATGATATCTTTATGGATGGTTCCCAGTCTAGACTTCACACCTGGCCTTGTCATGAAGTTCTTATGTTGGATGATCAGTTCCAAGGGTTTCGTAGGCTCTACCTTGACCCATAAATCTAGACTATGTTATCTTTTCTGAAAGATGTCGTAGGCTTTGGCCCATCTGATCTGGTTTTTGGAAAATGAAAGGGAGGATTGCAACTGTACATCCCCTATGAAGGGGCTAGGGTTGTTGTCAGTGTCTTCTTCTCAGAAGAAGTTATGCATGTAGAGCTCACACAAGAGGCACTGAACCTGGTCATCCTGATCGTTACAGCATTGGACAAAATCTTTTATGGTCTTAAAGGTAGTGGATTTCTGTGATCTAACAATATTAACTTTTAGTAGTAGATACCGCTCTGTTAAAAACAGGGCACAGTTGGTTTCTGGAGCTCTGCATGATAAAGCATAAACATATAGAGATAAAATCATAGAGATTTTCTTTTTAGCTTGCTTTACCTGTTCTTGCACTGCTTTAACCTTTGCCTACTCTCCTCTAAGCTTGGAAAATGTCTCATCTTCTGTGACAGAGAGGTTAGTGAACTTATTTTAGAGTGCCTGATATTCTCGTAATGGCACTGCCTCCTTTCTGCATTGTGTCAGTTCATACCGTACTTGCACTAGCTCATTTTGTAATCTCTAGTTAGTAGCTATGTCTACTAAATGGGTGTAGGCAGGGGCTTCCTCTATTTGGATCCCCTTTTCTTCTATGACTTTCTGCTCATTTTGGGTGGATGTTTCAATGTTTTTTTCCATTTCTTTCTATACTTCAACTTCAATGGTATCTACTAGGTTGGTATGTACTTCAATTTCAGTAGTGGTTATCAAATTGGTTTGTGTTCCAGTTTCCATAGTGTCGGCTAAGTCAGTTTGTATTTCATTTTCAACAATATTTGCTGGTTCTGTTTGAGTCCCTGCAATATAGGTTTCTATTCTTGGCTTCCTGGCCCTTCTTTCTCTTTTTAGTTGCTTCCTTTGATATTTCACCAATTTCTCCAATCTCTTGCAGGTCTCTCTTAATTTCTTAATTCTCCTCACGTCTGAACCTTTACTTGTTCTTATTTCAGTAGGTGATAGGGGAGTAGAATTCTCTTTTTCAAGGATAGTGTCTAAAATGGTGTTTCTAATTACTTCTTCAGAATTGACCTCATTATGAGGGTCTTGACTAGGAGGAGCAATGCTACCTCCTGGTGACAAAGGGATTGTCTCTGCGTGTGTACTCTACTCCACAAGGATAGTGTCACTTGAATCAACTTGCAATTCCAATCTCTCCTCTGCATGTCCATCAATATATACTTTTTAATTATCAATGGGTGATAGAGCCTCATCATCTTGTATTTCCTCTTGGTCGGGTAGGATGTTAGTGTGACTAGAGCTGCTAGGAAAGGCAGTTTTATCAGTAACTTCCTCTTGCTCCCCTACTTCCAATGAGTTTCTGAATCCATATTTTGTCCTTATTTTCCCTAGGACTCAGGCCATTTCCTCCTAAAATTATTGTAATGGTGCATGGGATAGTTATGTTTCCTCTATGGTGTTTGAAGTTCCCTGGGGTGTTCTAGGCCATTTTTCCCTATTTGGCTCTGATGTTGAGGCTCAGGTTCTTTTTCTTCTTGGAGGATTTACCCTAGGGGGATCAGTTTTAGTTCCCTCGGGGTTTACTTCTTGTTCCTATGCTTCTAAGTTAACAAAATTGTCCCATGCTATTGTTGTCTATCTAGCTCATGAATGGTGACTAATTTTATTAAGCCCTGGTGACTATACATCGCTTGGGGCTTCTTGGTCTTTCTAAATCAAACAACAGTATCATGTAATATGGAATTGAAAAAGGAAAGAATATTAATTGAAATTTTTTGTCTGAGTGTAGCAAAAAGTTTGAGTTGTCGAGGTTTTACCACATTCTGACGCCCTCCGCATGTAATGAACTTCTGACTGAATGTCGCCAGCTCCTACCATGGTTGGTACAGTAAAGAGGTAGGGTTAACCCCTCTAGTTTTTCGCTCCAATGGTTAATCTCGGTCCTGGTATACTGCTACTACTTCTGTTAGGAGGAGATGCTTTTCTGCCCATATTTCCCCTTGCGTTGGAATTCCAGAAACTTCTGCTATGATTTCCTCTATAACTGGTATAGTTCGATCGTTAACTCGGGTTTTCCCTTCCTACAAATTTTGTGGAAATTCAATTGCAATTATCATATTGGATCCTTGTAGTCTATGTACATATGTTAGCCATCCATCTCTCTGGAGGATGGAACTTGCCGCTTCTGAAATCAGAAAATTTGAAGGCTCGCTTCGAAGGGTATTTCCTTCCTTGACTGATATGCTCTTTTCCTCTGGTTATTTTTCTTCTTGGCTTTGTTGTTTCGACTGGTTGTTTTCTGTAAGCGGAAGAGAGACTGCAGTTCTCTATAAATAGTATTCATGCCTTAATTGTAGTGTTTATCAATGTGTCTGATGGGATTTGTGCAGGTATTTCACATTCTTTCTGAATTAAGGCCAATTACACCCCCTCTCTTGAAGAAAGGGCGCCCACACCCTCAAGTGTGTGATAGATTTGGCCAGTTATGAATGCGGACATGGGAATGTTATAATTTGGTAAATCTGAGTGTGGAGGATCGATGGTTAAGTAATTACTACATATGCAGCAAAAGGTCAGATTTAGAAATTTTCATAACTGTATCTTGTGCGGAGATGATCAGAACGCGAGAGAAAATAGTATTGCCATTATTATGACATGATGTCTTTGCACGATTGAAAATTTATGATGGAAGAAAGAATTAGTCAAGTAATGATTGGCGTTGTCATTCCAAAGTTCAAAATATGTAAACAAATCTTTGTTATTTATTCTTATTGTAAGTCATGATTGTCACTAATTCAAGTAATAGCTTTGTGGTAAAAGAAAATGGAATACAAGGTGTACGTAATAGCAATTGGTTATTAAAGGAGCATTCTTTCATACCACATGCAGAGCCATTGCTGCTAGCAGGCGTTCATAGCATCGACAGGGTTGCTATTTAACCCAAAAAATGAGCCATGATCCCTATGTAGGAATAGTTGTTTTTCCATTTTGATGGAGAGATCCCCATGCTGGTATGGTAGGCAGGTAATCATGGTGCCACTCACTAGAGTTGTAGAAAAATGATCAGGTTAGCTCATGATGAGACCTCCTTTCCTTCAAGTTACTAAGAAGGCCATTACCCTGGTCTGGTTGCCATAATGGGCACATCGGTTGCTACACTCTTATGAACATTGTAGGTTGGCTCGTGATGAGACACCCTATCCTCTCTTAAGATTTTTATGTAAATGTAGTATTTGCTTTTGGATTTTAAAATTTTGATCTATTAGGAGGTCATTGTGCAAGTGTGGTAGCCAGATAGTCACAATTCCATTCACTACAATTGTAACAAAGTGATTAGATCGGCTCGTGATGAGACCTCCTGTCCTTCTAATAGATGAGAAGGTCATTACCCTGGTGCGGTAGCCATAATGGGCATGTCACCTATTCAATCCTTATAATCATGGTACGCTAGCTCATGATGAGACCCCCTATCCTCTCTTAAGATTTGCATGTCACACAATGATTGCTAAGGGAGGCTCATTGACTCCTTAAGAGTGAGGGATGGTGAAAGAAGCAGAAAACTAATACCATTAATAACCCTTGTTCCATTTCTTCATGTTGCAGGGCCATATTACTCGAATAGGGAAAAAATACATATCGTTATAAGGTCCTAAATTTTTTGATATCATATTTGAACTGTGGGTGTCTTAGCCTTTATCTTCATGTGTGCATAATATCAGCTTCTTGTTTAAGAATTATAGTGCCAAAGGACATCAGATTTGGAATTTTACCATTTCCTTCTCTCTTTCAAGTGCCATTCTCTGCTCAAGGTTACTCAATTATAAAAAGAATGGCTATTAAGACATTGAGCAGCAGCTATTTAAATATTTTTTGGCAAAAACGCTAAAAAATGGTTGTTTTAGTTGAAGGAACAATAGCTATTCAAAGATGGAACAACAGTTGTTTCTGAATTGAACGTCAAAATTAAGAGCGTGGGAAAAAAGCTGTTGAATTTGGTTGGACCACTGCCATTCAAAAATTGAACAACAGTTGTTCTGGAATTGAACAAAAAAAATTAAAAACGTGGACAAAAAGCTGTTCAATTTGGTTGAACCACTGGCATTCAAAAATTGAATAACATTTGTTCTGGAATTGAACAGCAAAATTTAAAAACGTGGGAAAAAGTTGTTCAATTTGGTTGAACTGCTGCCGTTCAAAAATTGAACAGCAGCTGTTCTGGAATTAAATAAAAAAATTTAAAAATGCTGCAAAAATTTGTTCAATTTGGTTGAAATGTTTCCAGTCGAAAATTGAACCGCAGCTGTTCTAGAATTGAACAGAAAAATTTAAAAACGCGGCAAAAAGCTGTTCAATTCGGTTGAACCACTGCCATTCAAAAATTGAACAGTAGCTGTTCTAGAATTGAATAGAAAAATTTAAAAATGCAGCAAAAAGTTGGTCAATTCGGTTGAACAGCGGTTGTTTAAAAATTGAACAACATTCATTCTTGTATTGAACAGAAATAATAAAATAACACAACAAAAACTTGTTTAGCTCGGCTGAACAGTGACCATTCGAAAAATGAACAACAGTTGTTCATAAACAGAACAACAAAGTAAGAAATTGTAAAAAACATAACCTTACAATGAAAAATGGATTGCAAATGGGACAAATGTAAAATAAGAAAACAATTATATACATTATTTACAAGTGATGTTGTCAAACCTCTCATGTACTTGATTTTGTGTGGTTGTCACCCCCTTGCGCCACAACTTGCATGGTGGGATCGTTTCGTGCCTATTGACAAAAATATTATTTCGTGAGAGGTTTGTGATAGAGGTGTACTCTGTGCCTGTTAACTAGAAATGTTGAGCCAGACCCATATATAGTGGTCAAGATAAGGGTACTATTGCTATGTACTTGCTGAATCTCATATGGACCAAGCCACCTTGTTTGCAGTTTCCCTAGAAATTCTTGGAATCTGGAATCATAGAGGAGTGCCCAATCTCCTTTTTGAAATACCTTCCTTTTTAATAGGTTGTCATTCCACTTGGCTCATTTTTTTTGAATGATCATTGTGTGTTGCAAGGCAAGAAGTCGAATTTCATCCAATTCATTTATTTGTTTGAGTCTTTTAGCTTGAGCATCTGTTAAGTCTAATCCCACTTCCTGGGCTATTCTCAGTGTTTTAATTTCGAACTCGATAGGGAAGATAGGTTCTCTCCCAAATACTAGCTGATATGGTGAATATCTGGTGGTATTTCTCTAGGTTGTTCGATAAGACCATAAGGCTTTTGGTATTCTAGTGGCCCAGTCCCGGCGGTGTACTGCTATTGTCTTCGTAAGGATTGCCTCCAGGACTTTGTTAGTGCTTTCGACTTGTCTGTTTTCCTGTGGGTGGTAAGGAGACATAACTATGTGAATGATATGGTGATTTATTAAGGTAGATATGATCTTATTGTCTGTGAATTGTTCCCCCCCATCGGTTATCACTTCCCTTGGCAGGTCGTATCGTATGAATAGTTCAAAGAGAAACTTAATTATTGATTCTTCCATGGATCTTGACAGGGTTACTACTTCCACCCATTTGGTGACATAATCCGTGGAAACTAATATATGGGCTTTGTGGTTTGATGGTGGATTGAATAGCCCAATGAAGTCCAATGCCCATCGTTCAAATGGTTCCACCACCAATTGTGGTTGCAGTGGTATTTCATCATCTTGGCCTGGGCGGTCCATTCTTGGGCAACTATCGCAGGCCTGTACATACTTCTTTGCATGTTTGAAAATCATAGGCTAGTAATAGCCTAATTGAAATAGTTTATGCCCCATTCATCATTCTGCGAAGTGGCCACCACAAGGTTCAACGTGACAGGTGTGCAAGATGTCATGGATTTTTTCTTCCCTTATGCCTCTGCATATGTGCATATCAGCCCCTATATGGAATACGTATCCTTCAATCCAGGAGAATCTTGCACTGCACTGTACAATCAATTTTCATTCTCTCATCGTTAAATGTCTGGGTAGTTTCCCAACTGCTAGATAATTTGCCACATCTACATACCACAGTGTTTTGACTGCTACACAAAACAGGTGTTCGTCAGGGAATTGATCATCAACTGTTAATGTGTCATCTGTCTTGGGGACTCCAGAAAAGAATTCTGCGACCACATTTTCCTTCCTTGGATGGTCTTTAATTTTTATATCGAATTCCTGAAATAACAGTAGCCAACAAGTTATTCTTATATTCGTGATCGGTTTATTAGATAAATATCTAATAGCAGAGTGGTAAGTGTACAGGAACACTTGATATCTGTTTATGTAGTGCCTGAATTTATCAATAGCATAAATTACAGCCAGGAATTCTTTCTCAGTTACTGTATCGGCGGGAGTAATGTTTTTGCTGATATAATAAATAACATAAGGTGTCTGGTCTTCTTCTTGGCTAAAGACTGCTCCTATTATTGTATCAGATGCATCGGGAGAGATATGAAAGGGCATTTTATAGTGAATACCTCGCAAGATTGGTGCTGTGGCGACCAACTTCTTCAATTCTGTAAAAGCAGTGTCACATTTTTCAGTCCAATGGAATTCAACATTTCCAGTTAAAGCATACAAAGGTGTATCTATCTGGGAATATTTTTTTATAAATCTACAATAATATACTGCATATCCCAGAAAACTGTGTACCTCCATTTGTGTACAAGGTGTGGCCAATAGAATGATTACCTCTATTTTAGCCGGGCCTACCTATATTCCAGCTGCAGAAATGTAGTGGCCTAGGATTACCCCCTCAGTCATCAGCATGTGGCATTTTCAATTCTCAGACATAGTCTAGTAGCAATGCATTGTTCTAACACTTTGTCTAATGTTTATAGTGCTTGATCAAATTCTTCCCCATAGGGTGTAAAATCATCCATATAAATTTCAAGTCCTTCATTTATTAGGTCAGAAAAAATGCTAATTATGGCTCTTTGAAATTTTGTTGGGGAATTACATAATCCAAACGATAAAACTTTGTAAGCGAAAGTGCCCCATGGGGAGGTAAAGGTTGTCTTATCTTGGTCTTCGAGAGCTATTTGGATTTGATTGTATCTACTGAATCCATCAAGGAAAGAGAAGAATTGTTTTCCAGGTAATGTATCAAGGACTTGGTCAATGAAGGGAAGGGGGAAATGATCTTTCTGAGTTTCCTTATTTAATTATTTGTAATCTACGCAAATTCTCCACTTCCCATTATTTTTAGGGATGACCACCAAAGGGGAGAGCCATTTGTTATATGAGATGGGATAAATGAAATTTACATCTAATAGCTTTTGCAACTCTTCTTTTACAATTTCTTTTAAATTCAAATTCAGTCTTCGTTGGGGTTGTCTAACAAGGCGTGTTGCCCTATCAGTATAGATATGGTGCATGCACAGTTGTGGGTCCAAGCCCTTCATGTCTTGGTAATCCCACGCAAATGTACCTTGGTGCTTCTGGACGATTTTTATAAGTTTCTGCTTTTGGTTGTCATCCAAGCTACTGTTAATATTCAGAATCTTTCCTGGTTCTATCTCAATAGGTACACTGTTATGAACAGTGATTGTGGAACTATATTGGGTCACAAATTCTGCCACAGGATCCTCTTGTCCTTCATGTGTTTTCATCATTCGGCGTTTCAAATTTTTAGGTTTGGGTGGCTGATTCATAACATTACTAATCACATCATCTTCAGTTTGATCCTTGAATTCAAGGGCTTCTGCTAGTGTCAGAGGTGGACGAATGTTTTTCTCCCAATATGTATCTAGGTGTTTGTGAATTTTATCGTGGGAAGACTTGGTTTAGGTGGATAAATAATGATATTTTTTACAGAATTTCCTCTAGTGATAGTCATGCTACCTATTCAACAGCCTATGTAAGCACCTGTTGTGGCTAGCCAAGTCCTCCCGAGAATCAATGGGTGCCCTTCCATCCTATTTTTTGGATTAATAACTAAAAGAACAGCTGGGTATTCCCATGAGTCCACCGATACCATGATTTCTTCCGCTATACCTTCCGGTCTGATAACAGATATGTCAGCTAATTCTAGAAGTGTGGTTGTAGGTTCTAAAACTAATATGCTTATTTTTTCACAATCTCATGTAGTTAGGATGTTAATGGCTACCCCTAGGTCAACCAATGTGTTTGGAAATGAGAGTCCAGAAATATGTATGGTTACAATGGGGTTTCCTGGGTCTTCATATCTCACAGATGATTCTCTACCTAATAGCATGTTAGATAATGCTCCTACCACATGAACGGTAGGTGCAGCCATTGTTTTCTTAATTTGTTTTTTTCCACATAATTCCTTGATTGTCTTTGCATATATGAGAATGTATTGGATGGCCTGGAGAAGAGGAATTTTAATACAAAGGTTTATTAATTCCCCCGGGATGTCAAAACCTGGGTTGATTATAGGTCTGGGTAGGTTTAATCTCTCAGGGAATGGTGGTGGAGTCACTCTAAGGTCTTCAGGTTTTTGTTGGTCAATTGTTTCCTTATCTTTACCTGGATCTGCTATATTTTCTGAGGTAGGCCCTGTGGATGTTTCAACTTGGGACTGAGGTGGAGTTGTGGCCTCTATAGGTAATATCGTACATCCTAATCTTAACCTCAATTCATTTCACTGATTTTGTTTTTCATTGGGTTTTGGATCCTCTATGATCTGAATTAGTTGAACCGGTCTATTATTGGCACTGGGATTGGGTTGGGCTGGTAACTGAGGGCTTATGGAAGGCTGTTGGTTATGCTTAATAGGGTATGTAGTTGGTAATTGTTGGGTCCCTACTCCTATCAGTATATTTCCCATCCCTGTTGGTCGTTGCCAGTTCCAACTAGTGTTTTGAATAGGAAGGTTTGGCCATCGGTTTTTGTATGGGATATTCTACCAATAAGGGGGAGAACTAGGGTAGTTTTCCCAATTACTTCCCAATGGAGGTTGTGTAGGCCAAGGTAGTATAGGAAATGCTTGGTTTGGAAAAGTTGGGAAGGGCTTTTGAGTCTGCCAAGTTGTTGCAGGGTTTTGTTGGTTGTAATATGGCAACCAGAAGTATTGAGGCAATTCTTGCAGTATGCCAAGTCATGCATGCCATTTCCGACATTGATTCATTAAATAGAATGACTTTGTTTCTTCTGTTGCTTCCTTGTAGATGGATTTTAGCCTAGGGAGTGAAGGGCACTAGTTTGTAGCATGATCCTTAGTGCAGATGGCACACGTCTGGACCATGTCTAAAGGACACTCCCTCTGGCTATGCTTCTTCTCACATCTTGGGAAAAATATGGCTAGGTTTCTTTCAGCTATAGCTTGTTTTTGTTTGGCTTTCAAAACATCAAGTTGTGTTGTCAAAGTACCCAGAATGTCAGTTTTAAATTTTCTAAAATATTTCCAAATTCTGCCCTAGTTACATTTCCATTGGTCTGCATAAGATCACGCCCAACAGGTCTATTGCGTGAGCTACCCAGGGAGCATCTAATACATAAGGAGATAATCTCATTATATTCTTCCTGATAAATATCTCCCTTCCCCATTATATTAAACATTTCAGCCCATTCCTCCTTCATCCCTTTAAGCATTGTGGTTTTTAAAATGTCCTTGGATAACATGGTATACGGGGATCTTTGTAAATTGTATTGAAATCTTTCTATGTATTCCTCTAATGTTTCATTATCTTCTGCAGTCATGTTAAAGAATTCATCTTTTAGGTCATGAGTTTGACAATATTTTTGGTATTTGGTATGAAAATTATTCTTCATTTGGTCCTCGTTGTTTATAGTTCCCCCTCCTAATCCCATGAACTAGCGGAGAGAAGTCCCTTTCAAGGTGGAGGGAAATAATTTTAGTTTCTGGGGATCGATGGTCTAGTCATATCCTTTGCATAAGACAACAAATTCAAATAGGAATGCATTAGGATATTCTGTGGTTAATCCATTAAAGGTGGGGATGTTGTGCAAGGGAATGGATCTCATAGGGGCATTGGCAGCATGATCAACAATGGGGTACTCTAATGTTGATGTCTGCCTCTGATTCTGATTTTGATTATTTTCCATTTGATCAAATAGGTGCTAGAAATCTTCGATAATTTCTTGATCTGGAGGGGATATTTTAATAGGTTTGGGGGGTGAATGGGGTGGGGGTTTCACAACACTTCCCTGATCTGGGATTCTAAGAAGTTCTGTTTCAATTACTTCTTTAAGGGACTTAGGTTCTAATATTTCTATGTGAATTCCTCCACTAGTTTCTCCCCTGCCTTCTTCAAGTTGCAAGAGCCTCCCTCTTTTGAAGGGTCAATGTCTTGATGAATGATAGTCTTTAGGCTTTGCTCAGACCCCTCTATCTTGCTGTGAATCTAGGCACAGGCTACAGATGGTGAGGCTGTTGTCCGAGGGGTTACATTTAGATTTTGAATGGAAACAGTTCTAGGTCCTATAGATGCCTAAGATTCAGCTTTCTTAATGATTTCGCCTATGTATGTTGTTCTCCCAAGGATCACCAATCCTTTGGGTTGTGAGTATGGTTGTGAATGATTTTGGGTTGCATCTATCTTATTTTTCCTAGGCATGAAACAAGAGCACCTATCCTACGGTTCTTTGTAAAACTTGCTGGTGAGTGGGCTAAAAGGAAAGCATGTTGCTTGTTGGTATGCAGGTTCTTACCTCTTGTTTTCAATACCCAATTCCTCACAGCAATGGAGAAAATATTAACTAAGGGAGATAACTCTTAACACTCTACCTGACAACATCGCCAAAATGTTGGTTCGGATAGAGGTGACTTTTTATTGACAACTCTAGTGTTCCCTCATTTAATTATCAACCCGGGGTAAGTATTTTTATTTCAAGAGTGTCAGCACAGTATATGCGAGTTATCTAGTCTATGGATTCTCTCTGTCAGTCGTGAAGAATGAATTACTAACTTCCTGAACTTGTTTATCCTATGAAGGGTGACTTGGCTGGATCTTTAGCCTAAGATTGAGCAATAGGATTTTGTGTTTCTCTACTGTAACAAAACAACAGCTTAACTGAACCGAACAACAATCTAAATAAACTAAGCAGGCATTGAAATGACAATATGGAATTAAATAGAACAATAATCTAACTAAGTTACTCAGAAATGTAATCGAATTGAGTCAACGGTCTAGTTAACTAAGAAACAATGAAGCAGCAGTATGACTAGTTGTGTAATAATGAAACATCAATATAAATAAGCCTGGCAATAATGAAATAGAAATATAACTGAAATAGATTAAATAACTTGTACAACTATGATTAAGTATTTTTTCAGTGGAGTTCTCTGTAGGACTTAATTAAGCAACATTGATTGAATGGTTAACTGCTTCGTTATGCTAGAAAGAGAACATAATTCATAGAGACGAATAATGTTAAAATTAGCTTATTTATGATCTGGAATTCAAATGGAGTGACAGCAAAAGAACTAGAACTATCTAACAAAACATTGCCACAAATAGGATTGCACTTGTCCTACTCTAAGAACGCAATTTCTAACAATATTAAAGAAAGAGAATCGCATCTGTATTGAATGGAGATATGCGTTACAACTACATTGGATTCACAAGTATTGGTTCTGTATTAAGAATATGAAAATGTGCATGGAGCTCCCAAAGGTTGGGCCCAGACCACCAGAAGCCTCAGCACTGTAAAAAATTTAATAGATGATTATTCAAAACTATATATCACATCCAGGGATGTTACAAAACATAATTAGATAGACTGTTCCTAAGTTCTCTATTACAGGATGGATCTCCTGTCCTATTCTTCCTCTCTTCTCCTCCTCCTTCCTTTGCTATTTTAAAGGTGATCTTTTATACTTTCGAGAGTGTTTCTCAAACAACAGCCCACTACGTGTGGCTGTCATTTGAGTTCTTTGACTCGGATTTTCTTATTTTACTTCTACCAGTCGTTGGAATTGCTAAGAATTCATATGCTCGCGTCCGTTCGTTGGCTTCCATTCCTTATTGGTCTAGGCATTCTAAATTTCCTGCATGTGAAGACAAAAGGAGTCAATTTCTTATTATAAACCATTCTTTTCATCATTAGTCTGATGGTTCCCATTTTAATGATCTTTTATTCCTTATTGTTTAATTTGAAGAGGGATTCCTTCAAAATTATAATATAATTTGAAGTATTTATAGGGTGAAAATCATATCTTAATCTGGGCCCAACACTTACAACGACAATGGAATACATCCTAGTCTTGTTAACCAGGTAAGGTAGAATGAGTTCGATTGAGGAGCTGGTTCGTTTTCCATTAATAAACCAATAAATTGGCCTATTGCAAACAAAAATTGACATGTTGCAAATGAACAATCAAATTTTGGTGCTTTGTTTTGCTAAACTGGAATTGAAAAATGGGCATCCCATAGTTGAAAAAAGAGGGGAAGAAATTAGTAGTGTGGGTCGACAGGCTACTCAAGTTCAGGTTCATGAGTAGCAATGGAGGGAGGATGAGGCTATGAAGGAAGTCGAGGGGTTTGTTTAACCAAGGTAGTAGGAAGTGGAACCAACCCTGAAAATGGGTTTAAATGTGAAGGCTAGTTTATTTCTTATTTTAAACTATGAAATCCAAGTATATAATAATTTTAGGACTATTTTGGACATATATGAAATTTCAACTCATAAAGTAAGAAATTAAGTATTTTTTTGACTCTTTTTAATACAATAGATGATGATCGTGTGGAGGATGTGAAAATTTATAGCCTTGAAAAGAGATTGATATGAATAGAGAAAATCCTAATTGTTTCTCTCTCTCTCTCTCTCTCTCTCTCTCTCTCTCTCTCTCTCTCTATATATATATATATATATATATATATATATATATATATATATATAGAGAGAGAGAGAGAGAGAGAGAGAGAGAGAGATCATTTTTTAAAAATAAAATTTCATAGATACTTTTAATATCAAACTATTAATAAAAAAATTGATTAATTCATGGACATGCCACTGCTTCATCCTTGCGTGGAACCTTTACTATTCACATGCCTTAGATAAACTACCACGGTCCTCTCAGAATAAATGTGTGCAAGTGGTCACATATGGTGTTGAGTACAACATTATCTTTGCCATCAAATCCCATCCCTTAGTAGCTATAATGAAAAGGATTTCAAATGGAGGATTGTTTGTGGGCATAGGAGTTCCTAGCATACAATTTTTCAGAGCTCAATCATGAGCGTATGATTCATGGGTACATTGTGCTTGTTAAATAGTGTGCCTAGTTGTACACCTGCCCCTCCATGGATCTCGTACACTCTATTTTTTTCCCTCAACACCTTATTCCTCTCACATCCAAGCCCCATTATAAATGAATGAGAAATTTCTTAGTGTGGCAGATTTGCTATGCTTTCAGTATTGTTGACGACGATTTCCAACTGTCATTTTTCTGGATTCATAGGTTGGTCTCTTCGAGCCCCGCATTAGGATAATTTCGTCACTATTATCTCTTCTATTCCTCTTATCATTCATTGTATAAGTAATTAGTTGTTTGGTATCTACAATATAGTTCTGTGATTTTATGTAGAGGTCAATGTTTTTCATGCTCCTACTCCACAATACAAGTTTGAATCCTTCTTTCGAACTAGTGGTTGTGTTACCTACCTCATCTCCTTTACTCTCGAATTCGACTGCAATTTCCTTCAATTGTCTAGTGTTGGTGTGCGGAATTTGGTACCCGGGTACATTTCCCATTTGGTTTTGATATTGTCAACTATTCATTTAATTTCACAGTAGCCTCAACATCTTTGGGCTTGCTTTCTCTCTGTCTCTCACAAATTTCTATTTTACTAGGATTTTTGGTTGGTATTCATATACAAATATTTTGGTATGTCCATAAATGTCTCCCCTTGAACAAATTATCTCTTCCTTTTTTTACATACTAGATGATGTTATATGTTTTCATGAATTATTTTCGCACTTAAGATTACAAACCCCTAATCATATTCCTTTTGCCTCACTCTGTTTCTTCAATTACCCTCATTCCTATGTAATCATGGCCCCTCGGTAAATATCACCTAGTCATCATCATGAACCTAGTTCATCTTCCTCTCATCGTCAACATTTTCTTGGTTGGGAGTCAATGGCGAACCATTTTGTCTCAATTCCTCTTGAACTAAGAAAACAAATTCTCCATATACAGACAAAAGAGTTTGGGGATCACATATATTTTTAGGATTATAAGATTAGAGATAATAGCCTCAAGTGGGTTCCTAATATAGAAAAAATTTGGAAGCATAAGCTTTCACTTCCTTCATTACCTCTCTCAATATCGACAAATGGAAACATTGTCCTGTATCATTATTTGTGACAAGCAAGTCAAAAACTACAAAATGTTTGTAGGTCAGGAGGATCTCAAGTGTAATATTCCTAATTAGCTTTGAACTAGTTGGAATATTAATTTTTGTTTTTGTCATTTAGATAGATGAATAAGAGGGTAGAGATACCCACAAATCCATTTAATATGAATAAAACCACTTCTAATGTGAATTTGGATCATTGTATCAGCTCAATGAAAAACTCTTGGGTGTGAATAGGCGGTAAAGCATGTCGATGGGGTCAAGTTTGACCAAATCAACAATGTTGTCATCAAGGTAGTTGGAGGACAACACAACTATGATGGAGGAGTGTATGCATGAGAGTAGCATCTTTAAAGAATGGGACCAGGGGTGAGGAAGCTCAATGAGCATATATGGAAGGGGATGGAAACCATAGAAGGGATTATTATTATTGTTTAGTTTTGGTATTTTATGAATTTTTTCATGCTTTAGCTATTTAGCGGAGTCTCTTGTGCTGTTTAGCACAAGGGTGTTTCCAGGCGGAAATCCCACCCTCATCCTTGGGGGAATTTGAGTGCCCACTCAAGAGAGGTTCCTTTGAGATTGATTCCACCATTTGGCATTATAACAAGCTTCACCTTTCATTAGTAGCATAGTCTCCTTCAAGAATTGCAGTATTTTGTAGGGCAGTTGCAGTGGAGGGTCAAGTACCCAAGTTTGTGAGCTTTTTTTCCAGTGAGGGGAGTAACCCTTCATCCATAGGACCTAATGGGAGGTTCCTTGAGCTTCATTTCCACCATCCATCATTTGGCCAAGCTTCAACCATCTTTAGGAACGCAATCTCCTTTAGAAACTGTGTTATTTTTCAGGGCTGTAACACCTCTATTTCAACAAAAAAAAAATATCTACTACTCTTTCTAACCCATTATTATTGTTACTAACTCACATCGCACACTGACGTACTCCTGTTTCTAACAATTTTCTTGTCTCGATATTACTCAGTTTACTCATTGATTGTTTACGACATTCTACTTTTTCAGAGATCAATTCTAAGTTTCACTTAGAATAGAATACTCCATCTAAATTACTTGTTAGGTAGAGTCATTACCCAAACCTTCTCTTTTCCACCTATAATTCTAATGTTCATTTAGTATTTTAACACGAATACTAAAATAGTGGAACCATCACTATAGATTTTTCTACCTATGTATTGACTCGTATTAAATCGTTTATACTCATAGACCTTTAATAAGGAATGCCTCCACCATACTTTAAATGAAAGATGTTTTCGGAAATGATAAAGAATACCCAGAATTTCTATCCCATATTAATATATACCTTTTGAATAGTAAGTATTATGATCAAGCCACTATCATTCTAACGCATGGTGATATTTTCATGTCTCTCTTAAATTTAAAGGTTTATTCTATCGTCTTTTTGACTTAGGATTTAATTAACTTTAATGAACCTTTACCATATCATCATGGTTGTGAAATTTTTCCTTGATCACGTGGCTAAGTGATAAGACTAGTGTTCAATTCGAGGCTTTTATTTATATTTGAGTGGTTCGGGTCATAAATGAGATTGTCGGCATTTAAGACTAGTTTTTTGCTTTTCATTTTCAATTTTCACATCCATTACTGTCAATCGTCTGAATCGTATCAACCAGGATACGATATAGGTATAGGACTACCACTTGATTTCTTAGTGGATTTATTTTTGAACTACTGGCCCATATGGGCTTGCACCAATTTCATTGATTCGAAAACTCTCTTTTTTTCCCACGAAATTTATTTTCATTAACTAAGGCGTACCAACTCACCTAGCGTTCATCACTAGTGTCAGCCTTTTTCTATATATGATTTAGATTCTCCACATTCTGTAATGATATTGGACTCATCCCGTCTTAATTTAACTTACTGTGTTTATATTTTTAATTGAGGTATGAAATTTTTGTTCAAATCCCTGACTCATTTATAAATTTTAATTTGAATAGTTATCCAAGGTAATTAAAATCTTACTAGTCTAGTAATACGTACTATACTCAATAACTGAGTGGTAGATGTATTCCTTTCTACTTCTCATGAATTTCTTCCCATATCCAGAATTAGGAGAACAATTTCCCCACATATGGAGTGATAATAGTATTGCTTGTATGCCTATACTTGTGAAATGAGAACATCGACTTACTGCTTTCATATTCATTACTAAATTTTTATACGAGTTGCAGCTTTGGTATTTTATATTTCGTGAATCCATTTACTCTTGAATTTCGTTTATGACTACGCAGGCTTACAATGGTGGTGTCCTCAGTGTCACCCTTGCATATAATTCAAAGGATTATCTTTAGCATCAGTATGTTGCTAAAACCCCCAATCCCCAAAAAAAATCTTTGGGCTTACTTGTTCTGCGATTTTAGTAGAGTCTATGAATTTTATTTCATTTCTTATTAAAATAGAATTTCATCCTAATAGTGAATAATGGATTCCTATATGTCTTATGATTTAATTATTAGTTCTAGAATCTATCATAATACACTCAATGATAAGTATTACCTTTCCATTCAATGTATATATATTTGAATGCTATCTCTATCTTATGTGCAGCTAAAACATAAAATCAGAACTTACTGAGGTATGTTAGTTTTCATTTTCTCGCGTTTAAAGTTTTCAATTTGGTTCATATAATTTATCTCAGTTATACTACCTCATAACTCACACCCATGTTTTATTTCAAGTATGGCTTTGACACCCTATATCTTTTTAGAAAAGGGTTGGCCTTCCTTGTTCTCGCTGCTAGTTTTTAATATGGAAACTCGGGTTATGTAGGTTGGTCCAATTCCTTGCGATTATTTTTCTACATAGATCTTGCTTTTGCTTTTCAGATAACCTTTATTTTTTCTTATAGCAAAACAGAGTGTCCTCTGTATCACTATTTTTAAAAATAATTTCTCGTATTTTGTGCTGTGACCTAGAATATTTATGAGTTTGTAACCTATGGACTGAACTCATATAATTATTTAATTTTCTTAAATCGGGAACTCTTTCTTCCAATTTAATACTTATATGTATTTCCGATGAAAACTGCTTCCACATTTCATATATTTTTACATGAACTAGAATTCATTTCTTTTATAAATTAAATACATTAGTCAAGGGAAATTATTTATAAATATATGAAATTTTTTGTATAGAACTATGACAATCTACAACATCCACATTACTGTGACATTTATCTATATGATTAACATAATAGAAATTGTGTCACCATATTAAATCTAAACTAAAATGTTTAAAATAAGAGTGTTTATGTCCTAAATGGAATTTAGCTACTGTACTTGCATAATATTATTTTACAATTCCTATGTTAGGTTTTCTTCATAGAATTTGTATTAACTACAATACCATTCTTTGCATGCATCTGCAACTTGTACATATGTTCATACTTATTAACTACTTCACAGATAATAATTAATTAAATTCGAAAACATTACAACATCTAAATTACCTTTACGATGCTATGTATCGATGTTTCTGTATATTTACAAGACGAGAATGTCTTCTCTTTCCATAACTACTTTAAATTTATGTTTCCCGTATAAATACACATTTCAGAAATATGCTTGTCTACCGTAGTTTTAGTTCTGAATTATTTTTCTATATTTAATACAGAGAGGTATACCCATACAGTAAAAAGAAATTATAGCTATAAAGTAAATAATTATTTCATATATGTATCTTAATTTCTATTGCAGAGTTTATTTCTCAATGAGCTACACAGTCTGATAGCAGAATTCTAAACCAGTTAAAATAGAGAAATGTTAGTTTTATGTGAGGTACCTAACCTCATATCTACACCCATCATTAGGTTTTTGGCATTCTAAGAGTTGGTCCTCTATAGAATATTTTTGTACAACCATAAAGATTTCACTATTTCTGCTATAGTGATTTCTGTTAAATGTACAGACCAGCACAATATAATTGTAAAACATAAATTTTCCAATTTCTATACAGAGAATTCAACTCAACAATTCACATTAACATGGTTGCTTTATGATTATCAATAGTTCATCACAGTATTAAAATTTAAGTAAAAAAAATTTCCAGTTTAATGTGCATACCACTTAGGTATGACTAGTTGCCTTCCAACCTTAGAGCTCTTTCTCCATAGCTCACCCCCGAGTAGAAACCTTTTTCTCCGATGATAGACAACCCTTTGTCTATCGTGAAACAACTTATTTAAGATTTCTTTCCCCCAACTTGTTTCCCTTAACTACATACAGTTAATTCAAGATGTTGTATTCCTGTTTTCCTAGGCTTTCCCTCCATTTCTTCCACAAAGGTACTTTTAAAGATAGCTTTTCTGCTTTCCATCTTTATTCCACCTCTTCCCAATAATTTCCTCTTTATTGGGGTAATTAGATATTTATATCCAAATCCAATTTTAGTATCGTACTTTATTCCTTCTAAAGATTTCTGGAAGTCTAGGAAAGTCTTACAACCTTATCCATCCTCATGGATTGGGTTTTCAGATCTCAAATCTCAATCTAGTCATCTCACATAATTTTCCATTTTATTTTATTAATTTAATATAATAAAATAAATCCACATAAATTTTTTCCATTGGGGTCCACTGTACACTTTCTGAATTGTTCCAAATGTCTTATAAAAGCATACCAACCTGGGGATATTACATATTCCCCCTCCAAAAATAAACGTCGTTTTCGGTGTTGAACAAAATAACAAAATAATTGTTTAAACAGTGATGGATATTTTTCCATCATATCAGCCTCTCACTCCCAAGTAGCCTCTTCAGGTTCAAAGTGCCTCCATTGCACTTTCACCCTGGCCACTTTCTTGTTCCGGAGCTCAATTTCTTCCTATGCCAAGATTTGAAGTGGCTCTGGAAGGAATTCCCCTTGTGGTTCCACCTATATCACATTCCAAACAATCACATGAGTAGGATCATGCACATATTTTTTAATAACGAAACATTAAATACATCATGAACCTTAATGTGAGTGGGTAAAGCCAACTTATATGCAATTGGTCCAACTCTTTCCAATACTTGAAAAGGTCCACAGTAACGTGGAGCTAGTTTTGCACATCTTCCAGTGTGAGAAGTACTCTTCTTAGGCTTGATCCTTAGATACACATGATCACCCACACTCAATTCTCTGTGAATTCTCTTTTTGTCTGCATAAATTTTCTGTCTGTCTTATGCTGTTTTGATGTTTTGCTGAATTTTCTTCACAAACCTCTCCATTTCCTGCAAGGCTTTCGGACGGAGTATTATTTCACCTTCATTTTGAATCCAACTTAGAGGGGTATGGCACATTCTTCCATAAAGTGATTCAAAAGGGCTCATCTCTATGGAAGCTTGATAACTATTGTTATAGGGAAACTCAGCTAAATGTAGGTAGTCTTCCCATTTTGTTGGCCTATCCATGACATACATCCTTAACATATCTTCTAAAATTTGGTTTGTTGTTTCTATTTGGCCATCAGTTTGGGGACGGTAGGCCATACTTAAATTTAATTTTGCACGCATGCCTCCAAAAAAACTCCTCCAAAATGCTGTAGTGATTTTCACGTCTCTATCAGAAATGATCATCTTAGGAATACCATGAAATTTTACAATCTCCTTCGTAAATACATTTTCTACTTGAGTTGTACCAAAGGTAGACTATACAGGAATAAAGTGAGCATATTTAGTCAAATTATCCACTACAACCATGATAGATTCATGTTGGTATTTCGTCCTTGGTAAAACAGTAATATAATCCATGGAAATAGTCTCCCACTTCCATTCTGGGATGGATAAAGGATTTAGAAACCCAACTAGACGCTGATGTTCAACCTTTACTTATTGACATTCTATACATATAGCCAAGTAATTTTCCACATCCTTTTTCATACCAAGCCAGAACAGGTTATTTCTTAAAGCTGAAAGTAATTTCTAGTATCTTGGATGTCCAACATAAGGTATTTTATGGTACTCATCTAGAATCTCTTTCTTTAAGGAGTCTACTTCAGGAATATATAATCTGTCTTTATAAAAAATTAATCCTCTTTGGTTTTGTGTATACCCCTTCATCTCCTTTTTCATCATTTGGGACTGAAGTTTTTCATAATTTTGGTCTTCTCTCACCACTTATTGTATCAGTCCCTCTATGTCAAATTTGGCGCTACTCCCAATATTACTCACACTTTGCCAATAATTTCGGCTTAATGCATATGCAATCTTGTTTTCCTTCCCCTTAATATGTTTGATCTCCATGTCAAACTCACTAAGGAAGGAAAACCACCTGGCTTTCTTAGCATTCAAATCTGTTTGAGTGAAGAAATAATTTAGGCTAATGTGATATGTCATCAACACAAACATTTTCCCTAAATGGTAATGTCTCCACATCTTTAAAGCGTGTATTACAACAACTAGTTCTAAATCATAAACATTATAATTCTGTTCATGTTTCTTGAGTTTTCTAGATTCATAGGCTATAACATAATATTCTTGTAGTAGAACTCCTCCTAATCCTTTTCTGCAAGCATCTGTGAACACTACAAATTCCTCATTTGAATCAATAATTTTTAGAATAGGTGTTGTTGTAAGTTTCAGTATTAGCTGATCAAATCTGTTTTGACATTTTTCAGTCCATTCAAACTTAACTTCTTTCCTTTGTAGGGATGTAATAGGGTAAGCTAAGGCTGAAAATCTATCCACAAACCTCCTATAGTATCATGCAATTCCCACGAAGGATCTTACAAAAGACACATCAGTAGGAACAGGCCACTCTTTTATTGGTTTTATATTTTCTGGGTCTACTACCATCCCCTTCTCTGAAATTATATGACTGAGATATTGAATTTTATCTTTGAAAAATTCACATTTACTAAACTTAGCATAATTTTTTTTTCCCTAACTGTTTGTAAAATAATTTTAAGGTGTTCATTATACTCAGCTTCATTCTTAGAATAAATCAGAATGTCATCAGTAAATACTAATACGAACCTGTCCAAGTATTTATTTATGACACTATTCATCAAGCACATAAAAGTAGCAGGTGCGTTAGTCAACCCAAATGATCGGACCAAAAATTCATATTGTCCATACATGGTTCTAAGAGTAGTTTTGCTTATATCTTCATCATTAATTCTTAATTGATGGTAGCCTCTCCTTAGATCGATTTTCGAGAAAACTGTTGCTCCTCTAACTTGGTCAAAGAGATCATGTATCCTAGGTAAAGGATATTTGTTTTTTATTGTCATCTTGTTAAATTGATGATAGTCAATACACATTCTAAAGGTACAGTCTTTCTTTTTCACAAAAAACATCAATTCTTCCCATGGGGATACATTTGATCTAATGTAACCTCTATCCAACAACTCTTGTAGCTGCATTTTCAACTCCATCAGTTCTGGGGTACTCATTCTGTATGGGGATCTAGAGAATGGTGTTGCTCCCGGCACTAAGTCAATTGAGAGATCAATCTCTCTCCTAGGGGGCATATGAGGAATTTCATCTAGAAACACATCCTTGAATTCTGTGATAACAAGTAATGTTTCTAAAGGATTTTCTTCTGCTTGCTGTCCCAATTCTTCTACATGGACATAATACACTTGGAAACCATTTCTAGCAATCCTTTTGAATTTAAGGGCTAAAATTTGTCTCACTGATATGTTCTTGGGTTTTCCTTTTATTATAACAGGTTTTCCCTCGTTATTTATGCAATATATTATCTTGTCTAAACAATTTAACATGTCCTTTTTTTTCTCTATCTAGTACATCATAGGACCCTAAAGGTAGAATATTTAAGTTCAGTTTAGTTTGTTATCCATTCAGATATATGGCTGTCTGGGGTAACTTATGGGTCACTTTTATTTTTTTACTAGTGGCCAACTGAACTAACCATGAATGTTAAAATTTTTCTAACTTTAAGTTACATTTTTCTACCATTTGAGGACTGATATAACTTAAAGATGCACCTGTATCTATTAAGACAGAAACAGATTGGTCAGCAATCATACCTTCTACTTCAACCATAGTGGAATTGTGTTCTTCTTGACAATCTTCCAGAGAAGCAATGATTTTGGGGATGTTTCTTGCCACATCATTAATAGTCGTTGCTTCTCTCAATACATGTATGGTATAAATGTTTCTGTGGACAGTCCCTCAATAAATGAGGTTCTTCAGAACCCCAACACTTTAAAGGTTCTCTCACTTTAACAGTCCCCTCTCTTTTATTGTTTCCATTCATCTATTTGGACCCTGTTTGTGATTGAGTAGTTTGATTTTCTCCTATTTTGTTGAACTTCCTTCTTTGGTGGTTTCTTCCAAAGTTCTTCAGATATATTGGTTTTTTTTTATTTCCGCTCGAGTCAACCATCTCTTTGTTTTTCCAATTCTTTTCTTGTTCATTTTTTCCCTTGAACTATTGGTAACACAAACTTACTTTGCACACCACCTCATCCATGGTCTTGGGGTTATCAAACTCTATATTTTCCTTGTATATAGTAGGTAGACTGTTTAAGAACCATTGTACCTTTGCCTAATCCTCTCTTATATAGGGTACATAACGTAACATATTGGTGAATTTGGTTACAAACTCATCAATTGTAAGCTATCCTAATATGAGTTTGTGAAACTCTTTAGCTTTATCATCATAATAACGTTCATTTAGGTATCAATTTTTGAACTTGACTTGGAAATACTCCCAAGTAAGAGTTTTCTCATCAATGACATGGACCATCTTGGTTTCTTCCCACCATAGGGTAGTTTTACCTTGCAACTGATAGATAGTGAGCCTGGCTCTCAAATTGTTTTCATATTCATAAACCTAAAAGTACTTTATCATGTTCAGAAGCCATGCTTCAACATCTTCCTTCTTCTCTCCATCATAAGAGGGATGTTTTATTTTCCGAAATTCACCCTACAATTCATTGCTCCTCCTAGACTACTGTCTAGAGGCATCATCTTCCTCAGAATCTTCTAAGTGATTTACCCTTCCCTTTCTCTTCCTTCTTGAATATTCACCTTCTTGACTATTTTTGGAGGTCAATTCTCTTATTAATCTATCTTGATCTTCACTGGCTAAAGATAGCCTTTCATTGTGGCTTTTCAGTTGCGCCATTTCTCTTTGCATTCGATGCAACATAGCCATCAATGGAACATTTGGATCTAGTGTATTTTCTCCACCAACCAGATCCTTATACAACCCATCCCCTTAACTCATGGCTCCAGCTTTATACTTCAGCACTATTTCACTATACATGAAATTGAACATTAGCGAAATTTAAATTCAATAAAAATTTATAGCAACATAATTTTTCTGGTGTGAGCACATAATTTTCTAAGTGTTTTAACTTGGGCTCTGATACCATTTGTAACACCTCTATTTCAACAAAAATAAATAAATTCTACTACTCTTTCTAACACATTATTATTTTTACTACCACTCATTGTGCACTAACATACTCCCATTTCTAACAATTTTCTTGTCTCAATATTACTCAGTTTACTCGTTGATTGTTTATGAAAGTATTCTACTTTTTCAAAGATCAATTCTCAGTTTCACTTAGAATAGAATACTCCATATAAATTATTAGGTAGGAATATTCATTACCCAAACCTTCTTTTTTCCACCTATAAATCTAATGTTCATTTAGTATTTTAACAAAAATACTAAAATAGTGGGACCATTACTAGAAATTTTTCTACCTATGTATTGACTCATATTAAATCGTTTATACACCTAGATTTTTAATAAGGAATACCTCCACCATAATTTAAATGCAAGATGTTTTCGGAAATGATAAAGAATACCCAACATTTCTATCCCATATTAATATATACCTTTTGAGAAGTTGAAGTATTATGATCAAGCCACTATCGTTCTAACGCATGGTGATATTTTCACGTCTCTCTTAAAATTCAAAGTTTATTCCATCGTCATTTGACTTAGGATTTAATTAATGCTAATGAACCTTTACCATATCATCATGGTTGTAAAATTTTTCCTTGATCACGTGGCTAAGTGATGATACTAGTGTTCAATTCGAGATTTTTATTTATATCTGAGTGGTTCAGGTCATAAACCAGATTGTCGGCGTTTAAGATTGGTTTTTCACTTTTCGTTTTGAATTTTCACATCCATTACTGTCAATCATCCGAATCGTATCAACTGGGACATGAGATAGGTATATGACTACCACTTGATTTTTGAGCGGATTTATTTTTGAAGTACTGACCCGTATGGGCTTGTACGTATTTCATTGATTCGAAAACTTTTGTTTTTCCCATGAAATTTATTTTCATTAACTAAGGCATACCAACTCACTTGGCATTCATCGCTCAGTTATCCACACAACCATCTGAGGGTTGATTCTAATCTTTCGATGTGTGGACTGTCGGGATCGATGACATTTTATGTTTTCCATTTGACATAAATAATATCAAATTTTAGGTTTTCGTCATTTTTCATTTGGGTCTTCCACTCAAACGTCGGATCCTACTTCTGCAAATTTATTTTGCTCAGGATAACAAGGCTAAACTGAAGATCCAGAGGAGGAATTGCATGAAGGTTGCAAGAATGAATTCCTTTATCTCCACGTAAAGCGTATATTGTCTCTTTTCTTATAGATAAGTGTGTTTTCCATTCAGCACTCTGCTTGTCTGGATTTTTCTATCTACAATTTCGATTCTCCACATTCGGCAATGAAATTGGACTCATCCCATCTTAATGTAGCTTACTGTGTTTATTCTTTCTAATTAAGGTATGAAATTTTTGTTCAAATCCCTGACTCGTTTATAAATTTGAATTTGAATAGTTATTCAGGGTAATTAAAATCTTACTAGGCCAGTAATACGTCTTATACTCAATAACTGAGTGGTAGATGTATTTCTTTCTACATGTCATGAATTTCTTCCCATGTCTGGAATTAGGAGAACAATTTCCCCATATATGCAGAGATAATAGTATTGCATGTATGCCTATACTTGTGAAATGAGAACGTCAAATTACTGCTTGCATATTCATTACTACAATTTTATAATAGTTGTAGCTTTAGTATTTTATATTTCACGAATCCATTTACTCTCGAATTTCGTTTATGACTACGTAGGCTTACAGTGGTGGTGTCCTCAGTGTCACCCTTGCATATTGTTCAAAGGATTATCCTTGGCACTGGTATATTCCTAAAACCCCCAATCCCAAAAAAATACATCTTTGGGCTTACTTGTTCTGCGATTTTAGCAGAGTTGACGAATTTTATTTCATTTCTTATTAAAATAGCATTGTGTTCTAATAGTGACTAATGGCTTCCTATACACCTGATGAGTTAATTATCATTTGTAGAATCTTTCATAATACACTCAATGATAATTATCACCTTTCCATTCACTGTATATATATTTTAATGCTGTCTCTATCTTATGTGCAGCTAAAACATAAAATTAGAACTTACCGAGGTATGTTAGTTTTCATTTTCTCGCATTTAAAGTTTTCGATTTGATTCATATAATTTATCTCAGTTATGCAACCTCATAACTCACGCCCATGTTTTATTTCAGGTATGGTTTCGACACCTTGTATCTTTTTAGAAAAGGGTTGACCTTCCTTGTTCTCGTTGTTGGTTTTTAATATGGAAACTCAGGTTATGCAGGCTGGTCCAATTCCTTGCAATTATTTTTCTATACAAATCTTGCTTCCGCTTTTCAGATAACCTTTATGGTTTCTTATAGAGAAACAATGTGTCCTCTGTATCACTATTTTTAAAACTAATTTCTCGTATTTTGTACTGTGACCCAGAATATTTATGAATTTGTAACCTATGGACTGAACTCATATAATTATTTAATTTTCTTAAATCGGGAACTCTTTCTTCCACTTTAATGCTTATATTTATTTCCGATGAAAACTGATTCTAGATTTCACATATATTTACATGAACTACAATTCATTTGTTTTATAAATTAAATGCAGTAGTCAAGGGAAATTATTTTATAAATATATGAAATTTTCTGTATAGAACTATGAAATTCTACAACATCCACTTTACTGTGACATTTATATATATGTTTAACATAATAGAAACTATGTCACCGTATTATATCTGAATTGAAATGTTTAAAATAAGAGTGTTTATGTCCTAAATGGAATTTAGATACTGTACTTGCATAATATTATCTTACAAATCCTATGTCAGGTTTTCTTCGTAGAATTTGTCTTAACTACAGTACCATTCTCTGCATGCATCTGGAGCTTGTACATATGTTCAAACTTATTCACTACTTCGCAGATACTAATTGATTAAATTCACAAACATTACAATATTTAAATTAGCTTTATAGTGCAATGTATCGATATTTCTGTATACTTACAAGATGAGAATGTCTTCTCTTTCCATAACTACTTTAAATTTTTGTTTCCTGTATAAATACACATTTCAGAAATATGCATGTCTACTGTAGTTTCAGTTCTGAATTATTTTTCTATAGTTAATATAGAGAGGTATACCCATACGATAGAACATATTTATAGCTATAAAATAACTAATTATTTCATATCTATATCTTAATTTCTATTGCAAATTTTATTTCTCAATGAGCTACACAATCTGATAGTAGAATTTTAAACCAGCTAAAATAGAGAAACATCAGTTTTCTGTGACGTACCTAACCACATATCTAGGTCCATCACAGGGTTTCAGAAATTTTGAGAGTTGGTACTCTACAGAATATGTCTGTACAACCGTACATATTTCTCTATTTATGCTATAGTGAGTTTTGTTAAATGTACAGACCAGCACAATATAGCTATAAAACATAAATTTTCCATTTTCATTAACATGGCTTCTTTACGATTATCAATAGCTCATCACAATATTAAAATTTAAGTAAAAACCATTTCTATTTTAATATGCATACTTTTTAGGTATGGCTATTTGCCTCCCAACCTTAGAGCTCTCTCTCCACATCTCACCCCCAAGAAGAGACCTTTTTCTCGTGTGATAGAAAACCCTTTGTCTATCTTGAAACAACTTATTTAAGCTTTCTTTCCCCTAGCTTTTTTCCCTTAACTACTTCCAGTTAATTTAGGATGTTATATTCCTGTTTTCCTAGGCTTTCCCTCTGTTTATTTCATAAAGGTACTTTTAAAGCTAGCTTTTCTGCTTTCCATATTTATTCCACCTCTTCCCAATAATTTCCTCTTTATTGGGGTAATTAGATATTTATCTTCAAATCTAATTTTAGTATCTTAATTTATTCCTTCCAAGGATTTCTGGAGGTTTGGGAAAGTCTTACAACCTTATCCATCGTTATGGATTGGGTTTTCAGATCACAAATCTCAATCTAGTCATTGCACATAATTTTCCATTTTATTTTATTAATTTAAAATAATAAAATAAACCCACATAAATTTTTTCCATTGGGGTCCATTGTACCCTTTCGGACTTGTTCCAAATGTCTAATAAAATCATAGAAAACTGGGAATATTACAAGGGCAATTGTAGTGGAGGGCTTAGTGCACAAGTTTTTGAGTTTATTTCGAGTGAGGGGAGAAACCCTTCATTTGGAGGATATATTGGGAGGAGTTTCAGACATTTTTATATCAGATAAGAGACCTCCCACCAGTCACCCAGTTGCAGTGTGTTATTCATCCCTAGGGCTGCAACTTTCATATTGTGCATTTCCGGAAACCCCTTCTGGATTGTCTTGGAATGGCGCTAGAAAGCCTAGATCTGTGAGCCCGATATTTTATAATAAATACATCAGTAGTTCTATGTATTTTTAGTTTTAACCTGCATTTATTCTCCATAGTACTGCGTAGTCACGGTTGTTCGTCATTTTAAGTAGCAGTTGCATCTCAAATTTTATGTACTAATTCATTTGAGGCTTGTTTTTCCTAGCTTGAGTGTCTTTTTCCTCAATATCTTGTACACATTTTCTTCTATAATGTGTAATAAAATGGCTCTATGATCTGTTGCTATTTTATGTATTGATATTTTGTTGCATTTTCCAGTTTTTCTTTCTATATTCCTGTTTTTCCTAATTTCGAATATTACAGCGGTATCAAAGAATAATCTTGGCTCAGCCTATGAGGCACTACATCTATAAATCTCGAGCAATGGATGGAAGAGATTTTCCAAAGCTTCTTCTCCAAATATGTAGGATATTGCCATAGAAATCAAGGATATGAGGATAGAAAGACGTAAAGAGACCCTAAGAAGGTCTCAACATGGAGAAAGTTCTGGCACCTCACGTTATTGGTGTGAGAAACCAGCATTACAACCAATTCCACAATGCTCCACCATGCCTATATTTATAGCAATATGAAATGAGGTAGGAGGAACACAAAAGGATGAGACTCTTGGTGATTATCTCCTAGAATTTGAATCTCAACCTTAGAGGTTCAAAAAGAAGCTAAAATTCCAAGGGTTTTGTCAGATCAAGCATAATAGAAGACCCAAAAATCACAATAGAGGTAGAGGGTACATGGGGAACAATGACCTTCAATATCATTTGAAATAGCTTCTTTCTGCTTTCTTTAGATGGGTCACCCAAGTGCACAACCATGTCTTGGGTAGAGAAATTATACATCTATCTCCAGTTGAACCGAGTTTCACATATGGAGGCCATTAATATAGAAGCATTGCACCTTGAAGGTGAAGCACATGAATGGTGTTTTTATGTCCTATTTACATTGGGGCATGCCAGTATAACTTCTTGTGCAGAATTTACCCAAAGGTTGATGGAAATATTTGAATAAAGAGAGCTAGAATGTCATTTTGTTAAGCTAGGTAAGCTGAAGTAGTCAGGAGATCTAGAGAGTCATATCTTTGAATTTTTGAAACATTCAGTCATGTTTCCAGATCTATTCGCAGCTAGAAGAGTACATATGTTTATTGATGGAATAGCAGAGCCTTGGCATAAGTTGGTAGAATCCACTAGACCAACTACACTCCAGGATTATATTGAGAGGGCTACAGACTTGCAAAATACTTTTCCAAGGGAAAGAGCCCCCCTTCAGCAAGAGTTCTCCTCTTAGTCAAAATGGGAAGCTATGAAGGTTCCTCCCTCAAGAGAGAACCAAGACAAAATATATCTTAGTGATGATGAGGTATTCTCCAATAATGACGAGGAGGAAGAAGAAGAGCTGGAAGGAGATACAAGGGTTGTAGCACCAGGAGGAGATCCAATACCACCTAGAGGTGGAAATGGAGCAATTGCTCCAAATAGTGGAGCTCTTGCATCATTGTAGGAAGCTCCAAAGAATCTAACATTGGGAGACCAAGGCACAATCCAGGAGCAACATGTGTCGGTATTGATAGATAGTGGGACTACCCAAATTTTTATTGATGCCCAACTAGAGTAGAGGGGAGACATACCCACCAATGATTCTAAAGGATTCTCAATTGTGGTTCCTGAGACTAAGTCGTGGGGGAAGTGTGTTCTAGCATTAATTGTAACTTTGGGGATGTTGAATTCTTAGTTGAACCGAGAGGGGGGGTGAATCAGTTCAATACATACATGAGCTTTTTAATTTTTCATCATCTTATTTACAGCTTACTTTTGTATTCAACCTTAGTATATGAACAGTCTTAATATGTTGTAGCAAGTATTAAATTAATGTGACATTAAACTTATTATGAGAGCAGTAAACATTAAGCAGATTTGATAAATCATCTTAGCACACAGGCAACACAGATAGAGACAGCAGATATAAGTGGAAGCCCATAAAGGGATAAAACCACATCTTATTATTGTTGTGATGCAAAGGCAAGCTCCAACTCCCTCTCACCATTGTTTTTCCGCAGGCACCAACCTACAGGAGGCTCCAACCTAAATTCTGCAAGCTACAACTTGCAAGGAAGCTCCAACTCCCTTCAATTTTTCTGCAGGCACCAACCTACAGGAGGTTCCAACCTCAGTCAGCTACAACTGACAACTATCAATATTCAACTTGATAGGGAAGCTCCAACTTCCTCAATTTATCACAAGAAGTGTTTGTTGATTTACCTCAGATATCAGCTCTGTTTTGTAGTATCTCTTTCTGCTCCTCTATTCCTTATCTTCTCTGCCTCAATCTTCTATACTTTTCATTCTCTATTCTTACTCTCTCTAACCACACTTTGCATATCAAGACGATATTACTTATAGAGAATTCCTGATGACTGTTTGAATTCCTCAAAGAATTCAAAATGGATAGCCACACCTCTTAGTCTTCTACCTTCTCATTTCTTTTCAGCTCACTCAGAAAAAATATACTTGTAGGTACCAATTTAACACTACAGTGGGAATTTGTTCTCTTTCGGAGACTTGCCAATGCATCACAACAATATAAATTAAAATCATTTACATTCAATTACAATGAAAACTCCAGCTCACTCATTCAGCCTCTTGGCTAGTTGCGCATTTCTCTTTTCTCTAACTGTGTCTTTGTCCCTTTCGGCTCTGTTTGTTTCCTTATTCACTATCGCAGGGTAACGGCCGTATGCCATACCTTTGTAACTATGCTTTTTATATCAGCACTTTATATATATATATATATATATATAAAACGTAATTTCAACTCTCAGCATAATTATACAAAGTTTTAACATACAAACTATCTTTTTAATACAACTTAAATCAACTCTCGGCATAGTAGTAAATGCCTGTTTAACATATAAATGCCCTTTCGGGCCCACCATCCGAACTTTTTTTGATGCGATGAGTCCCCTCCGATTATTTCCGATTGTGATTACATCCTTTGCGATTGTTTCAATTGCGATTGATTGCAATCGCAAACTTCATTGATATGTTCCACTGATCAGCCTTCGTGCCGATGTGATGGCCCCACACTGCATATATATATATATATATATTGGTTCATATATATTCTCCACCTTATTTCACTTTCCAATCACAGTCACAAACTTTAGAGATCCCCTTGTGCCTTTGGTCATCTGATTTCCACCGATGCGATGAGCGATATATATATATATATATATATATATATTGGTTCATATATATTCTCCACCTTATTTCACTTTCCAATCACAATCACAAACTTTAGAGATCCCCTTGTGCCTTTGGTCATCTGATTTCCACCGATGCGATGAGCGAGGGTCCCACCAAACCATACTTCAGAATTTCAATGTTTTATGTTATATTTCTCTTCTATCTATCGATGCTCTTTAACGAAGGAAATTCTTATTTTCGAGTTTGAATTCTAGTAGGCCCCACTCTGACTTCCTTTAAGATCCAACGGTTGCGATTAGATTGCATCATCGCAATCGCATGGTTCACTGATCTGCTTTTATGTTTTACTCTGATGCGATGAATCTCCTCCAGAGCTTTCTGATTGCAATCACAAATTTTGGTTGCATATTCCGATATGCCTGTACTTCGATGCTCCAATTGTGATTACTCTGATGCAATGTGATTACTCCGATTGCAATTAATCGCAATCGCAAATTTTAGTTGCAAGTCCTGTTGCCCTGCTTTCACTCCAATGCGATTGACCACTGTTCATTTAAATGTGTCGATACGATTGGACCAGAACTTAAACATATAAAATCATAATTTATAGACCCATCGGGTCCGGGCTTCAATCGCAATCACAACTCTTTGTTTACATGTTCCACTGCACAATTTTTCTCTGATGCGATTGAGAAAGGGTCCCACCTTATGGTACTTTGGTTTTTTCGATCATAAAGCGCTCCACTTATATAAAGCATTTCATATATATATGCTTCCGCTTCCGCCTTTAGTGTAACCTCCGGCTGGGTAATGATTCTCAGAATAAGGTATTTATATATATACTTTTCCACTTGGGTTAAGATTCCCGGAATATTATGTAGGGTCCCACTTGCGTATTAACTTTGGTTTATATGCAAGCACTTACATAAGGTTTTTAGCTATCCACCTTATATATATATCCACATACCAAATTCATTATATAGGGTTCGGCTATATATATATATATATCCTTCGTCTTGGGTCACAATTCTCGGAATTATATATATAGTGTATCTACCAGCTGGGGTAGTGATTCTTGGAATAACGGCTCTGCCTCTGCCTCTGCTTTTCTACGGTAATGGCTCTTCCTCTATATTCACTGCCTCTACCTCTGCCTTTGCTGTGATAACGACTTTGCCTCTGTCTCTACCTCTGCTGTGATAACGACTCTGCCTCTGCCTCTGCCTCTACTGTGATAACGACTCTGCCTCTGCCTCTACCTCTGTTGTGCTTCTTTCTCTATCTTTGGTGTTTGACTATTACATTTCGACATTCTTCTTCTGCCTATCTCCTTTGCTTCCTTTGTTCACTTCTTTGTTTCCTCCTTTGTTTGTCTCAACATTTTCTACCTCTATTGCCATCAATGACAACATTTCCAATAGTCTCCCCCTTTGGCATTGATGGCAATACACTTCCTTTTTTTTCCTATTACAGTCCTTTCTCTTGTTGCTTGCTCTTCCTCCCCCTTTGACATCAATGGCAAGGGGTTTGAATTTTTATTTTTATCTTTCAACATTTTGTGCATTTCCTCTCTCTGAGATCTTCTGACTTTGTACGCTACTGCTCCAACCTTTATATTAGATTCACGTCGAGTTCACCACTGACCCTCTGGCTTGTTTATTGATTCTTTTATGCTAGATGTATTCTTGCCATAATCCTTTTGATCCTGAGGACCTGTTTCATGCTTCCCTTGCTGGCTGATCTCCCCCTAGAATGATATTCTCATTTCTGTTCTTCCCTTGAAATTGTGATTTCTCTTCATATCAGAGAGTAGCATCTACAGATACTACCCCTAGTCTATTTCTCAAATATTCAAATGGTTCTCTAGCAAGCAGTTTGGTAAATATATCTGTTTTCTGTTCTTGCACGTTGTATACGATTTTACTATCTTAGACCCCTTATTCTGGAAGAAAATGATACTTGATTGAGATATGTTTAGTTTTTGGGTAAACAGTTTTTAGAATTCCCTAGAGCCTTGTATTGCCTCACATTTTATTATTGATTGAGATAGGTTCATCAATTCTTACCTTCATGTATTGGAGGGTTTGCTTCATCCACATGACTTGTGTACAACATGCTGCTGCTGCTATATATTTTGCTTCTACTGTAGACAGAGAGATAGATGTTTGTTTCTTACTTAACCATGCCACCAGACTTTCACCTAGATAGAAAGCACATCCACTTGTGCTTTTCCTATCATCCACACAGCTGGCCCAATCTGCATCTATGTATGTTGTCAAAGTGAAACTTTTTCCTTTAGGATACCAAAGTCTGTACTGTGTTGTTCCTTGTAGATATCTGAATATTATTTTGACTGCAAGAAGGTGATTTTGTTTAGTTGATGCTTGATATCTAGCCACTAGTCCTACAACTAGCATGATGTCTGGTCTTGATGCTGTCAGATACAGCAGACTTCCTATCATGGATCTGTAGAGTTTTTGATCTATATCAACAGATCCATCATCAGCACATAACTTGCATCCTGTAATCATGGGAGTTGACACAGGTTTGCAGTCTTCCATTTTGAACTTTTTCAATATTTCTTTTAAGTATTTTTCCTGTGAGATGAATGTACGTGTGTTCTTTTGCTGAATTTGAAGTCCTAAGTAGAAACTGAGCTCTCCAATCATAGGCATCTCAAACCCTGTTTTCATCTCATCAGCAAACCCTTTTACTAGTTCTTCTCTATTGCTCCCAAACATAATGTCATTAACATATACTACAAAAATCAGGAGTTCATTTTCATGGGCTTTTATATATAGATTGTTGTCTACTCCACCTCTCTTAAAGCCTTGTTTTTGCAAATATTTATCCAATCTTGAGTACCAAGCATGAGGAGCCTATTTCAGTCCATATAGAGCCTTATTCAGTCTGCACACATAGTCTTCTTTGTCCGTTAAAGAGAAACCTTCGGGTTGTTCCATGTAGACTTCTTCTTCTAGATCTCCATTCAGAAAAGAAAATTTTACATCCATTTGATATACCTTGAAGTCTTGGTAGCATGCGAAGGCCAGAAACATTTTGATGGCTTCCATTCTGGCTACAGGGGAAAATGTTTCATCATAATCAAGTCCTTCGATTTGTGAATATCCTTTGCAGACAAGTCTGGCTTTATTCCTGATTACCTGTCCTCCCTCATTCATTTTATTTTTGAATACCCATTTTGAGCCTATGACATTTTTCCCAGTGGGTCTAGGAACTAGTTCCCAGGTATTGTTTTTCTCAATTTGGTCTAATTCTTCATTCATAGCATTCACCCAATACTTCTCCTTGTTGGCTTCTTCAAATATCTTTGGCTCTATTTGTGATAACATGGCTATGTATACCTCTTCTGTCTGTTCAGTGAGCTACCTTCTTGTTTGGACCCCTGCTCTCTTGTCTTCAACGATCTGGTCTTCAGGATGATTCTTCTGAGTGTATCTTGAGGGGGCTTTCGAGCTCAGCTCTACATCTTCTATTGTCTTGCTTGTTTCATCATCATTTTAGTTTTATTCTTCATGGTTGTCTGATGGACTGCAGCAGTCTGTATCTCCTGTATTGTTTGGAAGTTCTTCATCAAATCTCACATCAATACTTTCTACCATTTTTTGAAGAGTCTTGTTGTAGCACCTGTACCCTTTACTTTTGGAAGCATATCCTAGAAAAATCCCTTCATCTTCTCTTGCATAAAATTTCCCAAGATTTTCATCATTATTCTTTATATAACACTTGCTTCCAAAAATTCTAAAATGTTTGATTGAAGCTGGCTTTCCATGCCATAGTTCATAGGGAGTCTTGTCACTGCTTGGCCTTAAGTGAGCTTTATTAAGGATATGCACTGTTATGTGTACCACTTTTTCCCAGAAGGTTTGAGGAATATTACTCTCTTGCATCATGGCTCTGGCTATTTGCTGTACAGACCTATTTGGTCTCTCTGCTACTCCATTCTGCTGAGGTGTCCCTGCAATAGTAAATTTTTGCTTTATGCCATGTTCATTGCATAGGTCTGCAAAGTCATGATCAGTGAATTAACCTCATATGTTTGATCTGATGCATTTCAGCTTGCATCCTGTCTGATTTTCTGCTAAGGCTTTGAATATTTTGAATTTGTCCAGAGCTTCCGATTTATTCTTGAGAAATGCAACCCATGTCATTCTAGAGAAATCATCTATTATTAGCATGAAGTAGGATTCTCCACTTGGTGTTTTAGTTCTTACAGGTCCACACAAATCCAAGTGTACAAGCTGGAGTGGTCTTCTTGTTGATAACTCATATTTTTCCTTAAAGGATGTGTGGGTCTGTTTACCTAATTGACAAGATTTGCATATGGTATTAAAAGGCCTTTTTATTTCTGGCATGTCTCTGACATCTTTCTTGTTGCTTAATCTGATGATGTGATCAAAGCTGAGATGTCCCAATATTTTATGCCATAACCATGACTCCTCAAGTTTGCTAAGATGACATGCTTCATCTTCCTCTTTCACAATGTAAACATTACTCTCTGTTAGAACTCCTTTGAGTAGAGTCTTACCTGTGGTGCTTGATCTGACTTCACAATATTGTGCTCTAAGAATAAATTCACAGACTTTGTCACACATTTGACTGACACTCAGCAAATTTGCTTTCAGCCCATCTACAAATAGTACATCTTGGGCCGTACCTCTGCCATTATCTAAGCTGACTGAGCCCTTTCCCTTGATTTTTCCTGATTTATCATTGCCAAAAGTAACATTACCAGTTTTCTTTTCATCAAAAGTTATAAATTTTCTCCTGTCTCCAGTCATATGCTTTGAGTAGCCACTGTCCAGGTACCATTGGATTTTCAGATCTTGAGCAGTTAGAGCCAGGTCACACTTATTTACCTTCTTTTTCCACTGGAAGCATCCTTTTTTTTGGTATCTTTTGTAAGATGATGAATCACATCCTTTCACAGGACATTTGGAAGGCATATGTCCAATTTGATTGCATACACAACATTTGATCATATTTTTTGTAGAATTGTGAGTATGAATGAAATTTATTTGATTCTTAAACCTCCTTGAGGTGTTGAACATCAATATTTTTCCATAATTTCTACATTCAATAATTTTATGGCCAAATTCGTTACAATAAAAACAGTAACCGTAGAAATTATTTGCATACCTGATGTAAGGTTGTCTTCTCCATTTGTTTACTTGAGACAGTCTCTTCACTGTTTGCATCTTTTGCTGGTTTGAATCACTCCTCCTTGCATGACAGCATGCAGCAATGTGTCCCAGCTTGTGGCAGACATAACAGGTGGCATTTTTCATAGGAGGGGAGAATCTCCTTTGATGGCTTCCAGATTTGACATACTTAGGGGTATCTGAATCTTTTTCTGTTGTTTAAGTATTTCTTTCATTATTTGTTATTAGAGGATTTTTCTGGGTTCTGTCTCCCTCCTTACAAGTTTCTTCTTTTGTAGGAATTATTTGAACTGCTTCATCATCAATCTTTTCTTTTACAAAAATAATCTCTATGTTTTCCTTTTCTTTGCTTTTACTTGATTCTCCTTCATAGCCTATTCCAGTTTTTATCATAGGAGATCTTTGAGAAACCAGAATTTCTTTCAACTTACTAGAGCTTGTTGTTTGAGAAGAATTTATAACTACTTTCCTTTGAGAATTTTCTAATTTCTTCCTGAGACATACTACTTCTTCTTCCAACTTCTCTTGTTCTTGAGTTTTCTCCTTGATTTGCTTAAGTAACATGTCCTTTATCTTCTTGGCTTCTTCAAGCTCTATCTTTAGCTGCATAAGGACTTCTGAATTATGTTCTTCTCGTACATACTTGAGGAGAATGTCCTTTTTTTTCTGCATTTCAGCTTGAGTCTATCAATCTCTTCCAGAGCACTTCTTAGCTCCCCCTCAAGGTCGACTTCACCTTCTTCTTCTTCATCTTCTAACAGGAGACCTTCAAGTTCTTCTATGGCCATCAATAAAAATTTAGAGGTTCCTTCTTCACTTGAAGGTTCATTTGAGTCTTCAGATGCACTACTGTCTTGTTGAGCATAGAAGGATTTTCTGCTGAAATTATTTCCTTTCTGCCAGTTTTTTGATGAATTTTTCTCTGTTTCTTGAGCCTGAATCCTTACTTTCTTGTGAGGACACTTAGCAGCATAGTGTCCCACTCTTCCATAGTTAAAGCATTTGAAAGGAATTTTACCTTTGTATTTACCTGAGACTCTATCCAATTTCTTGACAAAATTTGCCTCTTCTTCATCTGAGCAAGAGCATATGTCTTCCTCTTCTTCTTTCTTCTTTTCTATTTTAAAGGCTGCCTCCCTCGTACTTGGCTTCTTCTGTGGAAGCCTCATCTCATATGTTGTTAAATTTACAAGTAGCTGGTTCATGGTTAAGGACTCCCAATCAGTTTTTTCTTCTATTGCAGACACCTTGGGATTAAACTTGGATGGGAGAGATCTTAGAATCTTTTGCACAATTATACTTTTTGGCATGGTTTCTCCAAGAGCTTTCATATTGTTAACAATTTCTGCAACTTTTAGGAAGAAACTGTCAATGTCTTCATCATCATTCATTTTTAAGTTCTCAAACTAGGCTCTATAGACTTGAAGTTTGGCAGTCTTTACTTTCTTGTCTCCTTCATGGATGTTCTCCAGAGTATCCCACATCTCTTTGGCAGTGTCTTTGTGCATTACTTTGATAAAATCTGCTTCACACAATCCATTCAAGATAGCATTCATGGCTTTTGCATTAGCTACAAAATCTTGTTTGGATTCTTTCTCTGAGTCAGTTGACTTTGGGGCATATCCTAATTCCACAACACCCCAAACTTCTATTCCTAGAGACATTATGTATGTCCTCATCCTGATTTTCCAGAAGGCATAATTTGCACTTGTAAAGAAAGGGGCTTTATTGGTTGAGCATCCTTCTTTACTAGCCATCACAAAAACCCTGAAATATCACTGATTTGTTAAGCACGTACAAAGAACATTTATGATACTGTTGTTAGTTATAGTTAGTGAGAGGGTAGTCGATTTCAATACATACATGAGCTTTTTAAATTTTATTGTTATTTACAACAATTAATGTTCAACCTTGGTATGTGAACGGTCTTAATATGTTTTATAACGAAGTATTAAATTAATATGACATTAAACTTGTTATGAGCGGAAAACATTCGCCAGTTTGATATTGGAGCCAGGCACGAGCAACGATAGAGACAGCGAAGATATAAGTGAAACCCATAAAGGGAGAAAACCACATCTTATTATTGTTGTGATGCAAAGGCAAGCTCCAACTCCCTCTAACCGTTGTTTTTCTGCAGGAACCAACCTACAGGAGGTTCCAACCTCAATTCTGCAAGCTACAACTTGCAAGGAAGCTCCAACTCCCTTCAATTTTTCTGCGGGCACCAACCTACAGGAGGCTCCAACCTCAGTCAGCTACAAATGATAGCTATCAAGCTTCAACTTGATAGGGAAGCTCCAACTTCCTCAATTTATCACAAGAAGTGTTTGTTGATTTACCTCAGATATCAGCTCTGTTCTATAGTATCTCTTTCTGCTCCTCTCTTCCTTATCTTCTCTACCTCAATCTTTTATACTTTTCATTCTCTATTCTTACTCTCTCTAACCTAACTTTGCATATCAAGACGATATTACTTATAGAGAATTCCTGATGACTGTTTTAATTCCTCAAAGAATTCGAAATGGATAGCCATACCTCTTAGTCTTCTACCTTCTCATTTCTTTTAATCTCACTCAGAAAAAATATAACTGTAGGTACCAATTTAGCACTATAGTGGGAATTTGTTCTGTTTTGGAGACTTGTCAATGCATCACAAAAATATAAATTAAAATCATTTACGTTCAATTACAATGAAAAATCCATCTCACTCATTCAACCTCTTGGCTAGCTGCGCATTTGTCTTTTCTCTGACTGTGTCTTTGTCCCTTTCGGCTCTATTTGTTTCCTTATCCACTGTCGCAGGGTAACGGCCACATGCCATACCTTTGTAACTGTGATTTTTATATCAGCACTTTATATATATATATATATATATATATATATATATAACTTAATTTCAACTCCCGGCGTAGTATTAAATGCTTATTTAACATATAAAATTCCCTTTTGGGCCCACCATCTGAACTTTGTTTGATGCAATGAGTGTCCTCTGATGATTTCCAATTGCAATTACATCCTCTGTGATTGTTTCGATTGCGATTGATTGCAATCACAAACTTCATTGATATGTTCCAATGATCAGCCTTTGTGCCGATGCGATGGCCCCACACTGCATATATATATATTGGTTCATATACATTCTTCACCTTATTTCACTTCCCAATCGCAATCGCAAACTTTAGAGATCCTCTTGTGCCTCTGGTCGTCTGATTTTCACTGATGTGATGAGAGAGGGTCCCACCAAACCATACTTCGGAATTTCAATGTTTTATGTTATATTTCTCTTCTATCTGTCGATGCTCTTTAACAAAGGAAATCCTTATTTTTGAGTTTAAATTCCAATCGGCCCCACTCTGACTTCCTTTAAGATCCAACGCTTGCTATTATCCAGGATCCAATCGTTGCGATTAGATCAAATCATCACAATCACATGGTTCACTGATCTACTGTTCTGTTTTACTCCGATGCAATGAATCTCCTCCAGAGATTTCCGATTGCGAACAACTTTTGGTTGCATATTCTGATATGCCTATACTCCTATGCTTCGATTACGATTACTCTGATGCGATGCGATTACTCCGATTGCGATTAATCGCAATCGCAACTTTTAGTTGCAAGTCCCACTGCCCTGCTTTCACTCTGATGTGATTGACCACTGTTCATTTAAATGTGCCGATGAGATTGGACCGGACCTTAAACATATAAAATCATAATTTATAGACCCATCGGGTCTGGGCTTCAATCGCAATTGTAACTCTTTTTTTACATGTTCCGTTGCACAATTTTTCTCTGATGCAATTGAGAAAGGATCCCACCTTATGGTACTTTCGTTCTTTCGATCATAAAGCGCTCCGCTTATATAAATAATTGCATATATATATGCTTCCGCTTCCGCCTTTAGTGTAACCTCCGGCTGGGTAATGATTCTCGGAATAATTTTTTTATATATATACTTTGCCGCTTGGGTTAAGACCGGAATATTATGTAGGGTCCCACTTGCGTATTAACTTTGGTTTATATGCAAGCACTTACATAATGTTTTCAGTTATCCACCTTATATATATATATATATATCCACATACCAACTTCATTATATAGTGTTCGGATATATATATATATCCTCCGGCTTGGGTCACGATTCTCGGAATTATATATATAGTGTATCTACCAGCTGGGGTAGTGATTCTCAGAATAATGGCTCTGCCTCTGCCTCTGCCTTTCTGTGGTAACGGCTCTACCTCTATATTCATTGCCTCTGCCTTTTCCTTTTCTGTGATAATGACTCTGCCTCTACCTCTGCCTCTGCTGTGATAATGGCTCTGCCTCTGCCTCTGCCTCTGCTGTGCTTCTTTCTCTATCTCTGTTGTTTGACTATTACATTTTGACATTATTCTTCCGTCTGTCTCCTTTTCTTCCTTTGTTTGCTTCTTTGTTGCCTCTTTTATTCGTCTCAGACTTTTCTACCTCTATTGCCATAAATGACAACATTTCCAACAGGGGACATACACCCTGATGGATCACTCGTTTTTTGTCAAGACCCCTGACACTAATTTTTGATATTGGGTGTACAGTGGTTGATTACAATGGGGAAGGTCACTACAGATTGGGAGGCCTTGCACATGGCATGGATAAATAAAAAGAGCGGTAATCATCAAAATATCTGGGGCATGTACAACTATCAACCTCAGAAAGCCTCCACACATAAGATGGAGACTAATTTTCCGAGAGGAAGCCTGCACAACTTATTCCACTCAAATATGAACTTTACTCTAGACCATGATATTTTGTTATTTGGAGGCATTCCCAAGGGAGGCCCCTGGATTGGAAGTTTGTTAAAGAGTTCTCACAACAAGTGACACCACTCACAGATTTGGATAAGAGGAGAGCCTTGTATGGGACCAACACAACGCAAAGAGCCTTTGATAGGCTCAAGGAGGAGATGAATATTTGTTTTGTATCGGTATTACCAACTTTCACCAAGCCTTTTGCACTAAAAGGTGATGCTTCAGGAGTGGATGGTGGCACAAATATGGTGAAAGAGAGCTATTTTGTATCCTTTGAGAGTTAGAAGATACTTCCACATCAAAAGGATTCTTCCATATATGGTAGACTATTTCTAGCCTTCATATATGCGTTGGCCAAAATCATAAGGTTTTGGATGGGAAATAGCTTCCAAGTGAAGATTGACCACCATGAACCTCAATATTTTCTTGAACAGAAACAATTGCAAGGGGGGCAGCAAAAGTGGGAAAGTAGAATTCCGATATGTGGCTATGGAAATGAGCATGTCAAAGAGGGAAGGAAGGAGGTGACAGGTGCCTTATCAAAGAGGTCAGCAATGCTATCATTGATGAGGAGGGATCCAGATTGGGAGCCCAACTATTGGTGGAGTATTCCAAGAACCACTTCACATGTGAAGTGCTTGAGGGGAAGGTGACTAATGAGAGGTATATAGTGATGGATGGAGTCATCTATTACCAGGATCAGGTATTCTTGACTAAAGGTTTTAAGCTCAAGGAGAAGGTTCTACATCCAGCACATGATTCACTCCTTTTTGGTCACCTCGATTTCATCATGACATATCAGGCCATTTGGGAGAGATTCTCATGGGAGGGTCTCAAAGAGGATGTAGACCAACATATCAAGATATGTGTAGTTTGTTTCAAGAATGAGGAGGGAAAAAACCATCTTGCAAGGTTGTTACAACCACTTACCTTTTCGGGAGAGAGATGAGAGAGCTCATCTATGGACCTCATTACCAGCTTGCCAACATTACATGGTAATGGTTGTGTCTTTTTAATTATTGATCAACTAAAAAAGTATGTGCATTCCTTTGCCATTTATTTACAGTGCATAGCTCCACAAGAGGGAAAGCCTCTTTTTGGACATCATGTTCTTCTTGGAACCACAATCAGTGATGGGGAAGGCCACTTCCTAGAGGGATTTGGATAGGTGTTGTCTTGATCGGGGTGCAGTCGGTTGACACCAAACATTAGTTAGTACCCTCGGGCAGATGAGTAGATACAGCTAGCAAGCAAGTAACTAGGAAACTACTTCCCATGATATGTTCTGGAGAAGAAAGGAGATAAACTGCACTGGTTCCACTTGGGGAATTATAGTCACCATCTGACATTTTATATGGCCATCAGTGCATCTCTATTTTTGATTCCATATGGTGATTATATTTTAACCACTGTTGTTAGAATGGTTGGGACAAGTAAGTTTCTTAGAATGAAATATCGGATTCTAGAGAGTCAGGATGTATTCTGGTCCCTTAAGGAAAACATTTTTGCAGCCCAACATCAGTAGGAGTTCTACACAGATCATTGATGGGGAGAGAGACAACGAGGGGTGGACAATTTGGTCTATCTCCATTTTTAGCCATACAAATCATTCATATTGTAGAATAAGTAGATTGGGAAGTTTTTCTATGGACTACAGAGGGTGATCCATCTTGTTGGAGGAGTAGCATATGGGTTGGAGCTCGTCATTGAGAGTAAGATCTCCAACAATTTCCATGAATCATGCATCAATGAGGGCATTAGACAACATATAGTTTCCACCATGGATCTCTCACTTTTTTATGATGTGAGCCAGTTGGTTTTATTACCGAAGGCTAACTTGGACATTTGGGAGGAACAACTAAGGCGCAGGTTGATTGAAGAACATTCAATTCAATAGAGGAATTTATTGGATGAGGATGCCATAGGGGAAGAAGAGGATATTTTGTAGCATCCATCCTTGCAGTTGCTTGAGGATAAGAAACATTTGGGAGGGGACAAATATAACATTCCTAATTAGCTTTCAGCTAATTGGAATATTAAGTTTTTCTTTTGTCATTTAGATAGATGAATAAGAAGGTAGAGAGGCCCATAAATTTCTTTAGTAGGAATAAAACCACTTCTAATGTGAATGTGGATCATTGTATCAGCTAAATGAAACACTCTTGGGTGTGAATAGGGGGTAAAGCATGTGGATGGGGTCAAGTTTTTCCAAATCAACAACGTTGTCATGGAGGTAGTGGAGAGTTATTGGAGGAAAATGCAGTTATGATGGAGTGTATGCATGAGAGTAGCATCTTTAAATGAGTGGGACTAGGGGTGAGGAAGCTCACAAAGTATATAAGGAAGGTGATGGTAGCCACATAATGCATTCTAATTATTTTTTATGTTTTCTCTTTTATGAATTTCTACATGTTTCAGCTGTTTAGCGGAGTCTGTTGTGATGTTTAGCACAAGGGTGTTTCCGAGTGGAAATCCCACCCTCATCCTCAGGGGAATTTGAGTGCCCACTCAGGAGGGGTTCCTTTGAGCTTCATTCCACCATCTGGCGTTATACCAAGCTTCACCTTTCATTAGCATCATAGTATCCTTCAGGAATTGCATTATTTTGCGGGGTATTTGGAGTGGAGGGTCAAGTACCCAAGTTTGTGAGCTTGTTTTCTAGTGAGGGGAGCAGCCCTTCATCCAAAGGAACTATTGGGAGGTTCCTTGAGCTTCATTTCCACCATATGGCATCATGCCAATCTTCATCCATCTTCAACAGTGTATTATCCTTTAGAAACAACATTATTTTGCAGGGAAGTTGCAGTGGATGACTTAGCGCCCAAGTTTGTGAATTTGTTTTTGAGTGAGGGAAGCTGCCCTTCATTCGGAGGATCTATTGAGAGGAGTTTCAGCCATTTTTATATCATATCATTCACCTCCCATCATTCACCTAGTTCTAGTGTGTTATTCAGCCCTAGGGATGCAACTTTCATATTGTATATTTCCATAAACACCTTCTAGGTTGTCTTGGATTGGTGCTAGAAAACCTAGATCTCTGATCCCGACATTTTCTAAGAAATATATTAGTAGTTCTATTTATTTTTAGTCTTACCCTATAGCTATTCTCCATAGGACTACATAGTCATGGTCCTCTTGCATCTTATGTAGCAGTTGCATCTCATATTTTATGTACTAGGTCATTTGAGGCTTGTTTTCTCTAGCTTCAGTGCCATTTTACTCAAGATCTTGTACTCATTTTATGCTATAAAGTGTAATAAAATGGCTCTATGATATTCTCTTATTTGATGTATTGATATTTTACTGTATTTTCCAGTCTTATGTTCTATATTATTGTTTTTCCTAATTTGGAATATTACATCAAGTGAATTCTTCGGGACATTCACTACAACTTGGATGACATTGTGTCTTGACTCATAGGGGTGGAGCGGTTTGTGGTGTTTGATTTGGTTACTGAGTCTGATGAGAAAAATGAAGTACCAGAATTTATCAATGCTCATGTTGGGATTTATCCATAGGAAAACTTCTATCCCCTCTCTCCGGTCATCATTTCTGACCAACAGTCCACCATGGTTATTGCACTGGTTTCTACAGCTGTGTATTACATGTTTTTTGTACTAGTATTTAGAGTGGGTTGACAACATGACATTTTGAAACACTTCTCTATTTTGATGGGTTTGTTTCATAGTAATATGGTTGTAGTTTTAATGTAGGTAGTTGGTTAGCATAGTATTATCAACCATGTTTCATTGTTCTGTCGTCTCCTTATCGCCCTCCTTAATTTTTTGTAAGTAGTCTCATTGTATTAGAGAACAAATATGGAAAGCATGTAATATACGATCTCTCTTTGTGATAGTCAGAACTTTGTATGATGGGACTTCACTGGTAGTAATCGTGACTTTTTTATTACCCCTCGTAAAATAAATGACCTCCCAAGGTGCTTTTTTGAAATATGAAAAGCTATCAATGTAATCTCTTTTATCATTAATGGAAAATCATTGACGAAGCTTACAAAAAAATATTAATCAATTATAATGGTTATATTTTGTATCATGATTTAAGTACGATTTAATGAGACCAAAAAGTTAGTAAGTATATAAAATCATAATTTTATAAGTATATTTAATATCAAAATATTAATGAAGTATAATTGTTATTTTTTTAAAGTTATTGAATGTTAAATATATTGTTTTTGTTTAAATATCAAAGATATGTTTGTATTGATATGGTTATATATCTTGTTAAATTAAAAAAAAAAAAGACAAATATAGAAAAATTATGTCTCAAAAATTTTGTTTTTTTCAAAAATATATTTATATTAAATTTTAAAATAATTAATAATTTTTAATATTATTATATAAATTAAAATTTATGTATATATTTACTACAAAATTAAATATTTAAAAATTAGAAACTAATTTTTTAATAATATATAAATATTAAAAATATTTTTTATTAAAATAAAATTTTAAGGTTTTTTATTATGATGGATTTTTTAAAAATGAATATATAGTATGAAAGAGATGTCATAATGCTTTTCTTTTTTTCTTTTTTCTCTGTAAACATTTTTACTTGGTCAAATAAAAAATAAAATAAAATCACATGTGCATGCACACATATATATCATTTTTTTATTTTTCTTATATATAACATAACATTAGAATAAATATATGGGTCTTAGGCTTAGAATTCCTATGGATGGAGATGGGTTGAGAGCAAAGAGAGATATTTTTAAGAAAGGGTGATAGTTGGTGGAGGATGACCTTACATAATATTGGTGTGGGGATGAAGGTTTTGGGTAATTATAGTGTTTGTTCGATGAGATCATCCAATAACACACCTAGTGATTAAGGGCTTTGGGAAAATTGGGATGCTCAACATATGAAATTTATTTGACTTATCATTTGGGCCAGAGAGAAGTTGGTGAAGGCTACAGAACTAGTGTGAGCCACACCAGTCGATACGCTTCCTAACCTGCCTGATTTTCCTCGCTTAGGTATCTGCTTCATTGAATCCTGCCACTTCTTAGCAATTAATGGAAACTTTTAGTTCCTACATAGTTTATTTCTAGGGATACCATCCCTTCCAAATGTGATTCTAGAAAATATGGAATATGTATATACCCTTAATGTTGTTTCCTTGAGACTACCTTGGAAATACTGTAGGGAACATAAGCTTGATGTTTATTTAGTAAATTTACTATAGGATAAATCCAACGTCATTGGAAGTTACATAGGGGAGGTCGCCTATAGCATGGCGGATGCATATATTATTACAACCCTTATTATAAAGTTTGAACCATACAATGGCTGCAATACATATTATTCACAACATATTTATAATCCAAAGTTTGTAACTTTGGATATGGGTTATGACATGGAGTTCAACAAAAAATTTATGGTAGGGTTGGGGTTAAACCCACAACCACCCGCACGCAATGTCGACACCTTAATACTATACCAACCACCATAGTCCTTACCCCACCAGGACTCTTCTTCCATTTGAAATTTACAACCATAGAGTTTGGAGGTCTGGAGGGGGCCAGGCCCCTCCCACATGACCACGCGTTGAAGACCAGGAGCTAACATATAAATCTGACAGAGAATTTAAAACAGAATTAAGTGGAGTTTAGTTACCATAATTTGTGGTTAGGTGATAATCTGAGATTTGTGGATAAGTGCAAATTATCGCTAAACATGCTTTAACCTCACTTACCACATAATTATATTAACCTTAACTGCATGCTTATCTTATCAGTTCTTTTGGTGGACTCGCTAGATTCGACACAATCTCCACATTTAGTGGAGTTAACTGGTGGACTTCCAGAATTAGTGTAGAAAAACTAGAAAATTTTGGTTTTTCCATAACTGAGGAAATTTTTGACCAATTTTGGCTCCGAAAGAACCATTACTAGTAGATTTTGATGTTTTGGATCCACTTGAGTAGGTTGTAGAGGAAACAGGAGACTTTAAACAACACTTTTTCACAATTAAAGCTAATAAAAAGGCCCACACTATGAAGCTGGACCAAGGAGATGTAGCCCGACAGGGGTGAACTCCTTCATCAAAAAATTATATATTTTCCTCTGTTATTTGTGCTTTTTGTGTTTTATTATGCTGTTGTTCAACATTGAGTTTCTAGGATTTCAAGTTCATGAAATACACTTAATCTCATCAAGTTTAATGAATTGTTACTCATAAGCACATGTATGAACACTTGTATAATAAGCAAACCAAAGCACTTTAATGTTCATTCTGAAAATTATATTAGCACAACATTAACTAACAATCAATTTTAGATTAATTTGGTATTAGAGCATAAGGTTTCTAAATGTTATTTTCTTGCTTTTCTTGATATTGTGCAAGAAGGGTTTTAATAGTTGCAATTTTGTGATGCTTACAAGGTTGAAGTTGCAGAGAGGAGAAGGGAAGTTATTGGTTTTTATTCCCGATATTTGGACAAGAATGAAGAGAGCTAAGAAAGAATCATATTCACCCAAATTTCCACTCAAATATGCACTTGAAGCACCTCAAGTTCTATCTCCAACAGTTGATATTGAAGAGTTACAAATTGTACAAGAAGTTGAAGTGATTGAAGAGGTAAACGCATCAGAGGTTGATTTTGAATCCTTAGCCATTATGTAAGGAGTTGGAGAGACTCATGGACGTTCAGAAGAAAAGTATTTCAAGAGAGACTTCAAAGACATTCAAAGAATGGTTAAAATCATGTTTGATGCATTCACTGTAGAAAGAGCAGGAGAAGGTTCTAAGCCTCCATATGGAGAAGGATCTTCAGATGGTAAGAAGGATGAAGAGAAGAGTTCTAAAGGTAATGGAGGAAAGACACCACCATCTCCACCATCCTCATCCTCATCATCTTCATCAGCATCTTTATCTTTCACATCGACCACAAAAACGATCCACACTCATTCAAAAAGTCCCAAAAGGAAAAACTCCATTACTCAAGTTGGACATCAAGTTTGAAATTCCCATGTACAATGGTGAGGTAAATGAAAAGAAGTTATAAAATTGGATCCTCCAATTGGAAGTATAATGTAGAATTCAGAATCTACAAGAGGACGACATAAAGATCCAATTAGCTTCATTAAGGCTAGAAGGAGTAGCACTAGTTTGGTGGGAGGAAAAGATTCAAGAGGAAATGTGAATTCATTATAAGATTTCTATTTCTCGAGTTGTATTTTTTTCTTCCATTAAAATATAGTTTTATCCATTATCCTATAGGAAAAAATCAATAATGGGTTGGAAAAACTTTAGGAAAATCAAAGGCCAAATTGTTCAAGAGTACACTGAGGCATTTAGAAAGAGGGTTTTGTTGTTAGGAGTAGACTTGAATTCACAAGACACACTCTTGAAATCCATTGGGTGTTTACATTTCTACTTGAAACATACTATCCTTATGTTTAACCCAAACAACTTAGATGAAGTATGTGTGCAGGCCACACATATTGAAGCAAAGGGGAAGAACATTTAGGAAGAGGGTAGTAAGAAGAAGCTATTCAAGGGTAAGGGAAAAGGGAAGGGAGGAAAATGGCAGGGAAATAAGAATATAAGCATCAAGAAATAAGGGGAGAAAACTACATGCAAACATTGCTCCAAATAGGGGCATAATGAAGCCCATTGTTGGAAACTACATCCCGAACTAAGGCTAAAGAAACCAAATAACAAAGGGAAACAAAAGATGACGGCCACCACACAACAAGATCTTGTATCCGATTCAAGAGATGAGACCAATATTGTAGCCATGGTTAGCAAAGGAAAGGAAGCCATAACAAGTTCTGGTTCCTCAAATAGTCACGACAACACTCCAAATGAAGACATAAGGATAGAATTGTTGCATGTTAGAGTGATTTCAAATCATATAAATATTGATGCATTGTTTGATAGTGGGTCACAAGAAAACCTGATTTCAAAATGCTTGGTCAAAAATATTAACCTTGAAACTGTACCACATCACAAACCATACCCTTTGGGTTGGATAGTTAAGAATGCCAATTTACAGGTTACAAGGAAATGCATACTTCGATTCTCTATTACTGCAAAATTTGTTGATGAAGTCCAGTTAGATGTGGTTTCACTTCACATTTCCGTGATTATGTTGGGAAGTCCATATTTATATCACAGGAAAGTGGTGTTTTATTGCCATGAGAACAAATATCATTTTTTTGAGGATGGGGTGGAGTATATTGTGATATCTCATTGCAAAAAAATTGAATATTTATCTAGTTAATGCAGGGCAAATGAAGAGGCTAGTTAATGCAAGTAAAAATTTTGTGCTTATCATGATCAAGAAAAAGGATGATGTTGACTATGAATATTTTAAAGGATATGATGGAAAATTAAAATCTGATTTGTTTGATGTGGTAAGTCAGCATGGCGAGATGTTTCAAGAACCAATTGTGTTAACTCCCAAGAGGGGAATTCAACATGAGATTTAGTTACAGTAGGATGCTCCACTTCCAAACATTGGTATGTATCGCATGTCAATTATGGAGAGTTTGGAAATTTACAAGAAAATTCACTAATTTTTTAACAAGGGTATCATACGCCCATCTACTTCGCCATGTGGTTCACCAATTTTTTTGGTACCAAAGAAGGACATGACTTGGCGCATGTGCATAGATTTCCATGCACTGAATTAAATCATGGTAAATAATCGCTACCCACTCCCACGTATTGATGATTTTCTAGATAAGTTAAATTATGAAAGATATTTCACTAAGTTATACTTGCGAAGTGATTATCATCAAGTTAGAATAGCTGAAGAGGACATTTGGAAAGCTTCTTTTAAAACTAGAGAAGGATTGTTTGAGTGGTTAGTTATGCCATTCGGTCTAACAAATGCTCCAGCTACTTTCATGAGAGTCATGATTTATTTACTTAGACCATTTCTATATGAATTCATCATTGTTTACTTAGATGACATAATTATATTCTACAAATCAAGAGAATAACATGTCATGCATGTGAACAAGGTACTTGATGTCTTGAAAAAAGAGAAATTATTTTTAAAGATGTCGAAGTGTGAGTTTGGCAAGACTTCTTTAGTGTATTTGGGACACATTTTTGGAGGAGGTGAGTTGAAGATAGAACCTTCCAAAGTAGACATCATTCTAAATTGGCCCAAGCCCAATACAGTTATGGAGGTAAGAAGCTTTCTTGGGGAAACACATTTATGGAGGAAATTCATTGCTAATTTCTCCTCCATTGCAACTCAGTTACATGCATTGACAAGTGTTAAGAAAGTCTTCCATTGGGGGGATTTGCAACAAAAATCATTCGATTCTTTAAAGAAAAAGATAAGTTCAGCACAGGTATTGGTTCTTCTTGACCTTAGACAGCCATTTGAGATCCAAATAGATGTAAGTGATTATGTTATGGGAGAAGTTCTCATGCAGCATGGTAAGGCTATTTCATTTCATTCTGAAATTTTTAATGGAGTTGTGACTAACCATCCCACCTATGACAAAGAAATATATGCATTGGTAAAAAGTGTAATGAAATGGAAGCACTATTTGATGGGGAAAGAGACCATTATCCATATCGACCATCAATCATTGCAACACTTACAATCACAGTCAAAGTTGCAGCAATCAAGAAATTTCAGATGGATGGGATTCTACAACAATTTCATTTGGTTATTAGGTACAAAAAGGGAATCTACAATATGGTAGTTGATATTATCTCTAGGAGTATTGTAAATTCATCTATTATACTCAACCAAAATTCAATTATGGATGAAATTTACATTGAACAATATGCATATGATAGTAATTTTCAAAATGTGTATGAAATCTTGAGTCAAGGAAATAAAAATGAAGAGCTATATTATCATGTGCATAATAGTTTGTTTTATCACTTGGGAAAGTTATGTATACTACGGGGAGAAAGAAACAATATCATAAGGGAGGCACACACATCATTTATTGTTGGACATTTCGGTGTAGGCAAGATAGTAGCAAATCTCCAAAGGTATTGTTATTCGCCACGTATGATTGATAGTGTATCTCGTTTGATTAGAGGATGTTTTTTATGTGCAATAAGTAAGCCTTGTAATAGGAAACTTGGATTGTAAACTCCACTTCTGGTTCCTTCACATCCTTGGGAGAGTATCTCAATGGATTTTGTAGGTGGTCTTCCTATGTCAGGGAAAGGTCATGATTACTTGTATGTTGTGGTAGATAAGTTAAGAAAAATGCGTATTTTGATGCCATGTAAGAAAAAAGTTATAGCTGAACAAACCACTAATATTTTCTTTCAAAATTTATGGATTTATCTCTGTCTTCCTACTTCTATTGTAAGTGATTGAGATTCCAGGTTTGCTGGGAATTTTGGTCAAAATTATGGGACATGATGGACACAAATTTGAAGAAGAGTACAACATTTCATCCACAAACATATGGTCAGACTGAGGTGGTAAACATGAAATTCATTCATCTTCTTAGAGGTTATTTCAGCAAGCATCCCAAGTTGTGGGATGAACATTTGTATTACATTCAGCATGCATACAATAGGGCAAAGCATTCTTCCACAAACATATCGCCATTTGAGGCATGTTATGGTTACTTTCCAATATTTCCTTTGGACTTCATCATTGAGAAATATGTCTCTATAGATGGTCATACTGGCATAGATAAGGCAAGGAAGTTCATCGAGAAAATTTAGTTGATACATCACACAGTGCAAGAGAAACTTGAAAAGAGTCAAAGCAGCTACAAGCCAAGGCATGAAAAACACCGTGTTGATCATAAATTCCAGGTTGGAGATGAAGTTTGGTTGTATATCGTCAAAGAAAGATTGCAAGGGGAAGGTAAAAATATCAAGCCAATCTGTTATGGTCCATTTAAAATTTTGAAAATATTGGTACTAATGCATTTAAGCTATATTTTCTACCTTATATGCAAATATATTCTATCGTTAATGTTGATAATTTGAGATTTTTTGAGCCTCCTTTGATTGATGATGAAGGAGAGAATGTTTAGCTCCCATCAATAGATTATTTCTCACTAGAATATCTTGATGAACTTCAACAATATCTCATACTTGATAGAAGAATAAAAACTTCAAGAAGAGAAAATGTCGAATACCTTAGAGTGGTACTTAAGGGATAAAATCCTTCAAAGGCCAAATTGATGGAGAGTGAAACGGTGAGGGAGATGTACCCTCACCTGCTGAACAATTGATAGTATATTTTGGGTTCCAAAAGGCTTCTAGTGGGGAGGAATGATCAGAAGCTCAATATTTAGCTAAAAAATTAAAGTGCTCCAAAAAGCTTCAAACTAGAGTGGAAAAATAGAGATCGTCACCAGGATTCCAATGCATCTCATTTCATAAAAATCCAAGTTCATATGAGTAAGTTATGGTATGTTGTACATTTTCCCAAACATGTAAAATTGCGCAGAACAGTGACAAAATGATGGCTTGGAAATCCAGTCAACACCTCAGGAATCTTCAGGGAATATTCTCCAGTTTTTAGCTAGTGACACTCTGACAAGTGCCATCACTAGATTCGCCAATGTTGCTTGGGGAAGTTGAGTTTTTCTCCTACTCCTAAGTTGGAATTATCTATTGTGGATTATTTTTATTATGGTGGATTTTTTTAGGCCAATGGGGAAGGGCCACATGGCACAAACAGAGGCTGCCACATGCCCCCCCCCCGCCCCCCCAATGGCAAGGTGGTTGGCATATTGATTTTTATGCAAGTTCAAATATATGTTTTATTAGAAAGTTCAGAACCATAGCATGGGGGGCGCATATATTATTACAAACCTTATTCTTAAATTTGAACCATACATTCGGTGCAATACATATTATTTGCAACATATTTATAATAAAAAAATTGTAACTTTGGATATGGGTTATGACATGGCATTCAACAAAATTTTTATGGCTGGGTCGGGGTCGAACCCATGATCACCTGCACACAACGTCCATGCCTTACCACTATACCAACCACGTCAGTCCTTACCCCATAAGGACTATGCTTCCATTTGAACTTTACGTCGTAGAGTTTGGGGGTCCGGAGGGGGCCAACCCCCTCCCACATGACCATGTGTTGAAGACCAGGAGCTAACACAGAAATCCAGAGAAGAATTTAAAATGCAATTAAGCCGAGTTTAATTACCATAATCTGTGGTTATCTGGTGCTAATTTGATATTTGCAGATAAGTGTGGGTTAGCGCTACATTCTCTTTAAACCCACTTAACACATGCTTATCTTAACCTTAACTCCATGCTTATCTTAGCAGCGTTTTTGGTGGACCCCCCTAGATTTGGCGGAATCTCCACATTTAGTGGAGTTAACTCGCAAACATCTAGAATTAGTGAAGAAAAACTAGAAAAAATTGGTTTTTCCATAACTTAGCCAATTTTCGACCAAATTTGGCTTAGGAAGAGTCATTCGAGTAGGTTGCAGAGGAAACGGGAGACAATAAACATCGCTTTTTAACAATCAAAGCTAATACAAAGGCCCATGCTATGAAGTTGGACCAAGGAGATGTAGCCCAGGAGGGCTAAACTCCTTCATCAAAAACTTGTGTATTTGGCTCTGTTATTTTTTCTTGCCTTGTTTTATTATGCTCTTGTTCAACATTGAGTTTCCATGCTTTCAAGTTCATGAAATACACTTAATATCATCAAGTTTAATGAATTGTCACTCATAAGAACATGTATAAACCCCTATATGATAAGAAAACCAAAGCACTTTCATGTTAATTTTGAAATTGATATTAGCACAGCATTAATTAACAATCAATTTCAGATCATATATGAAACTAGCCTAGATCCAGCCTAATTTCGTATCTATCAAGAGCTAAGAGGGATCAAATCTTTGAAGGTGCAAACCTTTTCTTTGCATTGAAAAAATATATTTCCATCTTGATATATTTGATGCGTCTAGACTCTTAGATACAAAGTTAAAAATAACATATTTCTCCATATAATAATTAAAAATTAAAAATAATTGATTAATAAAAATAATGTATATTTTTATAAAGTCATAATAAAAATTATTGTAATTATATTTGAAATTATTTTGATTTTTATAAAATATGTATAAATAAATTTTAAGTCTCAATCCATAATTAATCATTATGGAGTTTTCCTTAGTGTGAATTTTTTGACTTTCCAGTGTCGAAATGAAGTAGAAATATTAGAGGTGAAATCTTGATTTGAGTAATTTAAACTGGTTTTTTTATTGTATGTATGGATCAACAAACTAAAAAACCCCTAGGACACTTCAATTACGTAGGGGCTACCCATCAAGCTTGTGATTTCAATAAATTCTTGTCGAATTTAAAAAAAAAAAGATCCGAAAAATCCACAAGAAAAACTTCCAAAAAATCTCACTAAAAACAATTAGAAATAATATTATTATATACTTATTTCTTATATCAAATATATTAGATAAAATATAAGTAAAATAATAATAATACTATAGATTAACTTATTATTATTTTTAATTGATTCTGTTTTCAAAATATTCAAATTATGTTGAACCAGTTTAAAAATAAATAAAAATATTTTAATTCTTATTTAATTTTAATATTCTTAAAAACAAAATCTTATTAGATATAGAAAAAAGTGGTCATAAGTTGTTACATAAATTTAATAGATTATAAACTATTTCATGAATTTATAAACTAAGCATATATATATATATATATATATATATATATATATATATATATATATATATATTATTTATCATTAAAATATTAATAAATTATAATTATTATCTTTTTGTTTTATCATTTAAGTAAATATTAAAAATATAATCGGATTTTACATTCTAATATATATATATATATATATATATATATATATATATATATATATATATAAATAAAACCAGTAACAAAATTATAATTATTATATCATTTTACACTATTAAAATGTAAAAGGATGATATAATGCTAAATTTGTAAAAAGAAAGGTAAGTAGGTAAAGAATTATATGTATACCATTGCTTGAGTATTAAGATCTAATATAAATGTATAGGTGTAAATTTTTAAATATATATAACACTAATTAATTAAAATTATTATATTTTTATCGAGTTGTTTTTAGTCTCATTTTGTATATGTGTAAATTTTTAAATATATATAACACTAATTAATTAAAATTATTATATTTTTATCGAGTTGTTTTTAGTCTCATTTTCTTAATGTTTTTATAGTGCATTTTTCTCGTCTAATTTTTCTAAAATCTTGGAGGAATTCATTGAAAATAGAAGTTTGATGGGTAATCTTGCAAAAATAAGGTGTCCTAGAGGTTTCTTAGGGTGCTGAATCCATATATACAGTAAAAAACGGTTTAAACAATAGAAATCAAGATTCAACCTTAATTTTATCCTCAAATTCCGACACCAAAAGTTCCAAAAAATCACACTAAAAACAACTACTAGTTTCATATTATTTTGAAAGTATCAAAATATAATATGATGGTATACTAATAAATTTTAAAAAAGAAAAGTTGTTAAGAAAAGCATTAATAAATAATAATATGAAAAGTAATGTTGTGCATAGCTTATGAAAAAGGAAAAAGGTATTGTAGTGCATAGATTACGAAAAAGAAAAATGTTGAGAGAATTATATATATATAACAGTGATAAGTGAAATAAAATTTTGAATAAAAAAATAATGTGTTAAATAATTTTTAATAGATAATGTTGAGAGAATTATTTTTAAAAAAATAATGTGTTAAAAAAATAATGTGTTAATTTAATAGATAATAATTTTTAATATTATTACTATACAAATTAAATTTCATTTATTATAATATTAGTTATTTTAAAAATCAAGACTATTTTTTAATAATAAAGAGTTAAAAAAAGATTATTAAATAAAAATTTTAAAAATTTGCATTTTAATTGTTTTTTTTTTAAATAAATATAATATATTTTTAATCAAATTTTTGTATAAATTTTATAATATACAAAATTTTAATAATTACAAAATACAATATGTCTCAGTATAATAATTATAAAATGTCTGAATTTAGACTTTTGTGATCCATATTATAAATGTTGCGAGATATTTCTTTAAAAATCACATAAAAAAAAAATTTAGTCCAAGCGTTTTGAACCATCTAGTTTGGTTCATCTTGAGTACAAGATGAAGAAAAATATCATGGAATTAAATTAAATAGAGGAAGAGAGATGTTTTCTTGTCGTTATAATATAAAAATTAGTTTTGAGTAAAACATGATCATTAATTAATAAACAATTTTTAATTAAAATAAAGTAATAGATGGAAATTCCCTGGATGCAGGTGACTAAAGCCCATGGGAAGTAGGAGTGGTGCCTCTCATGCTGGCCCACCTCGAGGTTGAGCATGCATGAGGGGCATGCATTAAAAGGAGGACAGTATAAGTGGGTGAAGGACAATGGCATTGATTAGTGGAGTGCGGCACTGGAAAACGGAGGTGGAGGAAATGGGACTGTAGGATCCGAAGGGAGGGAGGCACCATCTCTGTCCCAGCTCGCTCGAGTGTGGAGTTATTGGCGTCAAAAGGCGTAGGGAAGAAGGAAAAGCAGAGTGGGGAGCTCAGGACGGGTTTATAATAAGATGAAGAGGACGAGGTGGAATCCTCTTAGCTTGGGGCAGTAGGGTGAATGGGAAGAAAGGGAAGGGATATCAAGAGCGACATAGGTGGTAGTGATAGTGGCCTGTCAACGCTCCATCTCAAAGAAGAGAATGGAGGGTTACCTTACTCAAGCTCTCCGATGGGTGGAGCGTGGATCAGGCACAGGCAGAGGTGAGGTGTCCACAGGCGGAGAAGGGGGTTAGCATAGGTTTCAACTAGATATTGGGGGCAGAAGGCTGGATTTGGAGGAATTTTTCTTTGATAAGAATGATGATCAGAATGCTTCCACCATATCTAAATTCGAGGCAAACTTGGTCAAGTCCCTGTGGCAGGATTATGGGGAGAGGGTCGAGATGTAACTAGTTTGGGTGATAGAGATCATCCTAGGCCGCCCTGTACATGAACGAAGGTGAATCAGCCAAGAAGTGGGAGAGAACCTCCGCAGCATTAGGGAAGGGCTAGACAAAAGTATCAGCAAGCTGTAGGACACCTTGATGATTCTAGGGTAACTGGAAATTCTTCGACCTGACTATGCGACTGCTTCGGATGATACCGGGGACGGAGAGGAGAAGAAAGCCGTAATGCAAGAGTTGAACAGCTTGGGAGGGGAGAATTAGCACCGAGACTGACTAAGTGTTTTTTTCATGAAATGATAAGCTTCTTGTGGCCTTTTAGCCCTATAGTGTACATAGTTCAAAGTTTTAGAAGGTTTAGGTGGTTACAAGTTGAACCTCTCACCCTTCTACCTGTTTTAGGGGTCATTAGACTTGATATTCCTTTAGTTTCCCATGATGGGAAAAGATGTTTTGATAATTTTGGACACATGGTCTAGTTTCCGGCGAGCCGATAGATCTATGGTTGTAAATATTTAACTAGTTAATAGGAGTCTCATACTTGCTAATAAAAAAAAAAATTAATGGATGGAAATTAGTTGTAAATAAATAATTAGATTGATTTTATTAATATTATTATTTTAATCAAAACAAGGATAGTAATAATAATGTCAAACTTAATTATTCTAAACAATAAACTGAAAAATAGTAATATGAAAATGATAAATAAAAATAAAAATAAACAAAAATACTAAGGTAAAATTTAATTATTCTAAACAATACAACTAAAAAACAATAATAAGAAAATGAAAAAAAATAAACAAATAAATAAACAAAATAATAAGCTCAAATTTAACTATTCCAAACAATAAAACGAAAAATAGGAATAAAAAATGGGAAAAATAAAATAAATGAAATATAAATATTTATCAAGGTAATGAATTAACTCAATTTTATTATTTAAATAATAATAATAATAATAATACTAAATAAATACGAAATAAAGGAATACAAGAAATTTTGAGTATTATTATTATTAATATTAATATAAATAAATAATTATTATAAAAACTTAGGAATACAAAGTAAGGATCCAAGACCTATTAATACTCTAACCATCATCTCTATTCAGATTGATAGGTTTCGTTTCAATTTACAAGGTCTCCATAAACTAACGGTGATGAAAATGATCAATCCTTGCAATGACCCTCGCCTCTTCCATTAAAATGTTTTTTATTTCTTTTCCGCATGTTCTTCCAAAGCAAAGGAGCAAGACCTTCCATGTTTGATGTCAGTTGCATGCTCATGAATCCTCTGATTAATTGAACGACCAGTTTCACCAATGTATGGAGTCCCACAGGAGAAAGGGATGACATAAAAATTTTTCCCATCTTTAGGGTTCATAGGGTCCTTCACTAATCTTAGGGAGCTTCAGATAGTTTTTAGGGGCCTAATTTCAAAGGAACCTTATGCTTCTTTAAGATCTTCCTTGGATAAATGGAAGATGCACCCCTCAAAATTTCTTTTAAGATATTTTTTAATCCTAGGGCCTTTTTCAGCCTTAAGGAAGGCTCTAAGACATTGATGCTTACTATAACCATTCTTCTTAAAAAGACTAAGGAGATGGGCTTTTACATCATTGAGGTGCTTTTCTTCAGAAACTCAAAATGCCCCAGTGGCTAATGTGTTGAGAACACCTATCTATTGAGCGAGGAAATGATGTGAATTCAAATGAAGATATTGGTCAGTGTGAGTTTTATTTCAAAAAACCTGGTGATAGAAATAAGCATCATATCTCTTTCAAATAAGAACATTGAGGAAAGGGAGGTTGCCATTGATTTCACATTCCATATTAAACTTTATGGAACTAGATTTATTATTAAGATGATAGAAAAAAGCTGCAAATATTCCCGACAATGAGATGAGATGAGGCAAGTTTCATCCACAAAATGTTTTCAAAGCTTAGGATCGAATAGAGTTGAGGACAAGGCCTTATATTCAAATTCCTTCATAAACAGATTATCCACTACTTGGGAAAGGGGGGAACCCATGGAAACCCTACAATTTTATTCATAAAATTCACCTTCAAAACTGAAGAAAGTAGAAGTAAGACAAATTTCATCCTAATAGGTTGTATATGAATCCATAATGTGCTTGATGACCTCAATGGGCTCAATAATGGGGATATTAGTGTAGAAGGATAACACATTGAAACTCACCAAATTATCACCAAGATCCATCCTTATACCCTTTAAATCATTGACAAATGAAAATGAATCTTTGACAAAGTATTCAGTCCGTCCAACAAGAGGTTTTAGCTTATTAGCTAAAAACTTAGCAAGAAGATAGGTCGGCCCTCCAATGGTGCTCAAAATGGGACATAGAGGAACCCCTTCCTTATGGATCTTTGGAAGACCATAAATATTAGGAATGATAGGGGCTACTTTTAATCAACTTATGTCTAAGGGAGCTAACAATGCTACTATATTTTATGGCTAGAGAAAATATTTTAGAAATATTCTTTAAGGGATTCTTATTAAGTTTTTTATAGCTCCCGTTGACAGAAATATGATGTAACATTTTTCTCTGATAATCTTCCTTATCCCAGATACCGGAAGCTCCCCATCTGTAAGCTTTAAGAAAAACAAAGTCCTTGTTATTATTCAAATATTTGAGAGTCTCAAACTCAGGTTTGCTAAGGTTTTTCTTGGGGGCTTAGCATTTCTCAGGACAACCGCACAGTCGTGTCTAATGATATCCTTAGAAAAATCTAGTAAGTCCCTTATCCTGAATTCAGTGTCAGAGATAGTCTCTTCCACTCAGATTTTTCTGGGATCAAGGGAAAAATTTAGACCTTTCTCTAAAAGACTATAAACAAGAGGATCAAAAGAAAAAAGAGTTTGATTAACAACTCTATTGTTAATAGGGGTGAAAGAAATTACATTTTTATTTTTAATATTCTTGTTAGAAATAATAGAAAAGATATTATTATTATTAAAGAGATGATGATGATGATTATGATGATGATTTTCTTCGGAGAAATTGGTAATAATAATAATAGTAATAATAATAATAATAATCTCTTATTATGGTCAGCCATGGTCCAACGTCGCACTATGGCAAGGATTTTCTCAATATGAAAATCAATCATGGTCAACCATGTTTATTTTAGTATTTTTAATATTTATCTTAGGGTTTATATATCTCAAGCTTATAATATTGGTCTCTTGGATTTAATATTATTCTGATAGGTTCATAATCCCATGCGGTTTTAATATCAATCCCTTGGGTTTATAATATCAATCCCTTGGATTTATTAATTCCTTGCCTTTATAGTAGCAACTGTGGTCAATCATAGCCAATCATGGTCAACCATGTCAAATGTCGCATTATGAGAAAAATTGTCTGAATATGGAAATCAACCATGGCCAACCATGTTTATTTTAGGTTCTATAATATCTATCCCTTGGGTTTATTATTCCCTTTGGGTTTATAATATCAATCCCTTGGGTTTATTAATCTAAGGGTTCATACTCCTAAGGTATAATATTTTTCATAGGGTTTATAATATTAATCTTTGTGTTTAATATAAATCCATTGGGTTTATAATCATGGTTAATCATGGTCCAATGTAACATTGTGACAAAGATTTTCTCAATATGAAAATCAACCATGGTCTAATGTTTCATTTTTACACATGTTATTTCCATCTGAAAATCATTCATGGTCAACCATGGTGTAACATTGCAATGTGACAAAGTCTGTCTCAATATGAAAATCAACCACTGTCAACCATGACTGTTTCAGGGTTTATAATATTTACCTTAGGGTTTATGTACCTTGAGTTTAAATATTATTTCCTTAGGGTTTTAGGGTTTATAATATTTACCTTAGGGTTTATGTACCTTGATGTCTTGGGTTTAATATTATTTTTTTAGGTTTATAATCCCTTTGGTTTTTAGTATAAATCCTTTGGGTTTATTATTTTCTTGTATTTATAATATCAATGCCTTGGGCAATCTAAGGGTTTATATATGTAGAGTATACTCTTATTGATATGATTTTAATTATTAACAATATTTAATTATTATTATATATTTAGCAATATTATTAATAAATAATTAACAATATTATTATTAAATAATTAATTATTTAATTAATATATTAAATAATAATAAATAACAAAATAATTAATTAATTATTATTAACATTTTCTAATTAATAATGTTATTAATTGTAATTAACAATAAAAATAATATTATTAATTAATTAATTAAGAATTGTAGTAATATTTAATAATAATAATAATCATAATAAAGAACTATGGAGTTGTCTAACAAGATGGAGTAATCGCTGGAATGGCCAAAATTGGCCGGAATTCGGGCCCAAAAAAATAAATGAATCTTATAGTAACAGTGTTCGAATCATGAATTTTGATGGTGAAAATGGATTCAGCACCATCAAAAACCTTTAGGGAACCCAAAATATTAAAGTTTGATAGTTATAATGTTGAACCCAAAATCCCTGCAAGATTTTCTTAAAATCTTATGAAAATTTCCGTGATTTTCAAGGGAAAAAGCAATCTAGTTAGACTACAACAAAAACTATACCAACCATGGTAAGTGTTGTAAATTAATCGAAGTTAAAAAAAATTGTCTTTTTCCTTTTTCAAAAAATTGAAAGTAAAATAATTTGAACACCACAATTATTAAATTTAATTAACGTAAATGTTGTAAACTAATCAAACTTAGAAAGAAATGTCTTTTTCCATTTCAAAAAATTTGAAAGTAAAAAATAGTTTAAACACCATAATTGTTAAATTTAATTAACCATAAAATAATATTATTAACCATCAAAATAATATTATTAAGTAATAATAGTAGTAATATTTATTAATAATAATAATCATAATAAAGAACTATACCAACCATTGTGATTGTTGTAAACTAATCAAACTCAGAAAGAATTTACTTTTTATTTTTTCAAAAAAAAAATTGAAAGTAAAAAATAGTTTGAACACCATAAAAATCCCAAATACTTCCCCCAAAAAAACACATTAATAACACATTAAATGGTAGACCAAGTTATTCATCATTAACAATTTCATTTTTTATTTTTGGAGTTTCATGGATCCCAGGGTTTTCCAGAGCTGTGCCACTGCAACGCAGTCAACATCAATCTTATTAAATGCGTATAAGCGATATCCAGACTCGAGAGTAAGAAAATATCCAACAATAATATTACTATCAGTCACCAAAATTTGATGGCTGCGTAATGAACAATTTTTTTTTTCGAAGTTCATGGATCTTGCGGTTTTTCAACATCCACGCCTTTGAATTTAAGAATGCCACTACAATGCAGCCAGCATCCATCAAATCTAGATCATTAACGCTCTATAGCTCTGTTGAATGATAATATACAAAATACAACAACCCATGTTGAAGGCTCTGGCGAAAATTTTATTGAAAAATACTGGGATGCTCCTGCTATTACTAGGCACTAGCTTCTTACATGTTAGCCATTAAATTTAATCAAATACAAAATCTAAGCCAGTACAGTAATTCCACAAATAAATATCGGTTGCACCTCCTATCTCATTCACGCATCATATATTTGAATGTGCATCAAATTATCTGGCAACAATACCAAACGCTCTGACTGAAATTTTAAAACTTCTCTATGAACATAAGTTTATTAAAAAAGGTACGGATATCCTGGTGATGCTCCTTCAATTCAAGAATGCCACCGAAACACAATGTACATCAATCTCATTAACTCACCCACCACCGTGTTCAGAAGATCAAACGTTCAGATAAAAGTGTTGAAAATATTCATTTCCATGTTCGTCTGCGTTCACATGATCAGAGCGTTCAGGCGTTCATATGAAAGTTTTGAAAAGTTATCAGGCGTTCAGATCAAAGTTTTGAAAAGTTTTTTTCTGAGTCAGCAGGTCGTCTCAATCCCCACCAGAGCAGCAGGAACTGGTGTTAGGGAAGCAACCAGACTTACCCGACGACTGCAGATGATTGAAATCCTAAGAACAGTAGTGTAGATTCTTCTTACGATGAGCATATTGCATCGATTGCTGTGGAGTGTTTGCAGGTGAGGCACATGGATTGGGAAAGTAGATGGTGACTGTCAAGCAGCACACCAACACGCAATTTCTGCACATGACGCTGACAATAAGAACATGGCCCTGACACGGGAAGACTACTGCGGCAGGTTCTATACTCTTTGTCTCTTGACACAAACCACACAAGTCTACATCATTCCAAACCATTTTGCCGAAAGGAACAACCTTTTGCCAATGATCCATTCGAGGTATAATAGGTGCTCTTAAGCAATATAACGTAAGTGAAATTTTCATAAATGTATGAAAACCTTGTATTGGGCTTCCCTTATGCCATGATCACCATGAGAAATCATATTTAGATACTCCTCTACAAAGAGCTTGTGTAAATAGCTCATTCCGTTCTCGAAAATCAGTTGGCGTTTTTTATTCATTTTAGTATCCTCGTAAATTGGCTATGGTTGATGTTCCTTAGTTACAGGTATCTTGCTTATGGGAACATATCTTTCTTATAAATTTCAAATCTCTATAGGTTTTACAAAGTGAAACAATAGATAAGGAATATTCAATAAATCCATTTCCAAGCCTTGTATCATTAAAAAAAAAAATTATATATCCAAGTTTAAATATTTTGTTGTTATAAACATATCAATGCTGAAAATTGACTTTAAAAAAAGCAACTAAACCATACAAATAACCTTACACAATTGACTTTAACCTTGACACTAATTCAATAACCATAGAGATACCATGGTAGAACAAACTCTCCACAAACAATGATTTCACTAGAAATAACATTATTAATTCACACAACAAACTTTTGAGGTGGAAATCAATTTGGACAATGTTAGATTTTCATTAACATTATCCAAATTCATCCTCTTATTTGAATGATGAAATAATCTCAAAATTTTAAAAAGATTATCTAAATCTAATACTATGACACATAAATTGGATCAAAGGTGATTGGATCTCTCAAATATTTTCTAAAATAGTTATTTCATATTATTGTATTTAGGTATTAATAGTTAGTTAAGTTCAACTTGATTGTAATGCGTCTTTAAGAAAAAGTTTATTTCTTTAATATGCATTAGTATGAATTTCTAGTTGTATTCATGATATGTTCATAGAGTTCATGTTCTCCTCCATAATATTGATACATTGCATAACACTCTATGGGTCCATGATTTTATTTAAAGAACATGAATGATCATTCAATCCATTGTGAGCAACTCTCTTGTTTAAAAAAATTCTTTTTGCATTGATAAATTGCCTTAATTAGCCATGTTTGCTAGGTTGTGGACAACCACGTTTTCTTGAACATGGTATAATCAAAGCCCCTTTGAGCTGTTGCTCTTATTTTTATTAAATTTAATGCATTTTTGTTCTTCCACTTTTGTACATTTTTAGGATGAATGAATACATTGAGAGCACAACTTTTAGTTAGAAACACTTTTCACTTCACTCGAATGTCTTCCTATTTCCCAATGATACAATCATTTCCATCAAATACAGAAGTATACAATGTGAATATTGTTATAAACCAAGCCACTACAAAGAGGTGCGTGAATTAGTAGTGCGACCAAATCACACAATTATTTCCAAATTAAACTTTTTAATCTATTTGACAACCATTCACGTAAGAAGCATCATAAATCAATCATGTTTTTTACTAGTCACTACTGGAAGGAGATAGAACCTGTGGAATGAAATCTACAATGTGTTACCCATGTTGATCGATATCAACAATAATTTCTTGCTTCAAACATAATTTCGCTTACTATTATACCTCAATGACTTCCTTGCATAGATAAACTAATTTTCCACTACCTTAAACACCTTGATGCTTACATACCTCAACCACCCCAAATCCCCAATATCACCATTAAAACATGTTCAATGCCTTTAGTATTGACCTATGATTCATCACTAAATCCCCTTTTAGATTCACCTAATATTCAATGCATTCACACCTTAATGCATCTCTAAGATCACCTTATTTGTTGATACAATTTTTCTTACAAACGAATTGGGCTTATATTTCTAGTTTTTAACTTTAGTTATCTTCAATTCATAACTTACACTTAACTAAGGTTTGATATTGATTTCTTATTGTATTTATACTTCTGGTATGCCCTTATAATGTGTAGTAATGGTATTCATTCTCTCCTCTGTTATCTTAATCTCAATCTCTAAGTTATTATGCTAATTTAAATCATTTTGGAATTCTATAGGATTTAACAGTGACTTTAGTTGCAGTTCCAAATCTAGTGAACTGCCAGATTTGGCCAAAACTACCAAATACACCACCAAGTCTATCAATATCATCAAACAGTTACCAACTCATTGATGTCGCATTCACCAATTTTATCATAATTTTGGTTTTGGGTGCCAAAACACCAAATATGGCACAATATGCTAAAAATGTTGTTGACTTATTCAAGCATTTGAAATTGTGCCCAAAGGCGCTTTGTTTAAGCTCGAAGGCCTAACATTACAACACATAAAATATTCATATATAACCTCATGTTGGCCCCTTTTCACTATGGCCCAAAGGGATTGACTTAGGTGCATAAAAAAATTTCACCCTCAATCACTTATCACTCATAAAATTGGGTCCAAAAAAAGAGCTTTAGCCCCTGCCCTTATTTCCTTGGAAATAAAACTTGGTGTTGTGGGGAATAACATCAGGCTCAATAATCTAGGATTACGTGTCTAGTGGGGTCCACCACACTTCTAATGCACAATTCTTGATTTCTCCATGTTGTCCACTTCTACCACTTTTACATGCTAACTCGTCCGGGCGCCCTGTTACCATGGGGACAAAACTTGAGCTCCTTCAAATATCATCAGGGTTAAACAATCAAGGTGATGTGTCCATGTGTGTAACACCTTCTTCCCACATCTACCCAAGCAATCGACCAATCAAGGTAAATATGCAATGAGAGGCTACTATAATGAGATTAAACCTCTTAGGTGACCTTAAGGAAGTGGAAACGATATAAAAATAACACACAAACCTTGTACAACAACAAAAACACCCCCAAGTAGTAACCCAACCATTCATGCCTCCTACCCCTCGGTCACACTAACCTTTTGAACTCTTTGATCCATAGACGCAGGCACAAGCTTGCATGTCAGTGTCCAGGAGGCTAAGCTTGCATGTCGGTGTCCAGGAGGCTATAGATGCAGTTATACCACACCATGCCATCCTCCAGGGCCCCAATTCCTCTGTTATGCGCCAGTGTCCCTAGGAATTGAGCCACATTTTCAGGCCCATAACATAGTGTTATGCCCAGAACTTCATGAAAAGTACAAAGATGATAAATAACAACATGAAAATGATACTAAAGCAATCACATAAATAAGAACTCATATGGACCCCTCTTATCCAACATAGGAATTTTTTCAAACATGTCACAAACATTGAAACTACATGTGTAAACAACAAATATGAGCATAGGGGTCTCATACTTATCTAATAATCGGTAAGAGGGATTTCTCCCTTACATAATTAGCTGGAATAAAATCAATTTTACCATATATATAGTGTACATTCATTTACAAGTAAAAACATAAGTAGAGACATAACTCATTACTGTTAAAATACATGCTCATAACCAACATAATAACAACATAAATGTAGTGGTTACAACAAAAATAGAATCCACATAATAACCAATACAATTATACATCAAATACCAAAGAAATGAGATTCTCATTAATGAATGTAAAAACCAACCGGAGATGGGACTTCCACGCTCCACCCGACCCTATATTGGCTGAGCCAAATCTCTCTTCATCCAATCACCCTCGTGCCATATTCCAATCATGAATGTGGGTGTAATAACCAAAAAAAAGAACCAAACAAGCATGAATTCTACCAGAGTTCTATGCCTACATTGTGAGGAATTTTCCTAATCCTAGTCTCTCAGGCTTTACCAGGATCCATAGTCTGAATCAAGGATCACTAGGCCGTAAATTGAGACATACTCTCTAGGCTTTACCGTAGATCCCATCCTGGAACTACTCGACCAAAATGGAGAGCACCCACCTCTCAGTATTTACTGCAATCCATTCTGGATCACTAGGCCATAAACCAAGGAAAACCACCTCTACGATTTACCGTATATCCCACCATTCACACACAACGATTCCTAGGCCCACTAAGGAAACAAAATATTCGGCTTTATCACAACCCACATTCTGGTGTAAGTGTTAAAATGCCATGTGTTATATCAATTTTTAGATCCACCTCACTAGGCTTCGGATCCAATCCAGAAATCCAGCTCAACTAAAGTATGAGGATCCACCTCATCAAGGCTATCCAAAAATGGAAAGGTTAGGCTAAAAACATTGTCACACCTGGAAAAACCCATGCCATGATGACTGAAAATAACCACATGCAATACCATGCATGCCAAACATAGCAAGGAAATCACACATGCAAATAATACTGTTATATTTTCTTGATCATGTTCTTCCTTGCTTTCTCCTTACTTCTTATTGCTTTATTTTCCTTTCTTTCTCAAATGCCAAAGTGCTCCACGAAAAATCTAAGTGTCTGAGAGTGAGAGCGAGTGAGAGAATAGAATGAGATCCATAAGTGTGAGAAAAAAGCTTTCCAACCGATCCTCAAAATCCTTTTTATTAATGACGTGTCTAGTTTCTTCATTTTCCATTTCTTTCCTTGAATTTCCTCCTCACATGAAACTTGTGACTATAACACCCTCTTCCTACATCTACCCAACTAACTATTCAATCGGGGCACACATGTGATGAGAGGCTACTAATACAAGATTCAAACTCCTAGGTGACCTTAAGGAAGTGGAACCAACGAAAACACAGAAAACAGACCTTGTACATCATCAATGACACCCCCAAGATCTAACCCAACCTTTAAGGCCTCTTACCCCTGGATCACACTGACCTTTTTTCCTCTTTGAGCAATAGCCATAGTCTTTGTCAATTTCCCTCAACCATAATAAACCATGTGAACACCCACACTAGGATTTTTTTTGCCAATGTTCATCTTGGAATAAGTGTCCCATCAATCATGGTTATTATTTTAGCTTTATTACATGGAATTCTCACCACGACTATTACAAAACCCTCCCCCTTGGGGGACATATTCCTCGGTGTTCAATCACACATATACCTTAGCAACACCGCTGAAAATCAAACATACTTCCCATGGAGCTTTATAACATAGTTGGATGAAATATTTACAATGATTGCCTTGCTGAAAAGAAAACCAACATGACATCATAACAACATGACATCATAACAACATGATAATTATAATGACATGACACCATACTTCTTATTGGAGCTTTATAACATAACTCATGGCGATATTTACATCGATATACATATGTAAATATACCCGAGCATCACATCAAAACATATATTAAAACATCATCAAAACATATGCCAAACAAATACCACATCACACCAAAACTTCTTTGCCTCAACTAGAAAATAAGGAAGGATACACAACTCACATTTGATATGCCATATTCGATGTAGCTTCATCACTCCCAAAGGTCTTCGATTTCACTTTAACTTTCTCGATTGCTCGATTATGGAGTATGAGCGTCGACAAAATGGTCTTCGGTTCTAGCTAGAACTCTCCTTCGAGCTCCACCTATAATATAGATTAGTCAATCACATGATCAAAATATTTAACATATTTATTAAGCAATGATATATGAAAAAAAACATGGAATTTCACTATGGAAGGAAGTGAAAGTCAATAGCCCACTGGTATGATCCTCTCAATGATCCTAAAGGGTCCACAAAACCTTGATGTCGGCTTGGCAGATGATCCAATCTGCAAGGAGCTCTTATTGGGCTTGATACGCAAGTACACTTGATCCCCAACCTTAAACTCCTTGAACAACATGTTCCTATCTACATAAATCTTTTACCTATCCTACGTTTCTTTCAAGTTATCCTTGATCACCTGCATTTCTTTTTCCATTTCTCCCAACATATATGGTCCAATCAATACCCTGTTAACTGGATCACTCCAACTGAGAGGATTTTTTCAACTCCGCGCATAAAATGCCTCAAATGGACTCATCCTTAATGACTTCTAATACTCGTTGTTGTAGAAGAACTCTCCCAATGGAAGATACTCTTCCCACTTGCACTATTGTTGCATCATAAAAATCCTAAACATATCCTCCAATATCCTGTTGACCCTCTCAGTATGTCCAACTGCCTAAAGTGATAGTCTATTTTAAAGGCCAAATCGATGTCGAAACTTGAAAATAACTCCTTCAAAAACTGGGAAGTTAACTTTGAATCTCTATCTGATACAATATTATTTGGAACACCATGCAATCTGACTATGTCTTTGATGAAAACCTATGCTACATCAGTACCTCGGTATGTAGTCTTCACTGGAATGAAATGTGCAACCTTTTTCAACATGTCCACAACAACAATGATGGAATCATGGTTTCTAGCTATCTTGGGAAAACCTGTGAGGAAATAAATGAATATTTCCTCCCATTTCCACTCTGGAATCACAATCGGCTATCGCAGTCCACCTATATGCTTATACTCTTCCTTAACCATCTGACAATCCAACCATATGGCTACAAAATTTTCCGCATCCCTTTTTAGATTTTTCCAATAATAGAATCTATTTACTGCATTCAATGTCTTCTGATATCCTGGGTGACCCGAATGTGGTTTCACATGAAACTATCTCAAGATCACCTTCTTGAGCTCATTATTGTATGGTACATATATCCTATCTCTAAATATAACCAATCTATCAATTGTGAGACGGTAGTCCAAATATTGTGCACATGTATCTATACCACCTGTACCTATACCTATACCAACACATGTAGTTTTACATGTACCAACACCTATACCTGTATCTGTACCAACACATGTACATGTGTGTGTAATCTACTGCAAGCTATGCACATCCTCCATATACCTATGATCCAATTGACCTGCATGCAAGACCCTATCCTGTAAGTCTATCCCATAGGAGCTCATAGGTGCTATGTGATTTACCTATACACGACTTCTAAGAGCATTTGCGACCCTGTTATCCTTTCCCTTGATGTACTTGATCTCAAATTCAAACTCACTGATTGTCGACAACCATATAGCATGTCTAGAGTTCATATTTGATTGGTTCAAAAAACAACTCAACCTAATGGGATCACTCATCAATACAAAGATCCTTCTAAGAATATAGTGCCTCCACATATTCAGTTCATGTATGATCATTAATAGCTCAAGATCATGTGTCAGGTAGTTATTCTCATGCTCATATAGCTTATGTGACTCAAAGCATGCCACTTTTCAATCCTACATAAGGAATCCACGAAGTTCTCTCCTGAAATCATTTGTAAACACTACAAACTCCTTGTTCGAATATGCAATATTTAATACTAGAGAATGTGTCAACAACTACTTAAGTTGCTAAAAAAAAGCCTCACACTCCTCTCTCCAATCAAACTTCTTACCTTTCCTTTGTAATGATGTAAACGATAAGTAATATGTGATAATTTCCTGATGAACCTCCTGTAATAACCTTCCAATCCCATGAAGGATCTCACTTCATATAAATTTTTAGGAGCTACCCACTCCATGATGGCTCTTATATTTTTTGGATCTACTACAATTCCCTGCTTAGATAACACATGTCTCGAGTAGTGTACCTCAGTCTAGAAGAAACTACATTTGCTGAGCTTAGCATGTACAACTAATTCTCTCTCAACAACCTCAATACTGCTTCCAAATTCTCAACATGAGCTTCTTCATCTTTATAATGCACAAATATGTCGTCAATAAACAAAATCACAAATGTGTCCAAATAAGGATGCAACAAACTGTTAATCAAACACATAAATGTGGTTGGGGAATTAGTAAAATCGAATGGAACTACAACAAACTCATAATTCCTGTACCTGGTCCTAAATGTGGTCCTGTAGATGTCCTTCTCTTTGATGTGTACCTGAAGATAAGCTGATATCAAGTCGATCTTAGAGAACACTGCTGCTCCCTTCAGTTGATAGAGAAAATCATCAATCCTCGGTAATGGGTACCTAATCTTGATGGTCACTTTATTCAGCTACTTGTAATTAATGAAAAATATGAGAGTGGGATCTTTCTTCTTCACGAAAAATTGGTGCACCCCATGACGATACACTTGGCATAATGTACCCTTTATCAAGCATTCCTTTCAGCTGCAACTTTAATTTTACCAAATCAGGAGTGCTCATCTTGTAAGGTGCCTTTGATGTTGGAGTTTCCCCTAGTATCAAATCAATAGAAAAGTATACTTCCCTATGCGGTGGAAACTCTGAAATATATATTATAAACACATCCTGAAACTGTTGTAGAATTGGATACATGTTCAACACATCTACATCCTCGACTTCCTTAAAATTTTCACTAGAGATATAAACTACAAATATTACACACCCTTTCCTATGACTATGCTTGGCCTTCATGGTTGTCACCATCCTGACTAATGTCGTTTTCTTCTTTCCCTGTAGGACTTTTGGTTCCCCATTTTCATCCAAGCACTCAATTGTTTTTTCATAGAAGTATACCTTGGTCCTGTGAATATATAACCAATCCATACCCAATATCGTAATATATGATACCAAAGGAAATATATCATGGAAATTTCTTTTAATTTTATCAAGTGACACTCTTTCTTCAAGTGCCCACTCTTCATAGTAAGTATTCAAAAAAAAATTACCCACTCATATAAAAATGTTCAACCTCTTTGAGTCATCTTTAGCATTAAAATATATTCATTCATAAGTCTATTAATTAGTATAATTTCTAACGGTATTTCATAATTTCTTTAGGGATAACCTCTAGGAGTCTCTCTGGGCTCTATGAAGAAATGCACTCTTTCTTCTACTAACATCAATTGAATTCATCTTATGTATTTCTTAAGAAAATTATTTATTTTTCGCTACCACCACTCAAGAATATCCTCCACAATCTACATATATGTATGCATGCTTGCTTAAAATTGAGTTCAAAAACTAGGGCAAGCGAATCAATGTTGTAATTTGGGGACTTTTAAGCAATTACTAGTACGATACCAATCATGGAGAAATATATATTACTATATAAATTGACACAAATAGACACACAAACATATAATTTTATCAAATGTGTAAACACAAGAGAAAAACACTTCTGATTAATATGCAATTGTTATATGTTAATTATTTAGTGTTTAGGAATGGTTATTGAGAGTTTCTCTTGAGATTAAGGCTTGTAATAGAACACTTCAGGTCTAAAGAATTATGATAGTGAAGGGAATGAGAAGTAATATGATAAGAGCAAACCCTTACTATGTTGCAGTCATTCAGAATAGGAATGGAAAGTTAGGGAACCAAGGAAGTAGTGATTTGGCTTCAAACTCTAGTGAGGGTTTCCAAAACACCTGCAACCGTAAATATTAGGCCAGAAACCATGGAAAACCATTGTATATACCTGCAGTAAAAAAAAATTCAATCAAAATTAAATTGTAATGATGGATAAGCCCTTCAATTGCATGTGGCTGGGCCTAGTATACCTATTTGACCTTGTAGTCGGGGAAGAGAGAGGCTAAAATCCTTACAACCAGGGCTAAGAGGATCTATATGATGCAAAATGGAGCACAAACTCCTAAGAACCCTTCTTCAATAAAATCTAGGTTTTCCAAATGAAATATTAGCTAACAAAACACAAAATTTGCAAGCCCTAATAGATCAAAATATTATAATTCCAATATAATGATGAAAAAATTCTCAAATCCTTGGAAAATTTGATTTTAAGCCTGTAATATGGGTTAGGCCACACAATAAGCAAATGGGAGAGAGTTATATTACTTCCAATCCCTGCAGCTAGGCCTAGTAGTCCTCTTTAGGGCTGCAACTCCCTTTTTAAGGCTGGCTTAGGGTTCTAAGAGCCACTTTGGGCCTGCATTTGTGTCATAAAAGCCTTTTTTTTCCTGCGGCTAGGGTTTACTAACCTTTAGGGTCTGTGAGACTAATAATTAACTTGCCTTATTAATGTGTGACGCCACTTATAATATACGTCCGTGATCTCCACCTCTATGTTATATTAATGATATATTTATATATGACATTAACTTACATGGTAATTGTAACTATGTAACTACCTTTGTTGGTGAATTTGATTGTGTGGTCAAATAAATTATGTTCCAAATTAGAGACTTGAATAATATCGACTATAAGGTCTAATAAAAAAATATTATTAGCTATTCCAACACACTACCAATAAATAACCACCAATTAAAAATCCAAGGGAAAGTAGTGTGACTAAAATCCAAAGTTAATTGCGTACAAACCTAAGAAAGACTATATCCCACTAACAAGAGATCAAAATTATGATAAATTAATATTTATAATGAGTCAAAATATGAGTTTTGATTAGAGGAGAAGCCATGGGTTAAAGAGCTTGAAGGTGTTTTAAATTTTTTAAGCTTATTGTTTAATGAAAAGAATCTTATTTCTACAATTTATATCATTTTCAATTTCCAAATGAATGTGTGCCTTTATATATTATAATGTGATTTATTGTGCTAATGATAATTTTGGTGGATAATATTCTTTGGGATGATTTTGGTCATTTTTTCCAAATTATAGGTGATAGGAGCCAAAGGATTGCATTTTTGAAGTAGCCACCAGTCAAGGAGAAGCTAGGATCAACCTCTAGAAGTAAGGTGTGTCCCTCTTCTTCCTCCTCTTTATTTCATGATTTTTTACACTTAGGTAAATAGGGGATTTTAAAATGTCTAACATTTTTTTATAATAAGTTAATAGAATGCTTAGTAACATAGAGTAAATTCATATAAACACCAAGAGTCATCTTAAAACTTGTATAGGGAAAAGGTCATTGCTAATGCTTCATGTTACATTGTAGAATAATTTATTTCAGATTTTTTTAGTTTCCTACGAGGACACACATTAGGGTGGTTGACCGTCTCTGATTGGGTTGAGCTAATATAGTTATAACCACAAAATTTTTGGCATCAACATGGAATCTTGCTATTTTAGCTATTTTAGGCATCAACATGGAATGACTGGGTTGAGCTATTTTAGTTATAATCATGGAATCTTGCTATTAGAGATTCTACTGATTTTATATTAGGTAGTTTGAATGATATATTTATTTCATCATCTAGATGAATTTGACATATTTTCATAATTATTTGTTAATGAGAAAGGTTATCTCAGAGTAATGGTGAATATAGTTTATAAGTATCCATTATGTTATCACACAAAAACTAACCACCTAGCCGAAATCATTATCCAATATATCCCTCTTATCTCCACCTTTATGTTATATAAATGACCTATATATATGTATCATTCGGTTATAAGGTAGTTATAACTTCCTAACCACCTTTGTCTATGGGTCCAAATATGTGGTAGACCAACTTAATTTTTTTTTTAGATAGTTGACTAATATTGACCATTAGGCCTAATCAACAAAGTTTATTTTCCCTTCCAAAACAATGCAAATAAATAACCACCAACTAAAATTTTTAGGACAAGTAGTGTGACTAAAATCCAAAGTTAATCAGGTATGAAACCAAGCAACACTATATCTCAATACCATAAAAGTAGACAAATACAACTCGAGGGAAAGTTGAGTTCCTAGGTTGAAAATTTCCCAAGGCTGCAAGGTGTCTAATAACTATAGGAATGATTGAGATGAGAGAAGCATAAAACGATAGAAAAGTCTGGAATATGTCTATAGCTCAAACATTCAAACTTGGATTATAGTTATGGTTAGATTTGCATCATTGTGAATATTTGGAGTTGTGAAGAAAACTCTTGGAAACATCTTCTCATTAAATACCATGCAACCAACCAAGTGAAACTGAATGAAATTTTCCTCCTGTAATTTTTTTGGCGTGCGGACAAAATGTGGAAGAAGTGTTTTCTTTTGGTCCATACCATCAATTATCAATCCCAGATATTTATTTGGATAATCATAACACTTCTTTCGATGTTTATACAATTTTTGTCTTTCACTTGTTTGCTGATTGCGATGGTCTTGAAGTTCTTTGGCAACGGAATCTGTACATAAAATAAAAGAAACATATGAATAAATATATTTTCATAGTTGATAAGTATCAAATTTTAAAAAACAATGTTTTGAACACATACCTCTTTCCACCCCTTGACATTTATCTCTTTTTGCTTTAAGAGAAGCACATGTGCTACAAATCCCCATCCTTGTCTTCTTAGGAATACGAACATTGTTGAATTCAGTTTTCCATATCCTTGTAAAATAAGAATATGTAATAAAATTACCAATTCCTTCAACAACTTCTGCATAATATTTGTATAACATGAATATTTCTCGTCTCGAGAAATTATCTGGAATATGTATTATGTCTTTATTTGGCATACACTCTCCATGATTTGAAAAGAATTCTTTCATCCATGTCTTAGCAGTATTTGCAAACGGCCCCACCTCCCGTTTATGACGTGATTCTGAATAATATGTGGGATCATTTTCCAATCTATCTTGAATTCTTGACAAACGACAATTACCAATTGAATACAACATTTTGAACGCATTTCTGCAAAGCAATACATTCCCAATATGATAATCATAACCTGCTAGTGTAGATTGCATGCAACCCACTAAATATGAATTTTGCATGCTTTTATTCATTGACATATATGTTTTCCTTTTCTGCAAAGCAAATTTGAAATCCATATTTTTCAATCAATCCCTTTGACAACATGCACTTGAAATCAAATGAATGACAGAACTTTTTGTCGTGAGATATTTTGTCCTCGCCCTTGTATAACTGGAATGCCTTGGATTGATATGAAAAGGTCTACTCCTACTCCTAGTTGCAATATTTGCTTGCAACGGATTCATCATTCCATCATCCTTTGTAAAAGTAGTTTCATCACCATTAGGAGGAATATTATCCCCACTATCATCATCCTCAACATAGTTAAGAAATTCATCAACATCATTGCATGGAAAAATTTCTTTACCATCATCAGTTGAAGAAAACATTTCACAAGAATCATCGGCACTTTTGTAACCCTGACTCAAAAGAAATTCTTCACCATCTTGACCCATGCTTTCAAATTCTTCCTTGGGAGGATTCAATTCTTCATCACCATGAGTGTCTTTGAAATGGTCACTTGGAGAAAATGCAATATTCAGATCTGTGTCTTTAAAATTATCATTTGCAAGAAACTCTTCATCTTCCCCTTCCTCAGTGGCGCTCTCATAATCCTTGGGATTAGGCATAAGTGGAAGCTTTGAATTTGTATTCACTAGAATTTCTTCACCTTGCCCTTCCCCTTCCTCACTAAAGCTCTCATAGTCCTTAGGATTGGGAATAAGTGAATGCCTTGAATCTATATTTATTGGAAATTCTTCATCCCCCCCTTCATCAGTGGTGCTGGCATAATCCTTAGGATTAGGACGAAGTGGATTTTTTGACGCTACAAATTCTTCATTCCCCTCTTCCTCGGTGGTGCTGACATAATCCTTAGGATTAGGACGAAGTGCATATTTTGACTTTGCAAATTCTTCATTCCCCTCTTCATCTGTGGTGCTGACATAATCCTTAGGATTAAGACGAAATGGAAATTCTGACTCTGGAATTTTTTCGTCTCCCTCTTCATCAGTGGTGCTTTCATAATCCTTAGGATTAGGACGGAGTGGAAATTTTGACGCTGTAAATTTTTCATTTCCCTCTTCATCAGTGGTGTTGGCATAATCCTTAGGATTGGGACGAAGTGGATGTTTTGACTCTGAAACATTATCATTCCCCTCTTCATCAGTGGTGCTCGCATAATCCTTACGATTAGGACGAATTTGATATTTTGACTCTAGAAATTTTACATCCCCCTTTTCATCAGTGTTGCTGGCATACTCCTCGGGATTACGACAGAGTGGATATTTTGAATCTACAGATTCTTCATTCCCCTCTTCATTTGTTGTTCTCATATAATCCTTAGGATTAAGCTGAAGTGGATATTCTTCATCTCCCTCTTCATCAATGGTGTCCTCATAATCCTTGGGATTAGGACGAAGTGAAACTTTTAACTCTGCAATTTCTTCATCATGCCCTTCATCATTGTTGCTTTCATAATCCTTAGGATTAAGAGTAAGTGGTATAACTGGCGCTCGATTTTTTGACTCTCTATTCATGGTGAATGAACTCTCGTTATATTCATCACTCTGAATAGAGTTGTTGCGTGACGAAGATGTTGATGTTCTAGAAAGAAAAACTTCGTTATCAGAAGAAACCATGTCTTCCAACAAGAATAGGTTGAATGATACAAATTCCTCTCCCACTTACAATATATAGCTTAAAGACTGAAAATTTCCCTCCAAAGTTTCCCTCCAAAAAACTTCGCGAAAAAATTTCCCTCCAAAAATTCCCTCCAAAAAATTTCACGAAAAACTTTAACTATTTTAACTATAATGACTACATGTAAATATTTTAAATTTTTTATTTTAAACTTACATTATATTCATCTAAAATATATTTCAATTTTTTTTTTTAAATATTCCTTTCATGCATGTCTTCGAAACTAAAATAATTTTCTTATTTGAATAGTTTAAGATTGACTACATGTAAATATTTACAAAAATAACATGATGTAAATATTAACTATTTAAACTATAATTAACTACATGTACATATTTTAGATTTTAAATTTTAATCGCATGATTTTAAACATTGATTACATATAAATATTAACTATGATAACTAAATACAAATATTAACTATTTTATCTATAATATTAAATATAATTAACTACATGTAAGTATTTCATATTTTAATATTTAATCTGAGATTATATTTGAATTATTCAACATTCAATACATGTAAATATTAAATAAAATATTAATTATGATAACTGCATGCAAATAATAAGTAGTTTAATTATAGTATGAACTATAATAAATTAAATGTAACATTCAGTACATGTAAATATTAATTATGATAACCACATGCAAATAATAAGTATTTTAACTATAATAAATTAAATGTAAATATTTTAAATTTGAAATTTTAATCCCACATTCATTAAACAGTAAATCAATCAGACAATATACGATATTTAAAAGGAATGATTGTTTTTATTCATCACATCACATCAAGTTTTCTGGTATTTGTTAGAGCAAATTTATGGAGGTGTTGCGTTGGCATTGGTAACTTCGTGGAGGCATTGCATTGGCATTGGAAGCTTTGTGTCGCTATTGGTAATTTTGTGGAGGTGTTGCATTGGCATTGGTACCTTCGTGAAGGCATTGCATTGGCATTGGAGGCATTGTGTTGCTATTCGTAATTGTGTGGAGGTGTTGTGTTGACATTGGTGACAGCAACTTCTTGCATTTCAAAGGTTAGTTTTCCTTCTATTCTGACAATTTAGAGATGATTTTGGGAAAAATCTGGTTTTCTATAGTTTTTTTGTGTTCAAAAACTACTTTTTTAAGGTTTTTGGGTTCAAAAACTTTGATTTTTTAATATTTTTTTAGTGAAGAAAATGCAAAAAAAACTGAATTTTTTAGGGTTTTAACAACAAAAATTTAGATTTTTTTTGTTTTTTAAGACTTGTAGGTTCATTTACACATAAAAATCCATAAAACGACCATGCACATAAAAAAAAAAGTGGCCTTATAACATTTTTTATTTGTATTTTTTTTTTATCATAAATATATGAGTGATTTCATTATTTAAATTTTTTTTTATGTGAGAACTTTTTATTTTATATTTTATTTTATTTTATTTTATTAATTTTAGATCTTTGTTTTATTTTTTTAATTTTAAATCTTTAATTTTTTTTTTCCTTTATTGTTTTGTTATATATAAACATATATATTTTTAATTGTATTGTGATATATATATATATTTTTAATTATATTATAAACTTAAAACAAATATTTATTGTTATAGTTTATTATATTGTTTTGTTTTTTTATATTTACTGTTATATTTTATTATATAGTTTATAAACAAATTTATTTATTATTATAGTTTATTATATTATTTATTGTTTTGTTTTTTAAATTGCAAAAATTTTAAAAAAAATTTTAAAAAAAATATGCATTTTATTGTTTTGGTGGTGCCGGCCACCCGGGCGGTGCCACGGCGGTGGCCCACCCGCCTCCCGGTGCCCGATGGCCCAACGGGCAGAGCTCGCACTGGGATCCCCGCCCGTTGGGTGCCATGGCCGCCCGGGCGGCGCCACGGGGGCGGCCCACCCGCCTCCCGGCGCCCCCATCGGCCGAGGGCCGATTCCCGGAATCGGCCCTCGGCCGATGGGGGCACCGGGAGGTGGGCTGGGCCGCCCCCGTGGCGCCACCCGGGCGGCCCTGATGGGGGCCCGGGAGGCGGGCTGGGCCGCCCCGCCAAAACACATTTTAATATTTTAAATTTTTTTTTTTTTAAATTTTATATGTTTTGTTTTTAATTGTTTTGTTTTTAATTTTTTTTTTTTAATTTTATAATTTTGTTTTTTTAATTGTTTTTGTTTAATTGTTTGTTTTTAATTTTGGTTTTTTTTTTCATAATTTGGATTTTTAATTTTTTTGTTTTTTTTTAATAATTTTTTTTAAGAACACATTTTATAATTTTGATTTTTTTTAATTTTATTTGGTTCTTTAAATTTTTTTTTTTAAACAATTTATTTTAATAAACAATCATAGAAACATTGTTATATATAAATATAAATAAAAAATTGTTATATAATGTAATAAAAACATTATTAAATAATAAATGTTAAAAATTTCAAAATATATCAAATATATATATATACAATGTAATAAATTTACAAAAAAAAAACATTTGTTTTAATATAACAATAAAAATTAATTAAAAATATATATATAACAATACAATTAAAAAAATAAAAAATTATATAACATTATAATATTTGTTATAAATAGTTAATAACTTTTTTGTTTTTTTTTTTAATATTAAACACAAACTGAAGTTTCAAAATACTAGTTTATTTTTTAAGTTTAATTTTAATGCTTTAATTTCAAACTATTTAGTTTTAGAAATACATTTTGTTTATTAAATTTATTTTATTCGCAATATTTTTCCATTAACTAATATATATATATATATATATATATATTTATCAGACAAATGGCATCAAAAAATATTTCTGTGAATATTTCTGCACCTAGGGCAGCAGCTCCCAAATCTACGGTAGCAGCTCGCAAATCTACAGCTGCAGCTCGACGCACTATGGATACAACTCCCAAATCTAAAGTTGCAGCTGAACGCACTATGGACACTATTGGACGCAATAAGGATATTGTTGCACACACTAATAAAAGTCAAGCAAGTGGGGCACCGGGTTCATTAAAGGTTATTTCTGATTGGAAAAACGCCAAGGAAATAGATAAAACCGATTTCTCATGGTATCTTGAAGATAGTGAAACAGAGGATGATATACACATCTATCTAATTTGTGGTATGATTGACTTAAATGAGAAATATGATGTGATGGGCAGAGTACGAGACATATGTATGGTCCCGAATACAAACACTATTTATGTTCTTCTAAGGGAGGCTCAGAAACGTGAGAAGGTTAGATATCGTCTATCAATCGTCAAGTACGACATAGATGAAACAACTTCAAAATTTTATGAAGAAATAGCAAACAACATTGCAAATAACATTGTAAGTATGCTTATTTTTATTTCCTCTATGCATTATTGTAAGGATGATTCAATTTTTTATAAATTATTGATCATTGACATGTTTTATTTTGTTTCACAGGATTTTGTTCCAAGTCTTTCAAACATGTTTGATGGTATTTATATGTTGGTGCCAAATGTTATGGATGTGATCAAAACTTTCCACAAAGACAAAGCAGAGGAAAGGAGATTGAATCAAAGAGCAATAGCTCGTGACACTGCAACAGTACAAAGAGGGGATCAACCAAGTGTCACTAAGGTGGGTCAATCTAATAAACTTAAACATGTTTCTTTTGAAGGTGTCGAACATGAAACAGAAAATTATGATAGAATTAGTGAGGAGGAGATGAGAAATATTGTGCAAAAGAAGAAAACAGATCAGACACCAAAAAGAAAAATTGCCAAAGATCTCTCTCTTGTACCTCATAAAGGAGAGCTTGTTTATAAAGAAACTGATATGTTATCCAATAAGGCTAGGAAATCAAATATTGGTGAACCTGTAAAGGTCGTGAGCAGCAGTGAAGAACAAATTGAAAGCTCTTACGGAAGCAGAGAAATCATAACACCAGGTGCAGAGTTAGAGGATGGCATTATTAAAACAAAACAAAATGCTATTCGACAAGAGTTGAGGAAGAATAAATTAATTCTTGGTGGCCAAACATTTGAACTTAATGTTAACCAATTTTATGGCTGAGATGAAGGGCAATCTCAATATCAAATTAGAAAGGCTCATCACCTACATGTACATAATCTGAAAACATTGTTCAGGTTCAATCCATATGCGCATGTGGTGGATTATGTGGTTCTTGTCGATCCATGTCAGGTTCCCAACAAACAAGAATTTGACAAGGCAAAATGTTTTGATTATAAATATTATGTAATTGGAGGAAACCATTCAATAGAGGCTAAAAGACAATTGATTGCAGAATATCCCAATAACTATATTTTTCAAACAGTGAAATGCATCATTTACGCTGGCTTAACAGAAATGGAAGCAAAGTTATTGGCATGGGATCATAATGCAGATAATGAGTACAGAATGAAAATGACTTTCATCCAAAGGGTCAGATTTATTCATAATGAATTCATAGAAAAATGTCGTGGGGATAAGACAGAAGTTAGTGTAGCATTTTGAAAGGAATGTTTAATGGAAACAGGTTATCAAATTGATGAAAAAAAAGCAAAAGATGGAAAATTGAATACAAATCTCTTCAGAGGCACAGATAACATTTTTTAGTTGGCATTTAGAACTGGGGAGGTATGGGATTTGATTGATGACATTTTTGATCGATGGGAGAATATTTCCATAAAAAATTAGAAAGTTAAAAAGAGTAAACCCATAATATGTACCAACAGTAAGGGGGGTCCTGAAATGAAGCAGCTTCCAGAGGATATGACTATTACACCTTGGAGAACAATGCAAGGTGTGAAGGATGATAAATTAGTCAAATCAATATTAGCCCATGTGAAGTCGGGTGAATTATCAATGGAAGAAATGTGTGCAGAATTTCAAAAGTAAGTTTCTTGAATTATTTCTTTCATTATAATTTTATTTTTAATAAAACATAATGATGTTGGTAGAATTTGTTATACATGTCAATATATTAACGTTTTTAACTTGATTTATTTAGTCAGAAAATTTATATGAAAATATAAGAACACATGGTTAAAATGTTGAATGAAGACAGTTGGGATGATGTTGTACGCAACTACCCAGAAGCAAGTTCTACATCAACACTAAAAGAGTTTTATATTGCATTCAATAAGGTATGTTGATTTATAAATTTATTTTATTCATATTTTAACTATTTTTATTTTATTACTTATACATATATATATATATATATATATATATATATATTTATGTCATTAAAGATGTCGAAATAAGGATGGAAATGGAGTACCAGATACTTTCAAAAGCTTTATTGAAAAAATTAAGATGGAGAACATGAGAAGGAAGCGTCTTATGAATGTTGAACTAGATCCTACTCTTAATCATTACATTTGGAATGGGCTCGACAGTGTCCAATATCAAATAATACAAGGTGGCTGTGAAGACATTGCATCACTAATACCTAAAAGGGAATATGGCCTAGTTATTGCAGATATTCCTCATGGTTTCAATTTCCCAGACATTGAATATGATAGAGAACCATATACTTATCAAGCTTTTAATAAAGTGGTTACGGGTTTTCAAGAAGTGACAACATCACCACTTTGGCGATTTGAGACATTTCATTCAGATACACAGTTTCCAATGTTATTAACAAGCTTCAAGGGTAAAGAAAACTCAAGGATGCAACTTACATGGTAAGATTTTGAAATTGTATGTTTGATTCCTCCTAAAAAAATTTATTCATGTAAAATTTAATTGAACTTTTACTATGTTATGTAACAGGAAAAAGTCAAATATTTTTTCTTCCGAAGATCAACCTATTATAAATGATTGTGAGTTCATCCATGTTGAATGTTGGACAAAAGAGGATAGCTATAAGCATATTATTATGAATCAAGTAGATGGGAAGAGTCATAGTCAAGTATTGGTTTATGATGCAGTGGTAAGAAAACTAACATATGAAGATAAAGATGCAAAAGGAGATATAGTTAACATTTATCAAAAACCACAAGAATTGATTAACTATCTTATAGATCTATGTTCAAATGAAGGAGAATGGGTTTTGGATTTATTCTCAGGTTCAGGTAAGTTTTAATATACAAATTTAAATTTAAATATTCTCTTTTTTACTTTTTATGTCTCCATAGTAATTTTCTTAATTATTTTTTTTGTGCTTGATGATTAGGTACAACACTAGCATGTTGCCTACAAAAGGAAGAAATTGCATTGCCATTGAGAAAGATCCAGTTCAATGCAAATTTATTCAACAAAGAATTAACGCTCTTAAATTCCTTCCAGATGCGAAGCAAGAAGTTGGTTTGAGGAAAGGAGATTTTAATGAATCACGTGTGGCAAAAAAAGCAAAGGAACCTCAGCCACCATTATATGGAATGATTGGAAAGGGACACTTTGGAAGATTTTCTGACATGAAAGATCCATTAGAAGACGGCGATGATCAAAATGAAGAAGCAAATGCTGCGGAAGAAGCCATCAATGCTGTTCTAGATGATGTTGAAGATGTATTAGTTGATATTGTTGATGATGTTTAAGTTATGCTTGCAAACAAAGCTTATTTTTCAGAACTACTAATTAGCTTTACTTGTAATGTTTAGACTTTGATATTTTATGAGAACAACCCTTTTTTTTTGCAAAAAACATGTGATTGCTATTATTTTTTGACATAAAATTCAATAAAAATGTTGTTTTCTTAAGTTTTTTTGTTAAAATTCTCCCAAAAAATTAGTTTATTTAATATGTTTTTTTCAACAAAAACTCTGTAAAAGTGTATTTTTTGCATTGTATTTATATTGAAAAATTGTATTTTTTGTCATATGGTTCAAAATATTGGTTTTTTAGCGATAATTTTTTTGATGTGCATTGAAAAATTATTTAAAAATACATAAACATGTGGAAAATATAAACTTTAGAATATTGACCTTTTTTCCATCTTTTATGTATGTGAAAAAGTGAAGATATCATTACAAGTTTTTATTTTTTTTAAAAATATTTTTTTATTTTTAAAACACAAGTACATAAATGCACTTAAAAATAAACATCTCACAGAAGAAGAAGACATTAAAAAATTTATAGTGTCAAAATCAATGCTATAAAAAAAACGTTGGTGATGATACACCACCACTATTCAAAATCGACATAAAAAACACCACTTTAAAAAAAAAATTATTAAAAAAAAAAAAACAAGATGAAAAAAAATTAAAGTGCCAAAAACATGCTCAAATTTTTTTTTCGTGATTCTGCATCGCCACCTTTTCAAAATCAGGTGTTTTTCTTGATATTTGAAAAAGTAGGTAACAT